>CAXIVR010000002.1:136575298-136950298 GCA_964035755.1 Teleogryllus oceanicus
AAAGCACAAAACGTAGCGATGACATGTTCTTTTAAGTTTTTACTCGCAATTCTTTCTAGGGACATATTTGGATAATTCCACATTGTGGGTAGCACAGATTTTCTGCTCACGCTATTTTCTCAGAATTTTACAAGAATCTCAATTAAGCGTTTTGATCATCATACGTATTATATAGCTATCGTGTTTTATCATTGAAATTTTAGAAGCTTTTAGAATTTTTAAGCATTGCTTCGTCTTATTAGACAATATTTCTAATCAATGTTAAACATCAGAAACCGCTATCTTCCCAATTGGGAAGTGTTGCATTAAATTTCCTTTGAAATTCCACGTGGCGATAACAAACGCTTATAGTTCCGATGACTCAATTGAGTTGGCTCCGAGGGCGAGTGGCGGCGAATCCGATCCGCGCGCCGCGTCCTTGGGGTCGGCGTGCGCTCCAGCGGCCGCGTGCACGCGCGGCGGCTCAGCCTCCCATCTGCGACCGGTTATCTCGCGTCGAGCAGCAGGCGGGTGGGCGGCCGGGGATGGGCGGAGCCGCGCGGGCGATACGAGCGGCGATCGCCTCGCGGGCGACAGCGCGTTCGGCCCGCGGCCCGCCGCGCCCGCCAAGCTCGTCTTTCAAGGGTATTTTTGGTGGCTGCACCTCGCCGAGCTATATCGGTGCGGGCCGACGGCGGCGCTGTCACGTGACCTCTGCAACGCCAATGGCGGCGCAATCCTCTTCCGAGCGTCGGCGTCTGGTTCGGCCACAGTCAGGCAGCGGGACACCTACTGACCGGTTGCTAGGCCCCGGCCTCTGTCAACAACACCCTCGAGGTAAGTGCCTGGGTGCTTGGGCCGCCCCGACCCGGATGCGTCCAACGAGAAGCGTTGCCATCGAGGATTTCGGCGTTCAGCTCGGTACGCAGACTGGCGTAAGAAGATTTTCGTCCGTGACGACTATGCCCCTTCGTTTTGCCTCGTACCAGCTCGATAGTTCTTAAAAGTGTGCGCATTTCAAAGACTTGTCTGAGGTGTGGAGGAAGTGAAGTGATGTGTTTGGTTTTTCTACGACTGCTTCCCAAATGCAGGAAGCAAAAGATCGACAGAAAAGACCGCTGCGTTCCGACCAATTAGGTGTATGCGCGTGCCAGATGTTCATAATTGGAAGATGGCATGCGTCCAGGTCCGCGCCCAACCCAGAAGACTCGTTTCGAATTCTTACTAGAATGAAAGCGGATAAAGGGCGTAGGCTAAGAGTGATTAGGTTGACTTCGTAAATCCAATTTTTAGAGTGATCCTACGATCCAAGATATCAGGAAAATTCCCTTGACTCAGTATCTTGAATAAATACGCAATGTCAAAAAAAAAAAGGTTCTGTAAAATTCCAAACGGACTTTCTACCAACATAGGTTAAAGGCAAAGTTGGCAATCCGTTTACTGCGATCCCCAAAAAGAGTATTTTCGTTCCTAAGTTTCTAACTGTTGTCGAAGATCATGTTTTGTGGCGACCTCGGTGCTCAAGTACATAGCACCTGCGGCCTAATGGCATGCGATGACGTCGGAGCCCCTTGGGCTGATGTGCAAACAAGTCGCGAGAAGGGCAGCGGGCACCCGTCCACCGAAATAGACGTGCGCATCGGGCATTGTGACGCCCGTCCCATCGCCTTCGCCCCTCCCCCCTCCACCCCCGCCCCCGACTTCTCCACCTCCACCTCGTACCAACTCTGCCCCAGCCCCGACCCTGCCCCGCCTGCCCTGCTCCCACTCCGCCTCCATCCTCACTCTCGCCCCGTCCCTCGTCCATCCCTCCCCTACATCCCATCGCCCCCGCTCCGCGTTGTCTCCTTGCCACCTCCGTGACATCATGTCCTACGTCCAAGTCTGCTTCGGGAATGGAGACAAGGACACAGGACACATGATCGGTCCCCACCTACTCGTCCACTCACAAATCTCCAATATTTTGGAATCGTTTTCTTTCTCCCCATGGCTTCCCCCGGCCCCTCCACCCCTTCCTCCGGCTGTCCCTGGTCGGTGGGACGAAGTTTTGGAATGGGTGTCAAGCCGAGGAGATGAACGGCGAAGTCTTCCTCTTCCATCAAATGAATGATAACCGAAGACCAACTATAGTACCGATTTCATCTGATATTGTCTAAAGTCATAAGTATGAACACTTTAGAATCAAACACCCCAGTTGGGCTTATTATTGCTTATATTAGAACACAAATTCGCAATAGCAATCGACTCTGAATTTAGTTCGCCGAGATATGGCCGTTCTTATTTGTATGTATTGTTCACCACATTTAGTTTATTTTATCACAATAAAGATAGTATCTTAAGTAGTGAGTCATAATATTTATCAAATATTACAAAAAACAAAATATTTTATTATTTTGCATTTAAAATCTAATCACTTTCCTGTCAGAAATTCGTAAGATTTTAAAAGTATTACAGGATCCGAGTTCTCTAATTAAATAGTAGTTTATGACAAATTTCTAATGTATATATTCCAAATTAATCATTATTGCCATATTATATCATGTGTTCATACAAATTGATTTTTGCCTCTTGATACAGAACTTTAATTCTTGCCCCTGCCGTTCTTATAATGCAGCCTGCACATCAGACATGTGTTATCCTTAAATGCGAAGTATTTTTCAAGGGGCTTATAGTAAGACGGGAATATTTAAACATTTCAAATATATTATAGTTAATAACTTTCAATAAAATATACAAATATAAAATTGTTTCAAATGAATATTATGATTGCAGCGTTAGACACCCCATAATATTCGCAAAAAAATTTTACTTCAAGAACAGGAAAGGCCATATTTCTAAAATCTGTTTAAAAATTTTTAAATTTATATAATTCACAATCGAAATCCATTCTTCTAAGTTCATATTATTACTAAAGCTAATATATATAATAAAAATGCAGGTGTCTAATCGGATGATTTTCTTGCGAAAAATGTACTTTGCCTTCCAACAACATTTCGTGTTTTTTGTGGTATTTTTTGTTTGCTTTTTTGTTTCCATGGTAATCATAAAAATAATTGAAAATGGAATTACTTTCTAAACTGTTTAATAATAAAAACTACTTCAAAAAATTTATGAAAATGTATATAATTAATTTTCATTCATCTATGCTCATGTGAACTTAAAATAGGTAGTTTACCGAAAACTAAAAAAAATTATCAAAAAGGTTGTAATTTATTTTTAAAACGATATATTTTTTATTTCTCATTTTAATACATACCTCATAAATCATTTTAATACATACGTCAAAATATTTAAAATAAAGAAACGGTACGTTTTACGGAATTTCTAGTTGATCATTTGGGTTCTTTTAGTCAACATGAGATGATACCGATGATACATTTTGTAATTAATGACAAACGAGTTTAGAAATTTCCTGTCAACAAAAATCTCAAAGTTCGTGCTCTTGATTCATCACGTCAGAAGCTGCCTGAACCACGCGGAACAAGTATGCTCATGCAACATGCTCCCTCTCCAGCCGCAGTGACGCATCTCGTAACTCAGTACACAAACACTACATTCCAAAGGGGAACGCGCGGCGTTGGCGTACGTAATACTTGCGTACAGGCGCATCACGCACCTAACGACGTCACCGAGGGCAGTGAAAAGAGTCCCCACAATTGCTGCAAAGCATATCTACAAGATTATCACTCCCACCCAGCTTAAGCTAAAAAGTCCGGAATACGCAGCAACAGCTGAAAAGATGCGTATAGGGAAAGAGAAACCCCAGTCCTCAGTATAGGGAAAGAGAAACCTTCACAAACGTCTCGGAATCTGGAGCCAAAACCGATCGATCAACCCAAGCAATGCGTCTCAATCACTACCATCGATGTACCGTCGTCGCACGTGCATATTAATAGTTGGAGTGACAAAAGCGTGGGGGAAGGCGGTTGTCATCTGTTACTTATCGCGGAGGCGGAGGTGGAGGCGCGCCGTCGTCGTCCGAAAGGCGGGCGGGAGGCAGCGGTGGCGGCGGCGGCGGCGAAGGCGGTGGCGCGGGCGTGGCGCGCCCGCTGGGCCTCGCTCTCAACCAAATTTGGCGACGGTGTCGGGTGCTGGGGCTATTTGCGGACGGCGCGGCGAGCGCGCCGCTCGGGGAGCACCGTCATGGCGGCGCGGCGCGGGGCGGCGTCCTTCGAGGCACACGCCTCCCGCTAGCTCCTGCCGCGCGTTCCTGCATTCACTTCTCTCCCGCGTACTCTCACATACTCTACACATGCCGAGCTACTTTTTTAAATATATTTTACCGACATGCGTCAATAACTACTCTCAAAGGTTTTAAAATCTTTGCTAATCTTGAGACTTGACCAAAAAATATTTAAACGTTCTAAAATTCAATATATTCATGTTTATTAATATAACATAATGCGTGTAGCATCAAAGAAGAGATCATTTTTACCTTATATGGAAGAGGGAAGTTATTTAAGGTACAAGTTAGGTAAAACAAATTCATTCTTTTAGAGACACATCAGTGGTACTATGTATACTAATTACACTCAAACAACAGAAAAAATTAAACAATAAAGCATTTAATAATAATAATAATAATAATATAAACTAGCATACAATAATGGTTTAATATGTGCTTAACTATAATATTACAAACACAATAAAAACGCTTTAAGTTGATGTAATAAAATTATCTCTTTATAATTAAATTATAAAGAGAAGTGGTTGGGACAATTTAGTAAAACTTATCGTTTTTGTAATTTTTGCAACCCAGACGAGGAAAAATATGAACTAAATCCAGACGTATTCGGTTGATTTATGAACCACTCGCATTCTATTATAAAATTTCAGTTCTATGAACACATTTGTACAGCATTTGGATCATGCATTTTTTTTTCGAGAATTTATAAGAATCTTCGAGAATTTATACTTTGGATTTGCAAAAGGAATTTATGATATTTGGGGTATAATCATGTTGCCCCAATTTCTTGAAATGATCATAAAACAAAGAATACTTAAAAATAAATACTTGCTATCAATACACATTCCTCTCTTTCACAGCTCACGGGTGAAATACTTAAACAAATATGCTATCCCTAAGAAAGACCTTAAATATATAAAAATATTTTGTTGAATATAATGTATTCAATACGAATGTAATTTTTTAATTCATATTTTTATTGCTGAACTGTTATTTTCTAATTCAGAAGATAAATAGTTATATAAAATAATTAAATGAAGAAAAGAGTATTGAAAATTTTAGTGAAAACAAAGCTTCTTGCCGTTACCAGCTTTAATTACAGAAGTTCATTCTTACTTCCCAAATTGTGTAACACTTCAAAGTGAATTAATAAATGGGTTATATTTAATTTCAAACACAATTTTAAATAAAGCGGCAGAAATATATATTAACAAAGTTTCAAAATATATCTCTCATAAGTTGTGATATTTAAATAAAATATGATTATAATATTTGTTCAAGCTTATGGTAAAATCTTATTTTGTGATAATGTGTTTAAAAACATACAATGTGAATAAGATAGAAAGGCATTTTCCTTCTTTGCTATTGACTCAAGTCAATTGTAAAATTATATGAAAAAATGAAGATTTATCCTTTCTCTCTTGTTATGAGGGAATATTAATGGACTTGAAACGCTTAAAAACGCTCGTTATTCCATCTCTTCTCACAGCCTCTATAAGCATTCCACTACGCAGCAGTTTACTTTTACGTTATATTACAGTCAACCAGAAAGCGCATTTTTTCAGAAATTTTCTTGTTGCAAACTTCATCAAAATATATCTTTTTGAATGGCAAATTAATTTATTTTTTGCTCACACTCTGAAATACGTCATAATTTGTATTTACATTACATTAACAATTTAACTATAAACTGTAATATAAAAATTTCATGTATATTCTAGATCCACAACTAATGCTAATATTATGAGAGAATTTGAGCACCTCTCCAATTGTCCTTAAAATGCTGACATCAAATGAACAATTCCACCCAAAATGCAATGTAAATGTCTTTTTATTTTATAATGGTCAGTGAATATGGAAAATATTATATTTACTACATTTAAAATGTTCATATTGCGAGAAAAGAACTTCAGATCTCCAGCTAATAATGAGATTCGATAAGGGAGAATTTGTATCCAGAATGAAAATAAGAAACATAAGATGGAAAAAGAAGTAGTATTTATTCACAATCGGGGGCGAACACATTTCCTTTTTTAAAGCGAATTGGCCGTCTAGGATCACGCGGACATACGCCGGCACTTACTGAGGCTCAGTTACATTTATCCCGTGGTAAGTGTATGTGACTCCTTTTTGGGAGAATCAGCATTATGCTGAATCCAGTTTTATTACTCCAGGGTTCTAGTCCTGGGGGATGTGATATGGAATGGTGGTGATAATGAAGGATAAGAGACGACACACACATACGGGCATGCACAAACACACCCATGTTCATATTATTATTATTATTATTATTATTATTATTATTATTATTATTATTATTATTATTATTAAGTAGAAAATGATGAAACTTAAACATACCGAGTTACTAAATGTATTGAAATGAATAAATTGTTCAATAGTAGGATAAATGATACCAACTTCTCAAATTATTTTTATTTATTAGTACACTAATGGGCTAGAACACATTCACGCTTACAAGTATGTTCACATGATTCCTAGCGATTAGTGTTTTTGACTACCCGTCATTAAACAGTTCAATGAGTTATGGGTTTAAAGTTGTAGAGATATAGTTTCAACTTGCAATTTTTATGCAAGTTGCCATTAACAATTGCCATAACAATTACTATAACAAGTTGCCATTGCAAAAAAGCCCACAAAAAATACGTTTTGTGTGTGTGTGTAATAGAATGTCCAATTAAGTCAATCTTTTATATTCAACCACCCATTTCTCGTTCTTAGAACGAGTTACTTAGGAAATTAACCAATTAAAATGAATCGAATTTCATTCAGCGGATGTGACGCAATAAACACTGTTTAAATTTGTGTTTGCTGACAAATTAGTTAACTAAGAAAGAATGAAAATTTGTCAAGTTAAGCATTTGTCGTTGCCATACTTGTTTCTGTTGCAGAGGAAATGTTAGAATGGCATGCCTTTTTTTAATTTCTTAGTAATTGTAAAGAGTCCTTCTTTAAAGACAAATTTAAACACTGTTGTTTCGCTAGGATTCTCATACAGAGACTGTACACAAATTAAAATGTTAATATTTTATTTATTGAAAACGAAATTAGTGTTATACCGTAGCTGGTAGCCACGTGCGAATTGATTCTCCGCACGGAACACGAGAATTTTCTTTTGAACTTGCAAATACGGAGGAATTTTAAAATTTGCAACCTTGAGTTCAAAAATGACATCTTTTATCGAAATTCATTAATCTTATAACTATAACTAATAAGCCAGGTAATAGTTTTAGGTAAAAATGTTTAATTTTGCTAAAATTGATGTATGAGGTGCAAAAATACATCAACTGATATGTATTCTATAATTGAAAATACTGAAAATAATTCGTGTTTATGATTACTCTGTTATTGATAATTTTGATGTTTAAAATTCGTATCAATATATCGAACTCAAATTCAGAGCAAAACAAAAAGTTTGGCCTTAGTTTGAAAACTAAAGGATCGCGTTTCCACCACGCGCGTTAAGTAAAACTTCAAAGGTACAGGAATAGGACCCTTGTAGAACAAAATATTCTTTTTGTAGAGTAAATAACTGAGCACGATTCGTTGTACAACCCTCCCTTTAGTTTTTAGTTAATGTTTTCGGCATTATTCGTAATCGGTGGTAGGAAAAACGTGAAAGAAATTCAGCGGCGGTGACCCTTCACGGCCCAGGCGACGGACGCTGAATCTGTTTAAACGTTGTTTAAAACACGTTAAGACTAATACAAATGATGAAAATTGTTTTTGGCCTTCAACGCACAATATGGCCAGAACATTTGCGTTGCACTTTTCGTTATTTTCAGTTGCTCAATGTGTACACTTATTCTATCGCGAGAAAAGAAGTTTCACTTCAAAAGTCGAACATGAGAGAAAGTTTTCGTGAAGGAAACTTAAATTAGACGTACACTTACCAGAAGTGTCTAGTGAACAAATGTTCTTGAAATTCTTACAGGAGAATGAATGCCCGATGCAGAATGCAGATGATTTTTTTTGCTCGCCAGCACGATGTACAACCGTGCTCAGTGAAGGGAAAGGTCGACAATTGTCATTATCTAGATTGTTAACACCAAGAAAACTGGGTGCGAATTAGTCCACTCACCTTATCGATGATACTATTATTCGTATTAACTATTTAATTCTAAGAATATCAAGTCACACAAACATTTAAATTTAAAATTCAAGTAATAAATACTAGTAATAATAATAATTCATTCCTTCACTAGTTATCTTGACAAATAAAAAAACGCCACGTTCTTAACGTGGCTGAAAACAAATTTTCAGTGCGAGCAGGCAGTTAATGCCGAAGCATAACGCGCATGTGAGCGTAGACAAAGCATACTACTGTTCTGTGCTCATTCTGGGATCTTTTCTTAGAACACGGCGCGAAGGAAAGCTATCTTCTAACGTGCCTATTCGGGAACGCGAGGCGTTGCAAGAAAGGAGGAAACGAGTCCGATCGTGCTGCGCTATGAAACCCTTGAATACAAAACACAGCGGCCTCCATGATAATGAAATGTTCGTTTTATATTGGTACAGGTAAAATACTTACTCAAACTGTGACAATCATTTAAAATTGATATGTACTAAAATAGTTCCTAATCATCAGGATAGGTTTTGCCTATTTTGCCTATCCCAAAGAGGCACTACTGTTGTCACCGAAATGAGCAAAATTGTCCCGTATAGAGCTTTCGTCTCTCTTATCCCGAAATTCGTTTCGACCAAGACCTTGTTGGAATCTGTATAAAACGCGTAACGTTCTTCTGAGGTATATGCAATATTTTGTAAAACTCATGTTTTCCATGTTATTTTTTCGCAAGAGAATCAAAACGAAAATAAAAGGGGAAAATAAATGGTATTGGTACCATGTCTGAGAAGGACAATGCCGCCAAGAAGGTAAATTGTTTCATTAGTCATTTGATGTAGAATTTCATTTAAAATCTTTAATTCGTATTTTTTAACAAATTACAACACTAACATTTACAGACAAATTGTTGAAATTCAAGATGAAATCAAAACAGAATTGAGAACTTAAAAATATTTTTTTTGAAAATTATTGTTCATAATTTTGTGCACAATCTTTATACTTATTTGAACTACAGTATATATTTTAGTTTAATAATTTAATGAATATAGAAATCTGTTATTTCGTTATTAATTGCTTTTGAGAAACCTCATTGTTGTAGATAAAATATATGTGGATTTAATTTTAATGTAGCGTACATTATAATGTTTTAAACCGTTACCACCTACATATAAGTTACTAAAACTGCTCCACGGTAACAATAGATTTATTACATGCTACAAATATATTAGTTGGCAAGATATTATTGAATAAGCGGAAATATCCGTACTATTTATTACTGTTATTGAAAATAAAACGGTTGGCACTTCTTTTACCGAAAGAACTGAAAATTCCTTAGAAGTACAAATTAATTGCACATACAACCCTCATTTTCTATAATCTAAAGTACTTCAGTTAACTTAAAGATCATTTGACAAAACAAATTTGAAAGTGTAAGTTCATACCAGTAATAAATAACTATATATTTAAAAAAAATTTACATTAATTCCCAAAGGAAAACTCAATTAAGCTGATTTTTAGTTTGTGAATTTTGCATGAAATGAGCTATACATCTACATTAATGGCAAAACTGCTGAAATATATTTAAAAACAGCACCAAAAATTAGGAATATCAGGAGAGAAAATGAACATATTGTCCACGATTTTTTTGTTAGGTAAAAATAATTAATGTTGTGTTACTAAGAATGTTTCCGTGCAATTTTATATTTTTTATAATTCCGAGAAAAAACAAATGTTACCAAATTTACTTTAATTTTTTTCTTTAAGACAACAGTACAGCTAGAATATTTTGATTATGGAACATTAGTATTTGCTCCATATTATATAATTTCAGATACGTTGTAAATGATTTGCTTATATATTACATAATTTGCATTGAGAAAAATATTCAAAATTGGTCTGTGTCATCTATTTCTGTGTCTGTATCAACACTGTGTCTGTGGTTTCATTAGATATCCAGGAAATCGGGAAAAGTACAAAATAAAAGAAACAGTTTCGATTTTTATTGACAGGTGCAATTTTTTTGCGTCATTCCGCTAAAATCACACTGGACGTACCGACTAAATTCTCACTGTCAGAGCGTCACTGCTTCTCACACAGCTGACGTCAGGCTCCACGGAAAAGGCCGCCCGCCGTTATTTGTATATATTTTTATATAATGTGTATATATTTCCGTATTCGTAAACACTGTTTATGTTTAAATATTTTATTTATTGAAGTGTTAGAGGATTTTTTTTTCCTACCCAGCATTCGTGCAAACCTTTTCTGAAACCATTTTGTGTGGTTTCGTGCAAAACTGCTGCTGCAGCCTACTAGTGTTCTTTCCTTAATCTTACAATGAAATTTAATGAGGTCTGATAACACGAGTTAGCAACACGAATTAAACAATTAACGTGATTTATTGCCCTTTTCATGAAATTTAAATGACGTCTACAGATCACATTGAATCTTATTGATAGAAAAACGTCGTTATCGTTTCAATGTTCTGTGTTGCCAAGATCTGTCCCGTTTTTGTGTGTTTTTGTTACAACCGTACTTTAATATTACCTCAAAATGTTTCTCGTTGATGAAACCACAGCTTCATTGTAAAAAAGTATCGATAGTTAAATATTCCTGATCGATCGCATTTCACAATCCCATGAAATTAACTTAAATTACCTATTTTTTTATTTCTTATTTGTACAGTTGTCTACAGACAAGTGAAAGATGATCTTTCATTATTTTTCCGCAACTGAATGCTTCCTCTATCATTTGCGAATCCTTCTTCTTACTACATGAGTCAGACTTTTAGTCCTTATTTCCTCGTTTCCTCTTTTCACATTAAACTTTTACATTTACAAAATTCTGTAAGTGTTCTTTAATTCCTCTTCAACAAATTCTCAATCACACTTACGATGACAAACGTCCCACTTTCAATGCTTTAACGGGTCTTACTTTCTTTATTTTTCCGTTAATGTAGAATATTACTTTTCTTCCCAATGTCTAATATTCATTTTTCCGTTAAAGTTGTATCATCTTCGATGATTTTGTAACAAAATAATTACAAGTAAAACAATATTCTGCACTCATTTTTGTCAAGAATCCTTGATCTTTAGTTATATGCGTTTAGAACATTCTTCTATAAATACTTTTTAATGTATATTATTCCCGGAATCTTAATTATAGAAAAAAATACCACAAGAAATGGGCAAATACTTTGTAAGATAATTTAAAAACACTCAGATTCATTCACAAAAAATAGCATATATATGATTCTCACAAACGCATTAAAAACGAAAAGTTGAGTATTACGTGAGCGTTTTTCTTCTATTATCATTTGACTTGTCTACACGTATTCACTTATACACTTAAATTAGACTCTCTCTCCATTAGACTCTCTCTCTCTCTCTCTCTCTCTCTCTCTCCTTCCTATCTCCTTCCCTCTCTATCTCCCTCCTTCCCCCTCCTTCCCCTCTCTCTCACACTTTCCCTCTTTCCCTCTCGTCCTCTCAATATCCACAACTATGAGAAAAAAGAGATATTAAAAGGGATAAGTCTGGCATTATTTCCTTCACAAGTCGCTAAGAAAAAAGTGATTGTAAGGCCGCATTCGACCTCGTTTTTGCTGCAGAGAAGGCCAGGAGCAGAGCGAGGTAAAGTGGAGCTACGTTCCAACGATAGGCAGAGCGCGTTCAGAAATAGATGCGTTTAATTCCGGCACCAGCGGTATAAACAAGGGCACCGTGCGGCACCAACCTGCATTGAATGTCGCGCGATGACGCTCTGTCCTTCATCCGCAGTTACTCAAGATCTACCGAGTATCTTAGGTCTGACAAATATTATGTTTGTTGTTGGTTTATTTCGTTGCTCCGTAGTTATTCACATTCATACCTTGGCTCGTTTTACTAAGTCTAATAATAAATTAAAAAGCATGGTAAATGTGGCGTGAATAAAATGCAATGAAATCAAAAATATTATTTATAGTATTCTGTCTCGTTATTACTTATTAGCTCGCAAAACTTTTTTTTTTTTTTGTATTTCAGAGAATGTTACTTATGGAATTGTACACATTAATACACCATGAATCGTAGTTATCAATTGCCGGAATAATTAACGCAAAATTTCAGTTATCCTACACGATGGCCGTCGTGCAGGCACTTATGATGATGAATTCCGTCATCAAAATTCTCGTCTAGAAGCTGATGTCCAATAAAATACGAAATATTAAGTTTGCCTTACTTCGGCTGAGAGATTTTGACTATCTCTTCCTTATGAACTTTACCATTCTTCCTCTCGAATTCAAGGTTAGTACGAAATAATAAAAACTTAGCGAGTCACAACCGTCTTACAATCACTTCACTTACGAGAGACAAAAGGGTTTTGTGCCTATTTCGAATGTTCTTATTGCTATACACCATTATTAATACTGGAATCAATGTTGATTCCTTTCGAAATTATTACTTCCTGAAATGCACTATATTAACTTCACAAATGACCACGTTTAATGTATCGGAAGGGTCATGAAGGGTGCCCAGCTACCGAAATTTCAATAGATTAGTGTGTTTAGGAACGATGTTTCTGAGACTGTCGTGACTTTCGTCTTACTAAAGGTGATGCGACAGAAATGAATGAACACTAATGAGAGTTGTGATGCGTCACGAAATCCATACAGCTCAGAAGTTGAAGCGTTGAAGAGTTAAAATCGAATATTTGTGAATATCAGTTACCTGATGTGTTATCACGAAATTATAGTCATTCCATCAATACGTATAATAAAATATCATATAAAGCAAGTTTTTCCTTTACCTTTACATTCCTTTAAAATTCTGGACAATACATTTTGGTATCGTTCAATATAATGGTTATATGTTTTTTCTCGAAAATAATGAATGACAACAAAATAACATTTTCACTCACATTTGAACTATTTACGTTTGCTCATTAGCATAACTAAACACCATGTATTGTTTTAGTATGGAGTTAGCATTCAGTCTTGTAGTTATTCCATCTTGTTTTCGCGTGTTTATTCATTTCAACTTATTAATTTCCATTGCTTACCAAAAACCTTAAAATGCGAATGGTAATTATCAATATTTTTACAAAATACAAAGGAATCCTTTCTAAGAGATAAATGCATTTCTGAAGTTGTATAATTAAAGGCCTCACTAACATCACTGTCACTGGAATCTAAAGCTAAAATCATTTCTTTGGTTGCAGGTTTGGTTCGGAAGTTCAGGAACTCCTAACACCCTTTCACCATGGCGGACGATGAGGTGAGGTGAGTAATCCAGATCCGTTGAGCACAAACAAGCCGATGACGCCAATGAACACTAGCGTCATGTGATATCTGAACGGCCATGTAAAACTGTCCTCGAGGATTGCAATGTCGATTCGCCATTCTTCTGAAGTTGCCATATTAATGGATTATCTAAAGTTACTCGCCTCTTCAACAATCTACACAAAGACTTGAAAATTACAGTAGAATTTTTAAACATAATAATGGTATTCTGTGACTTCTAAATGAAGTTTTTCAAATAATTGAGAATTGTTTATATTTGTTCAACATCTTACGCAAATGTTTCCCGATTTAAATAATTTTTCTCCTGCCTTACAAGATTTAATCTTCTGGTGGCATCAAAGTAATTTATATTTTGATAATGACGTCCAAAAATATCATAAAAAATAATGTTGTGAAGCAACACCTTAGCCGTACACTAATACCTAAAATGACTTAAAAACCTCTAATTTTCGAAAATATTGCAAAAGTTCAACATTTTCCAAACCTTTCATTCATTATTGAATATATACATTTTCTTAATGCAATATACTCGTCAATATTTGCATTTCAATGACTTCATGCACTTTTAAAAAATATGTGTTGTTTTCGCGAATTTCGAATCAAACCCGAATCAATTTTCCAATCGTGCATAAACAAGATTTTTTCTAAAAATGGCGCCACAGGTTTTATTGAAACTTTTATATTAATAGATAATTGATTGAAATGGCAAAAGTGCTATTTTCAATCAACCCTTTGAATTTCTAAAATTGACACAAAAGCGTACCAACTATGAAATATAAGAAGCACTTAAAAGATAATATCTAACGTACATTCATTCTTTCTATTCGGCAATGATTTTTTTTCAAACCCGCGAAAGTCATTGTCGTATTAAAGGAGTAACACATGTTGGAAATTATCTTTCACGCGCGCGCGCGCGCGCTGCGTGTGTGTGTGTGTGTGTGTGTTTGCGCACGCGCGTGTGTAGTTTTTTTTAATTAGAAGTTGATTTGACATTTTTAAAATTTTTATCTTCGAAACATCTTCTGTATTAAAATATAGCCATCTCTTTTTTCTAAAACGACTCCGCAACTCATTATTTCTATTTATCTTAATTTTTTGATTTGGTAATTGAGAGTAAACGATTCTTTATCTTTATTTCTTATCCATTATTTTGGTAAAACTTCTAATAATCTCTTTTAATTTGACCTTTCTCACTCCATGTTTTGTAATATTTCTCTCGTTGTTTATCATTTTTTCTATGAACTTCTTAAAAATGAAGGTTTCGAGGTTAAACTTTCTTTTTATTTTAATATACAAGAGGTTTTTGAAGTTATATAGGAACGGGATTTTTAGAAAATAAATATTCCTCTTGGTCATACTAAAACACTGATCTTCGTTTGTCGAAATATGGTTTAGAGTTATGTGGATCTTACTTACCATAGAAGGTCAGAGGACATTAAGAGAAATCCGCCTCAAAGTAAGGCCTAAGAAACCTGCACTGCATGTTCGCATGAATTCACCTTAGATAATTCTTCCACTACTTCCTTCATTCGAGGGAATGCAGCTGTTTTCTGTGCTTATTGGTTCTCAACTTTTGCGGAAGCGCGGAATTTTGCCTTTTGCAACAAGAAATGTACGTGTTCACTTGTTTTTAATCTTCATGAATTTAATGCAGAGATTCCCAACCATTTTCTTTCATCGACCCTTTTTAAGATCACGTTTTTTTCATCAACCCTTTCCTTTTTGCTTTCTCGCCTTACGAGTTTTTCGTAAGAAGAGAAAGTTATTTTTCTATAATATACAGTACTCATAATCGTGACTCAATGAAATGGACATAAATACCTTAAAAATAACAATTTCGTACACAAATATTCTCGCAAATATCTGGATTTTTCATTTAACAAAGACGTTTCCACTTTTGAGTAGCAGAGTTTCTAATCTTCATTGAAATGCAAGGGTTACAAAATGTTAAGTGTTTCTTAAGAATTGGCAAACATTTCTCAAGTGCGTATTGCGGAGAGTACTTTCTTGCGCCATCGAGTATTGTTGTCAACGCGTAGTTATAATTTCTTGAGTTTCCGACATCCTAATTCCTTAACTGCAGAGGATGAAAGACACAAATGAAAGAAGAAGGGCAAATTTATAATTTATTATTATACATTTTGTGGCTATACATTAGAAAACAATTCATTTATCTTTTTGTAATCAATGAAATCTTAATTATACTGATAAGGTATCGTTTATAATCGGCTGTTGACCCTCAATCGACCCCTTGATCATTGACCCCTTTAAAATTTCATTGACCCCCAAGGGGTCTTAAACCGGCCTCGTTGAGAACCCCTGATTTAATTCAATGGATCATGTCGTAACCAAATACTTTCCAAATTCAACTTAACCTGTAGTCAAAATAAAACCTCCTTTAAACAGTAGATAATTAAAAAATTGTGTACTGAAAATTTTGAATTAATGGTTATTGATTTTCTGTCGCGTTATAGAACTAAAGTTTTCTATAAATCCTTATATATTAATATCTTCAGAGTATTTACACTCTAAAACGGTAATCATAAAAAGTGGAGCAGTAAAATAATAAATTCCAGAGAATATTCTTCAATATAATTATTACCTCGATCTTATCTCACCGAATCGCCACTGAAACATACTGAATCTGAATACCTCGAACCTGATTATAATCAGAAGTTAATCAACTCAGTGTGTACTCAGTTTATGCTGAGAGCTAATTACATTAGCAGGAACCGTGCCCATAGACGATGGACTGCCAAATGTGAGGTATTATCTTTCCATGGCTTCCCTGTCTCTATTCAAAGAATTAAGTTGCTTGTGCATTCTCAACTAGCCTAAACCTATACGACAATACAAAATGAAAAGCACAGAATTACAGAAACATAAATCGTTCAACAAATTATCAAGTAGTATATCAATTTCATAATTCGTAAAATTTGATGACGCTGAGCGCATATTTTGACCTCGTCGTTCATAGGTAGTGCACGCTTCAGATCGACGACCTCTCGCTTTGCCTCGCTCGTCGAAGAGCAAGGGTCGCCCACGCCCAACCCGCCGCCTGGTGAGAATTATGCCGCGTAAATATCCTGGCGCCCCGCCGTCCTCAATCGCCTATGTTTAGCCAGAGACAAGGCGTGCGGCCAAATATGAATCGGACGCGCCAGGGGCCGTGCGGAGCTTCCGCGTCTTCAGGCCCGCACGCGAAATTGGGACTGACTCATCTTCGCCTCCCGCACGGCCGGATGTAAATTGGGGACTAAATAATCCTTCATCTTTCTCGCCTCCGCACGGCCGTATGTAAATTGGGGACCAAATAATCCCTTCATCTTTTCTCGCCTCCCCGCACGGCCGTATGTAAATTGGGGACCAAATAATCCCTTCATCTTTTCTCGCCTCCCCGCACGGCCGTATGTAAATTGGGGACTAAATAATCCCTTCATCTTTTCTCGCCTCCCCGCACGGCCGTATGTAAATTGGGGACTAAATAATCCCTTCATCTTTTCTCGCATCCCCGCACGGCCGTATGTAAATTGGGTACTAAATAACCCTTCATCTTTTCTCGCCTCCCGCACGGTATGTAAATTGGGACTAAATAATCCCTTCATCTTTTCTCGCCTCCCCGCACGGCCGTATGTAAATTGGGGACCAAATAATCCCTTCATCTTTTCTCGCGAAACTTACGGTCTAATTCTTCATGTAAATCGGGGAGCAAATATTCCTTTCATCTTTTCTCGCTTCCCGGCACGGTCGTATGTAAATTTGGGACCAAATAATCTCTTCATATTTTCTCCAGAAACTTACATTCTAATTCTACGTGTAAATCGGAAACCAAACCAACCCAGATAAGGAAAAGGTCTGATTAACCAAGGAAGCCCGTTAAGGTGGCCGCCACTTGCACGTTGCTGTCCAGCTTTTCCTTGTGTCTTATTGAAAATCTTCCAGACTCGCTCCTATATCAAAATAAAAAAGAAAATAAAGCACTAGAAGAATATTTGAATTTCATTTTCAGCGTTATAGAATATTATCTGAGAAAAAGGAGAAAATATAAAAATGGAAAGATAAGTAGAATTCATTCAATCAACAATGATTCAGTTGTATGAAAATCAACATAAACCAAACAATTTTTTTAAAAAAAATGTCAGTCCTAAGGCTCGAAATTGGGAAGGGAGTTGTGTTTTAAAAATAAGGGCTAACGAAAATGTACTTGTAAATTCAAGAGTCGCCTTCGAATTTTACCTGGAAGGGAATGAGGTAGTCGGTCCCTAATTTACGTTTGGCATTCTCTGGTTCGGTCCCCAATTTACATAGGTTATATCATATTTCATTTTTCCCCATATTTCCTTTTGGTCCCCAATTTACAGACGTCGCCCCACACTCTGCAGCGGCTCTTTCAACTCATCCAAAATGCTTACCTTTTTTCGAATTAGAAAAGTGTCTTCAATGTGGATACGCTTTTCAAACGTTCATTACACAAGAAATCGCCATTCGCAGTAGACTATGTTTATTATTTCTTCTTGTTCCTGTTATTTAGAAAAAAAATAGGAAAAGAAAAAATCTATTTATTTCTATGGTATATTTCCAAATTGAATTTTAAAAACCAAACAATTACATGAACGCTCGAAAAAGAATTCTTCATAAATATTATGAAGGTATTCTACATAATGTTTTGCATGTGAACCACCAAAACCAGAGTAAAATAATTCACTCTGATAATAAAAAAGAAATCACATGCTTTCTTTTTTTCTTTAATTTGAGAAATAAAATTAGAATTATAATGTGATGTGAATGTTCCTTTAAATGGCATAACTTCCCATGTACAAAATATTAATGTGATTGTACAAGATATTAATGTGATGTGTAGATGTCGCTAATAACCTTTGCAGTTGATGCGACATAAAATAAAATAAATAAATAAATAAAATAAAATTAGAATTAATAGGATTGTAAATTATTGTACATCATTTTAATAAGATACACATAAGTAGCAAGAATTAATAGAAATTTATTGAAAAGAATTGCCAATTCATTTTATCTTTTAATTTTTTAAAGCCATGTAAAATACGTTATATTTTGTATTTTATATTGATAATTATAATCTGTTGCCTATGAGCTAATTGCGTGCTTTTAATGTTTCATCTTCTGCTCTTCCGATTGCCGTGGACTTTCACTCTACCCTCCCTGATCGTGTTCTCCAATGCAGTATGAGTTCATCAGACTACGTAAATTCAGGTATGTGTGCGCTTTTTGTGTATCCCTGTTGTTTCCTTAAAAGAGAGTTACTGCTCTATGATTTCGGCCGAGAATTATTTTGATATATTTCATTTATTTATTTTTCAGTACAGTTTATAGTTTATAAACTAATTATAATTATAAAGTATGTATGTATGTATGTATGTATGTATATATATATATATATATATATATATATATATCACACACATAGTTATAATACATATTAATATCAATTTTTCATATATCTCAATACCCAATATACGCTCCTCTATCAAGTACATTTATTATTTGTTTCGTTTTTAGAAATGTAAAATCCGAGTAAACATAATTTCAGTTCGTTAGGTTTGTCTATTTCCTAAATTGACAATAGAATTTTTTCGAAAATTAAAATCCATGTAGAAAATAATTATATTATTAAAAATATCGTGCCAGTATTTTTTAAGTTTTTTTCTACTTTCAACAAGTGTTCTGAGGTTGGTTTTTGCAAAACTGTATTTTTGATCCAAAATAATACTTGGCATTTTAATAAATACAAAACAATAGTTCTCAGTCTCGGAGAAAAAGAAAGCAGTAACTCTACTTTCAATTACTTGCCCCTGAAAACACAATCCTTGACTCAACCCCAACTGATCGCATTTCACCTTCAAATCCAGACCCTCGAGTTTTTCGAAACTGACTTTTCTCCGGTTATTCACGTCCTGTGAAAAAATACAACACAACTATACCACACTAATGATTAAAAAATAAACATTTACATACTTCCTGTGAACAATGAAAACATATTTCGTTAGAAAACGTATGTTCTTATCGCAAATTCGTCAGTCCTATACAATCCACTTTTTACTACATTCAAATAAAAACATCAACTTTAAATTATACTGTTATCTGGACCACATTCGCTTGTGTCGCAAAGGCTGAACTCCCCAAAGTAAATATTTCAATGTTATGCCATTTTTCCTCGGTTAAAAACATAAGCTGAAGTACGTACAACCACAAAGAAGAAATGACCTCAATCTTACTCTACTGCATTAAAATTAATAGTATAAGAATGTGCAGAAAAAAGACTACTCTTGAGTTTTTTACACTTAATCGCCGGTTGTATTATTTAAAAGTATTTTCCTGAAGTATTTACAACACATAATGTTGATAATCGTCTCTTATACCACGAAAGACAGTTTTTGTGATCTCTGTATGCATTTGTCCATTCGCAACAAAACTCAATGATTTCACTAGAATTTACTTGAAACGTCGAGTGTGGTCCTTTCTTAGGGTTGTTTCTCGTGACATTTATTCGAACAACACACAGCACTATTCCAGAGCAGCACACTTGCACCGTGCTACAGAGGTGCACCGAAAGACAGCCCACACAGGGCTCAGGACACTTTGGTAAGACCCCACACTCGTTCTATCTTTCTCACTTTCAACTTGCCTTTATGTGTTCTAACCTGCTCTGAAGTCCTAACCGGCAGCCGCCCTCTTTGGCCCTTAAGCCGAAGCAAACGGCAAATTACCACGAGAATTTGGCTTTACATGGTTATTTTGTAGTGTAATAAAACAATAACAAGAGGCAATGTACTGTGACACTTGATATGATTGCATTACTTTGGTAGCCATCTCAAAAATGTAAATTATATTCATAAATCAAATGTTTTGTCGTTGTTTTGTTTTTTGTTGTTGTTTTTTGTTTCAAATATTGATGGGGCTTTTTATATCTTTCTTATACTCTTAATATCTAAATTATCTGTAATGGGAAGAAGAATCTGAATAAGGAACATGACTGGAAAATTTGCCGTTTGCTTACTTAATGTAACTAACACGCGAGTTAGCAAGTAGGACCAACCATCAGCTTACTTTATCAGTAAACTGATCAACCAAATCCTATTTGCGAAACTTGCGTTGTTATCCTGTCTGACATGCCTCATTTCTGTGAATATTGTCGAGCAACCAATCTTTTGTACATACTCTTCTACTGAAATGTCTATAAAATGTGTACATGAATCTTTTGATTGATGTTACTGACACGCCTTTTAAGCTGTAAATATTATATAATCGCTGATGTTTCTTTGTGTCGTAAGGAGCATGCAGTCATAATATCTGTAATGTTCATTGTTGAATAAATGCCAAATGGCAAATCATGAGCCTCATATATGAAGTTTAAAGGCCTGTTAAATAAATTAACATACTACTGCAACACACTATGTAAATATTACTGACCAAAACTATTAAAACAAATTATAAGTTTTATTCAAAGATGTTATAAAATAATATAAGAATAAAGAAAAAATATAGGCGATTACATGTAAACGTCCAATGAAGCATTTGAGAACATAAGATAAATGCAGATTAAAAAAATATTAATTCTGTACCTACCATAAGAACAACCAGGTTTGAAATCAAGAGTGTGTGATATTTTCATTTGAAGTTATGTACATAAAATTTGTATATTTCAAATATCTGAACTTATATTAATTTTACTAAACTTGTGGCTATTAATAGTCATTATTAATATCAATCGTGGTAAATTCTCGTTACATTACATTTATTTGAAACAAACAGTTACGAAATTACATTGCGTCGGTTATTCTTATCCAATGGTACAGAATTATACATGTCAGCCTTTTGACACCGAAATTAACAACATTTTTCTCTTGTTCCACAGAGAAGACGTCTCGAGGAGGCACGTATGGAGCAGCGCGTGCGCTCTCGCCGCTACCACCTGCGCTTCTGCGCCGCAGCCGCTCCCGAGCCGCGCTTGGGGCAGCTGCTTTCTCCTAACGCTGGAGAACAGTCGGCGCCACGGACATTCGAACAGCTAAACCGCGATTTATTCAGAACTGCCTTGGACAGCTCATCAGCTGTTACGGTGTCATCCAATTGGGAGCTTACATGTCACTGCAGTGACGTCGCTATGGTGGCGTTTAACCTTCCGATTGGATGACACCGTAACAGCTGATTTACGTCAGAAGCAGTTCTGAATAAATCCAAGTATACACGACATCTCTACATTCACGCTTCAAGCACAATCACCTCCTCCCACTTTCTCTCAAAGGATAATGCAAAATGTTGTATTTTGAGCAGATGCCTTTCGTGTGTCTTTCATTCCGTACATATTTCTAGGGGGATGATTTTAATGAAATGACTTTTTTCTTTTCACTTTAGAACAATGCCGTTTAGTTAAGAAATTGATTTTATGGTATGACAAAAGAAAATGGCCCATTTTTATACGTCATTTTTAATGCGTTTTGCGCTGATTTCATCGATTTCAATATCATTTTAATGCTACCTGCTTCAAATAATATTTACGATGTCCAACAAATGTTCTCCCAGAATTACTGAGTAGCGTATTCGATTTCTTTGCTCAGAAATTGTCATGTCAGCCGTTATATATATATATATATATATATATATATATATATATATATATATATATATATATATATATAAGCTGTGACGCCTATCGGCGCCATTGTCGGTTCGGCCGGTTTGGGGTAACTAAAGACAAGAGGGTAAAGGACCTGGTAAAGGAAAACCAAACCGAAAGTTTGCTGGCTGAGTGCATTTTAAGAAATAGAACAAGCCTCGATTACATCAGTAACGTATCCAGCTTGAATTCTTCATCCGAACTGGTTTTGATCACATTTTCACGTCATTTTCCTTGAGTTTTTGTCATTTTTTTAATTAACGAGCATTTTATTGATCATTTTTGTCAATATTTTAGGTCATCAAAATCCGCCCCCTGCTTATTACTAATAAAATGGAACATTGTTCATGCTACTGTTCGCTTTGACGTGGCGCCGACCGTCTGCGGGAGGAGCGACAGAAAGAAGAAAGGGGAGGGCGGCTGGGAAGAAAGAAAGACGTGGGGACTAATCTTATAACGCCCCGTTTGCATTAGCAAATTCTCGTCTGACCCATTCACGGCTTCCTGACTCAGGAACGGTCCCTTGGACCAAGACATACAGAGATCCTGATTAAGTCACGATCTCATCCCTTAGAATAAGCAATTTTCAAGTGCTGCTTGGTCAATGGAAATCTGTAAATACATCCATTCACTTTGTTATCCCCACCTCCTTTTTCACTTTTAGTTATCATTCAAAAGTCTTCGATTGATCAGCAACATTTTCAACCGCATCACCCCCTGCCACCGCCGCCTAGGATTTTTTTCTGATGCGATGTTTTTACTATCGTTTTTATTATTAATAAAATTAGCAACATTCGATGGCTTAGAATTCATCATCAGATTTGTCGCATTAAAACTACGAATCGACAAGACGAAGTTGCAGCAGATTTGGTGATTACTAAGTCATCGATAATTGCTGATTGATTTTTAAAAAACCGTTGGTACATACGTCAACTTAATTTGTTTAAACGAGTATAATGACATCAATACCTTAGCAGTGAATCAATGGTGTTTGTTTTCTACGATAGGCTCCGTTTCTTGGGAAGAGCATCTCTCGGATACAAGCTTTAGCGGCACACACTTCACGGTTCAAGCTTTAGATACACAGCCAGACACTTGCCCGTGATAATTAAAATACGATGATATTTCACTAACATTAGACTAAATGTTGACCACTAGAAAGAATCCTCCCCATGAAAAATACTTCAGTTAAACAGTTTTATTCTTACAAATAGTGTTCTAAAAACTCTGTTTTCCCGAATAAAAGCACAGTCGTGTATTAAAAAATTCACAACTTATTCGTTAATTTTCTTTTATTTATTCATAAATAATCATTTCTTTGCAGGAAACGGACGTAACAAAATAGTTTTATCCAAAGCTACAAATACATTTTATAAATCTTATTTTCATCCACTCCAAATTCAAACACTCCAAATCAGCGTAGATTTGGAGTGTTTGGGTGTAAATTATGGTATATGACATTTTCTACAAAATTGAAACTATTGGCTTTAATGAAGGGGAACAAATGATTCTGTCCATATTACAAGTGATATCAAGAACAGGCAGTGGCGTTCGTAAATACAAACCACAGAACATTGATTGGAAAGAAAATGGGTAACAATTAAGCTATAAATTAATACAAAACAAAACTTTATTAGATCACAATAAGATTTCGTTTTAATGTCAGCGCCATAGGAGGTAACTAACTGATTTTAAGTGAAGCCATACTCCTGTGACTTGTATGTTTTTATTTACGGGGGACGCATTTGTGGTCCTGTCTCAAAGGACCTGCTATGCTTTTGCTGATAATTTTAACTGATGAAAAAATCATGATTGATTATTCAGTGCCTGGTGAGGTTGTACATTCAGAACCAGGAAATTTCTCAACAAATGCTTTTTATATATCTAGCAGAAACCCAAAAATGCTATCCATATTCATGATCTTTTTTTTTAATTCCATTATTTTCACTACACATGTTGTTTGCGTTTTCTTATTTTGTCTTATTTTGGGGGTAATGTTAGTCTATTTTGACATCCCAAACTCGACAATGTTCTCAATCAAGCGATATAATTATATCATCTCGTTCTTGTTTAGGTAGCAAAACGTTCAGGCAAAATTTTAAGCCAAGGACAGTTAAATAGAAATTCATTTTACGATGCTGCAATCTCTGTTGGATTACGTTATTTTGCTAGATCCCAAACCTTCCCAAGGTTTAGATCCCAATCCACAAAAAGCGATCTGAACAAGTGTCTTAGTTAAAAAATTTCCCCTTGCCAGAAAAAAGTAATTATACGTAATTTCCAAAATTTTGACTATGTATAAAATTGCACTCATTATACTATTAAACTTATTAAATACTACGATTTGATGAACGGGAGTTACCGAAGCGATATTGTGGTATATTTTTGAATTATTCGACTGGTCAAATAATTGAAATTCGTTAATAATTTATCCTAAAATATTCCTTTAAAAATGGAATTTATTACTAACGAAAATTACGAATATAAATTGTAATAGAAAATATTACAGTATTGATTTTTAACCGACAACAATGCCCTGTACACACGTACACACACACACACACACACGTACACACACACACACGTACACACACACACACACACACACACACTCATGCACACCCCCGCGCGCCAAGTGGGGCCCAGAGCACAATCCAACGCAGACACGCCGCTGTGAACTGCCAACAAATAGCAGTGTAACTAATAAATTATGTCCTGTGCCTCTCGTTAAGAGTAAATTAGCTGTTTCACATTGTATGCTATTTCCCCGTGCAACATGAAATGTTACCATTATTTTCCATCCAAACAATTTTCATGAATGAGTGATAGAAAACGGGTCGTATCTGATCATGACTTTCACCTAAGATATGTTAGCTTGCGTTTACACCATTGATTCACTGCCTTGCGTTTTACCAGCGGCAGATGCAGTACGGAGTTGCTCCTCAAACAAGAATAAAGACTTTAGAATTAGATAAATGCATGAGGGATTTTTTTTAAACGCGCGACCATTTGTACCGACAATAACGCATTAGCAAAGTCCCGTATTTGACATAAACAAAATGTTCAGGGGTGGATCCAGCCGATCATTTTGGGGGGACCATCATAGATTTTTGTAAAATAATAAACATATTTGTTTACACTACATGAACATATTGTATATTATTTTTGTACCGTATATATGATATTCTACAATACTTTTTAAATAATTACATAATTCTAACCCAAATACTTAAATCAATGTTGCCAAATAAAGGAAGGTAAAGAACGAAAACTCTAGGTCTTTTGGTCTAGAGTTTTCGTTTGGCCTCATGGCCCTCCTTCCCCCCCCCCGGTCCCCGCTAAAAATGTTCATATTTAAAAACGTCATGTGGGAAATTGTTTAATATTATTACGTTGGACCATGAACTCTCCCCCTCCCCGGATTAAATGTCTGAATTCACCGCTGCAATATACAATGCACATTTCATAACATTTGGAGTTTCTGTTTCGCAGGCAAAGAAGGCGAAACAGGCCGAGATCGAGCGCAAGCGCGCTGAGGTGCGCAAGCGTCTCGAGGAGGCCTCCAAGGCCAAGAAGGCCAAGAAGGGTTTCATGACCCCGGAGAGGAAGAAGAAGCTCCGAGTAAGTATACCTCCATGAATTCTTATGTTCAAATGCATTGGAAAATCGGACTCTTCTCCCTTATCGTAACGATCGTGAAGGAGTCTCACTTCGGTGAGAGCCTGGCGAACCTGGGACCGCTGTCTATAGTATTAAAATGTTAAAATCCTTTAAAAATAAAATATAAAATCTATATAAGTAGATATTAAAATACAATTAAGGTTTGATTCTCTGAACTTGTCGTGGATATGCTTTCAGAAACTCCTTGCCAACAAGCCAGAATTTTCCAGAAATCAGTATAAACTTAAAGACTTTAAATATATTTTGTTAATCATTTTCGATTTCTAGATATAATGTCTCGTTAAATATTCTCAAAAAGCCCCAGAGATAGACAAACATTATAATTATTCCCTTTAAAGTTTCAAAGCACTGAACTAAGTATTATACGCACAAGTTTTCTTGAGCCCCGGAATATCTCCCCCTACTCCTTTGCCAACATTAGTTGAATTAAGAATAAAAAGATAGCAACAAGCTCTATAGACAAAATCTGATATCCAGAAATATTCACTCCCAAGAAATATATAAACTATTTTGCATTGAAAAACGAACTAAATTTTTTATAAAAAATTCCTTTTTTCAATATAAGCAAACTCCCCACTCCTCTCGCATATAGCGAAGCAAGGGCTCAAGAAAACGTGCAAAGATAATATCGGAAAAAGCTCAGTACTTACCTCAAAATTACTCTTCAGCTGCTGCTGAGAAAGAAAGCTGCTGAGGAACTGAAGAAGGAACAGGAACGCAAGGCAGCTGAGAGGAGACGCATCATTGAAGAGCGCTGCGGCAAACCCAAGAATGTTGACGACGCCAATGAAGGTAGGTGTTGTACCAAGTTGGCTTCAGTAACAAATTCACTGACTAATTTGAAAATATTTTTATACAGATGAAGTGATAAAATACTCGTGTATTTAATAATTTTATATTGTTTATAATAATGCAATTATTATATCTTCCAAAAGTTTTCTCTTTCTCAAAATAAAAGCAAAAATTGAAATAAAATATATCTTTCCACTTCATTGCTGCTGTATTCTTATTCAGTGTTCACAGTAAGATCAAATAAAATAATTTAAAGCATACAATTTTTTTCATAAAAATATTTTGTTCAGGAGCAGCTAGTATTGTAAAACTAAATAATAACAATTGTAGAAGATTCTTCCCACTTAAGGGATTTTCCTACAAATTTTATCATTAATGGTCATGTTTTATCAGAATATTTAAATCAATTTTAGGTTACTATTGCTAGAGTTTATGTTCTTTACCTTGTAAGTAAACCAATTCAAAGAATATTTGTATCCGGTTTTATTGCAAGAATTATAATCCAAATATTTCACAAGCATCTTTTCTAATTTGAAATTTTTATAGGCAATTTTATACAATTGTAAATGTAACCACCTTAAAATTATTACAATACACTACCATCAGATGTATGTGGGAGGCTAACAAAAATCACAGAAAGAAGTTTTGAAGATTAATTTTTTAATTTTTAAATACTTTCTTCTTCTAAATTCCTAGACAAGGAAAGTTTCTCCCATTAAAAATTTATTTTTATAACTTTGAATTAGGTTTAGAGCAGACTTGTAAAAACTTGTGTCTCAATCAGAGTATGCCACTTTTAACTCTCATCAGTATTCACATTAACCATACCTGTGCACTCACAAATCAGAATAGGCTAGAAACTGAGAGTTAAATCTGTTTAATACTTTCATATTTACTAGTTTTAATTAAACTACCTCTTATAAACAAATATTATTTGCAGATCATTTCAGAAAGTTAAAGAACTCTGTTGTGTATGACTCATGTAACATTGTTTATGTTTTATTTTCTTGAGCAGTTTTTAATGTGAAAATTATAATCATAAATTTTCTTTACAGCATATGAAACAGGCAAAAATAAATACATTTTGTCATTTTTTTATTCAGCAGAAACAAGAAATTCAATTGCACATTTTAATTAGACAATCCAATTTAAGTTTCCATATATTTCCTTACAGAAGAATGCAACGAGAGGACAACATAACAAAAATTATAAATGTGACCCACAAAACAGTTCTTACAAATTTTATATCAGCGTAATCCCCAAACTTTCAATCTCCTTTCTGACTTAATTTTGTTTCCAGTTGAGTGTTAATCATTTCCTGAAAGTTGAATCCCTTATAATTGTCAACTCAAAAAAAACTGTTATGCATAAAGTTAAGAATTTCACAACTCTCTTTTCAGTTTCTATTGTATCACTTTTAGTTTTTATAGATATGGAGCCAAGGCAAGAAAAAGGGGCTTAAAAAATTTACAATTTTTTATTGACATTACCCATTATTCTATTATATAGCAAAATACAAGAAATATGACACTTTTTCAAAATAATTTACATTCTCACAAATGTATTTAAATTATGTAAAAATCATTGAAGAAGCATTTTGGAGAATGATCTGGAAGAAAGAACAATTAAAGACGTATTTGAAGAGTTGCTTTAGATAATTATGATTTTATAATTCTCTCTAACATTTTGTTTAGCTTTTTCATTATTGTCATTAGCTTTTTCTGAGTATATCATATTTTATTACACAATCCAAGTACAGTATCAGGGAGTTGGTCACATTAAACTTTTAAGTACACATACAGACATGCATTTACTGCCTTTTCAAGTATAATTTACATCTGTTTCTTGGGGTTGTTTTAAAAGTTGCAGAGAAACATTCCTAATACACATTCACTTAGACAATTTTTTTTTCACAATGTCTCTATCTAGTTCAGAGTAAAAGTGCTTAATCAAAGTAATAAAAGCCATGCCAAATATGTAATACAGTTTATATAGGAAAATTCAACCAAAAAAAGAAAAGAGAAAAAGAAAGAAGGTACAATTTCACTTTTAGATTGTCCTTGTATTTAATTCCCCAAACAATAGAGCACAAAGTTCCAAAATTAAAACATAACTTAAAATAAGTACCTACATTTGTATAAAAAATATTTTATTAATTCTGATTATTTTCAATCAAAATTTCAAGGAAAATTAAGAAATAGAACAATTGCCCACTATGTAGAACTAAATGTATTTCCTTTCCCAGTACCTTACTCCTTTTTGTTACATTTCCAGTTGAATATGTTAAGTTTTATATGTCTTTCGTATTTCTACAGAGACAGTAAAGCGTGTGCTCAGGGAATATCACAATAGAATCAACGCTCTGGAAGATGAAAAATATGATCTGGAGTATTCTGTTAAAAAGAAAGACTTTGAGGTAGAGAAAACATGTGTAATCATTACAACTCCATCTTCAGTGTCACACTTTCTATTAATTACAACTGTGGGTTTTGTTTGAAAGTTTCTATACGTGTTAACAGAGATCATAAGGAACTGTTTATTAACGATTTGTCTCATCTTGAATATTTCATCTAATCCAAGGAAGTTGAAATCAGAAATTCTTATGCCTGCATTCATGAATTAAAACAATAGTATGTCAAAACATTATTTTACTCCAAATAATGCTTTTAGGCATAACTATTACATATTTGAAATTCAATTGTTTTCAACTTCCAATAAAAGCACTTCTTGCTTCACCTCTAACATGATCTATATTTGTTCAGTTGTCAACATTTTCTTATAATGCTAAGATCTTAGCTGTTTATTTTCTTGTATTGGTAGAATATTGAAGATTTTTTTAATAACATTATCCAATATATTAGTTGATTATACATTTTAATTAATTTTATTCATGTTGTTTCATTTTATATTTGCTTAGGACTGCATTTGGAAATTTTGCACATCTTTTGCATTTTTGTTTTGAGAACAGCATGGGTCTTGGCACTTAGCATATAAACTTAATTTCAATGTAGTAAATAATATGAAATAAGACAAAAGATGTTGTTATCAACTGAAGGCTCTACTTATGTTGATATTTGGTAACATCGCATGGATTCAACTTTCCAGAACTCTCACTTTTATTCTCATTAACTTGCTGTTTCTTTCATAACTGAAATTTATGTTGAGTTCCAATATTCCTTTAATTTTACCTCGAATCAAAATTATTGACCTTTTGTGAATTTTCTTTCATTTTCTGTTATAAGAGGCTTGTAATCTCATCTAGTGATAATAATAGAAAAGAATTTTGTTGAATTTTTATTCTGTTTTTGAAGTCACCATTAGAGCTTCTAAAAAACAAAACTGTATTAGGACAAAAGAAAGAACAAGAAAAAAAATTGACTTCAAGACACTAATTATATTTTTTATCAAGGGTTGGAGGATATTAGATTATTATGCTTCTTTGCAGAGTACACATAAAATAATAAAGAACAGAACTGTCTATCTCAAAAAAGTAATAGACAATTGAGGAGTCTCATCAAAATGTATCATTCATTTTTTGCTCGAAAAAATCAAAGTAGGAAATTCAACTGTAACTTAAGTTTGCATAAATGCATTTCCTGCTGCCGGAAAACATCAGTCCTTGTTACCTGTTCCTATTGTATGAACCAGCAATCATGACTGCAACTGCACCCACCTTTTACTGTCTCAGCGAACCTGAAATCCATCATCAAAGCGTACCACACCCGCATTGGAAACCTCGAAGCAGAGAAATATGACCTTGAGTATGAAGTAGCCCGGAAGGATTTGGAGGTGTGTAACGGCTTCCGTGTCACAATGCACTCAGCCCAGCTGAAATATTAACACAGTTGTCCAAGTCTCGTCATAATATTAGTTTTATATCCTCAAGCATAAAACAATTTTCCCTTTCTACTTATCATAACCCCTTAACTAAGTATTGAGAATCAAGTACTGCAATTATAATATCTACAATCAATTAAATATTGAACAAGAGCAAATGTAAATATCATTGTATTTAATAGTTATGAATGTTTTTCATGTTACCTTATATCCCTTCCTATAAATACATGACTAACATGTATAAATAAGCTTCATTTTTAATGATATGATTATACCAAATGCATAAATTTGCTTGTAATGCCTAAATAATGAACTCCCAAAATATGTAAGTGTACTTTAATATAATAATGCATCTATATTTAGTGATACTGCTGTGTAATATTTGCTTCTGGACAACATTGTGACATGGGAAAGCTGAGCATGAGTAGCAAACAGTTCTCTGAAATATGCTTCATGCATCAGATACTCAATAGAAAACAATGAATTTACATGAAGTAATATAAGTAATCCCATTCATATTTTAATCCACTATATGCTACTGAGCAATAAAATGAGTTTTTGAAATCCCGAGTTCCTTAAAAATTGTTATGTAGTTGATTTTATACTCAAAATAGTTGAAAGGTGCCGTTTTTATCCATATGGAATTCTAGAGTGTAGAATGTACTAAAATTAGTAGGTAGTTGGTTTATCAATTTCTAGAAAAATTTGTATTTTGAGGGTGTTGGAATGTATGCTTTCGGAAGTGCAAAGCAATCACACAAAATTCAGTCCTAAATTTATTTAGTATTAGATTCCTTCTTCCCTTTCCAGACATCCCATCCTATTAAATATATATTTTTCATCTTGTAGAATTTTTCTTTTCGTCAATTTCCAAAAACTAATATGTAAACATTTTGTTTTTCAATTTTGTGTATTTTTAACCTTTTCTGTTTTTGAAAAATGAATTTTCTTTCACTATTTTTGCATTTTGAGTTTTGAATAGATTTTGTGCATTTTTGCATTGTTTTTACAGCTTCAAAGCATTTAGATTAGAAAGCTTGCAATGATATTTTAGCGATGGTGAGAATAGATTATGCATTGGTTAATACATAAGAGATTAGTTATCATGGTTTAGGTGTATCTTCATTCCAGTTATAATAGAGTGCTCAGCTAACATGGTTCACAGAACATGAAGAACACTTTCTCTTAACATTACATCAGCTTTTGCTTTTAAAAAGCTTACATTGTTTTAACGCTTATGTCACAATTTTCCTTGTTATATTTTTAAGAAAGTTTAGTATTAACAGATGCAAGTTATACTTTTCTTTTATGTAGGTGTTAGATTTATACTTTCTTATTAATTTTAATGTAAAGTTTACTAATTGTCAAATCAGTATAAATTCTGCATCTTAATACTATGGGGGAAATTGTGACTCTGGCTTGTCAGGTACTGATAATTTTTTGCAGCTCTGAAATAACTGTATTTCACAGGTAACAGCAGAACGAAGCTGCAGTTGCTTCAGTTGCAGTAACACTATAAACACACTGAAATTTGGCCAGTAATTTAAGAAATCAAATCAGAATTTGAGTATCATAATAGCTAATTACTGCAATAACCATTAACTTCAGTGCATTAGATCTATTCATCCAATACAGAAGGTAACTCATAATAAAGAATAACTACTTCATTAAATCTTAATGATTTGCACAGCTACTGTAAAGTTGTCTCTTAAATTACTTCTGGCACAAATTTCATGTGAAATTTAATGTTGGTTAATGTTACTAACATGTCTTCTATTTACATCTAAAGCCTCCTTTCTTGATATTTCTCTTTATCTTTTAGCTGAACTTCAGACAATTTGCAAGCAATACTACAACAGAATTTGTGATCTTGAGGGTGATAAATATGACCTAGAAAGAACTAGTGCTCTTAAAACCATGGAGGTAAATTTCTAACTGGCATACTGCAAGATGTTTTTTTTAAATATCAGTTCCCAAAAGTAAAATTCTACACATTTATTCTGATGCACAAACAATATTTTGTGTTTCTTGTGTTTCTTTTTGCACAATCCATTCACTTCTGTAGTGTAAATATCTAACAGCTGAAAGCAGACATCCCTTGTATTATAACAAAATATGTGGGCAATACACAAAATCTCTTCCATACAATGGCATAAGCTGCAGGCCAATGTAAATTTTTGTATTACGTTGAAACCAATTAATAAGTTAACACAGAATATATAATTTTCACATCTATCACCTCCATTTTTAGAATTCTTAATGCGCTACCTTTTGCGCCTTTACAAACTTGTTCTAACACTGACTCGAGCCAATCCTATGTTCTATTTTACAGGTTCAGTTATTCTGGAGGTGATGCACGGGTATAGGCTCTTCTGACTGATATAATTTGTAGTAATGTATACTCTTGTCCCAATATATTGGACTATTTTCAGTTTCGTAACAAATGAAAATTGCAGTTTTCCAAAAGTAACATTTTCCATTTTTCTTATGACCCATAAAACCTAATTCACTTAAAATACTTTTCTAATCTACATAATAAGGACATTCTGTTGATTTGCAAACTAATGCAAATCTATTCATTATGAGTGCTCAAGGAAATGAACCTGTGGGAAATATGTAATAAAAATATTTATATGTAATATTTCAGGTTAAATTTCATTTTTAACAATCTAACCATTTTCCCATTCAGTTGATTAGCAATAGAATGCAATATGTATAAGAAATGTATGTGTATCAAAAAATTAATTTAATAACTTCAAATGGAACAAAAATGCTCTACAATAAATATGGCAATGCATAATATTCAAGCAGTTACACACAAACAGTACATGAAATCAATTTTCTACTTCCTACTCCTGCATTTTCTGAGCAACCATAATTACGTAAATGACACATTTCATCTATTCTAACACTTCCAACAAACATGCATAGGGGAAAACTGCAATATTTGTATTAGTACGATAAAACTTATTTTACCCACCAATATTATATATTGTTGCTTTAAATTACTTTTAAAACATTTAAGTCTTTTCCCAAAAGCATTTTGAAATGAGACACATATATATTGGGATCAGAATGTATAAAATTTCTTCCATCCATCACTTCAGATCTGACCAATAACTTCTGTACTGAACTGTGCCTGCTACTTTGTCTTTCTAGAGGCTCTGAAGGTTATCGTGAAGGAGTATTTTGATCGCGTTTATCTGTGTGAAGGTCAGAAATGGGATTTGGAACATGAAGTTCGAAAGAGGGATTTTGAGGTATGCAGAGATCATGTGTACATTAATTCCTCTCTATAGTGATTATTAGAATTCAGTTTTAAAACACAATGAGCAAAAAATATATATTATATACATTTATATATTTAAATTATAGTTTTAATTTTGAGTCACAACAATCACTCACTACTTCAATCATTCAATCAGCAAAACAACAAAACTTTAAAAAGGGAATGCTTTACACACAACATTCACACACACAAATAAAAATTGTTATTACAATATTGCTAGCTTTCATATAGAGAAATTGGTTGGATTAATAATAATAATAATAATTGATGCAATCAATTTCACTAAGCAGAGGCTAGCAAATTAACAAAACAAAATTTTTTAAAATTTACCTTCATCTATGTAAATTAGATACAACAATACTTCATAATTATATATATATATTTAGACACACATGCACACATATCAGTCAATTAAGAAACAATATCATTAAATAATTCTTAAAATTAAAATTTGAAACATCAAAAAAAAACTAAAATATGTCCAAAGAAAATATGAAGTGCTTGACTTTATATAAAAAAAACATACTTTTCACTATGGGTTGACTCACATACATTATTCCAACCTCCCTTCCTGCAAACAGATTCACAAGTAAAATGTCATTAAAGTCCATTATTCAAATTCAAATTGTGAGAAAAGAAAATAAATATACATATTGTGGGCAAGTGCCCTCATCTGAAAAAGTATGATGCAATTTACTATCATATGTATAATCGAGAAATATAATTAACTTACTCTTATAATTAAATTAAATTATAATTTATTTCTTCATCAGTATGGCAATGACAGCCAAAAATGAAGTCTTTAAATTATTATTTTAAAAAATTACATTTACATCTTAAACACAGAGAAAAACACTACCAATGACTCAGCAAAATTTAGATATAGAACATTTTCATGTACACGTGGTGCAAATTCTATCATTTATTGAGAAACACATCCCTTCATTCCTGTGTACCATCTGCCATTAAAGCATGAATATCCTACCCTAATAATCAATGTTATGCTACCCTTAAAATATTGTGGTCAGCCCTTTCTACCACTGTGAGTTCAAAACCAAATTATTGCAAATATATGTTGCCCGAGCAGAAATATTGGGCATCTTGTCTTTAATTTGACTGTCTCCTTACGAATTTCCTCTATACTAGATATTTTTCTCAATCCATTTACTTACATCTGTGTGACCCCATTTTTGAGTTTATGTTTTATGTTTTCTTAAATTTTTATTTCTTTAAACAGCATTCTCAGTCCTCATTTCTATTCCAAATAATAAGTATGTGAAACTTTTTAGTATAAATTTGGGAATTGGGTAAAATAATTATCATAAAAGTTTGAAAGAGAATGTACTAAATATTGAAAAAGTTTGGAATAGACATGAAATTATGCTGTATTGGAAGATACAAGCATATGCAGAAAAATAGCATAAGCATGGTTAAGTTAAAATTTTATTAAACGTTTCACTGGAGTAAGACCTGTTTTTCCATAACAAGCTTTCTACATCATTATAAATATATGGCTTATTAATACTTACAAATATAATACACAAGAATGTGTAATAAAATTATGAATAATTTAAAACAATAAAAATTTAAAATAAAATTAAAAAATAGCAAGGAGAACATTTTCAATTATAAATTTTCACTAAGACCCAAATTTCATACTGAAAGCAATATTAATAAACAAAGTTGTAAATGGAAAAGTAAGGATTGTGTTTAACTTTTTCCTAACTCGTTGAGATGCTGGACTTTACAAGAGTGCAATCATAAGAGCATTTTCATTGTAAATAATAACATGCAGTGCCAAATATGTAATATTTTCTGGAAGTAATTAATACATTTTCTGTAATACGTCAATAATAATTTATTTAATGGAATATATTTGATTCTTTTTAAGTCCAGTAGTGATTTGTTTTATTAGTGAAAGTATATTTTTAAATAACATTATTTTTAAAATGTAACAAATTTCATTTGCAATGGTTTGAACACAAATACATAAGTGGTTTGTGGTTTGCAGTCACAATTAAAAATTAGGTCTTTCAGAAATCTTGCTAGTAACATGGCCCTCTATGAATACAAAGTATGGCACTTCATATGTTTTTCCATCATTTTTTTTTTAATTAAAAAAAGGATTGCAAAGTTATTATGAACAGTATGATTCTTTTAAGAATGTCTTGTTAGGATTTTTTTTTAAACAGAATACACAGCTGAAATACAAAACAGACACTTTTTTATACTATAACCAACTTTTACAAGAACAATGTATACAGTGACAATACTTCATATTCCAAATCCGTTTCTTAATATAAACTGAAATTCAAAAACCAAGAACTCATATGGGCTTACAAAATATGGAAGGGAAATTTAACATTTAACTGAAAAGTGCCATGCTATGGATTTATTTTTCCCCCAAGAATACCAAACCCAATTTCACCCATTTTTGCTTTCAGCTGACCAAGGCCAATAAATATGGATTTTGCACCACAGTTGCTCTTGTGTTGTGTATGGCTATATTCTTACATTAAGAGATTTTGTACTGTGCTTAATGGATATGCCTAATAGTCACATTAAAAGACCTCTTGTTATTAGTTATATTTAACATTTGTTGTTGCTTTTTTAATGAAAAGAGAATATTTCTCTTCTTTTAAGAAAATTTTTTCAAGAAAGAGCTTAAATTATTATATTTCATCATGCTGCTATCATCCATGGCACAATACAAAAATTACTGCAGTAGTCTTTTTAAGAACAACTCAACAATACTGAACATGACCAGTAATAATATGGTTTGAATCGATTTGCATTTTTATGCCATGTTCTCTAATTCTGTCACTGTATTTGTTCATGTTCACTACTCATTTCCCCTCTATTCCAATTTCATGAGCACAGTTATTTCAGTTTTATACTTGGTTAATTGCAGTTTGTCAGATGCTCTTACAATAGAAAATGCATTTTCTACTGATAAGAGTTGTTACTAACATGCTGCAATGAAACTTACACCAGAATTATCAACAGTTCATTACACTCTACAATTGTTTTTACTTTTTTGATTTCACATCTCAGCCAATTTTTGGTGCAGTGATTTTTTATTATCTGTACATTTTTTATTTTATTTTTCAACAGGAGAGACTGTTTTCACATAGATATGTCTTCTAGAGGACACGTGATGTATAGCTTCATAATGTCTTCATTAGCTATAAAGTGGCTGGCTAAAACCACCTTATTCCATGTACTGTTTCCAAAAACTATTTTTATATAAAACATAGAAGTAAATTTTAATTCATTCAACAGTAACATCACATATTTGGGAAATTTCACCTATATTTTGTCTTACTAACATGTAAACAAAAAACAGAACTGACTAATACTTTGTAGCACAATGTTGAACCACAAACACAACTACCGATGGTATTACTTGTATGTTATATTAAATTCTGCTGCAGGACTCGCTTGCATGAATAGTCTTTCTGTATAGTTCAGCTTGTCAACACTGGAGAAATGTGGAAAGTTCTTATTTACGAATTTTGAAAAGTTCAATTAAACTTACCTTACATTGTACTGTCCCAGAAATATTACCACTCCTTACAGTGCAGTGTAAATAAGTTGATGCTGTGTGCATTAGCGCAGTTCAAAACTAATAAATTTTCTTCTTTATTCCAACCTGATTCAAATGCTTTCTGCAGCTTATACTGAACTCTGCACACTAACTGAACACAAATTACTATCTCTTATGTACATATAAACACTATCACTTTTGTGTATTGTAATGTGCTCTATATACCCAAATTATTCCCTGATTACTACATTTGCTTTTACTTTCTAAAATTAGATACCAATTTGTGAGTTTTTTAAATCACAGATGCTAACAATGAGCCAGTAGTTATTTACAGTAGAACAGAATTTATTTTATGCATGAATATTAGCATGGTATTTTAGAATTAGATCTAAAAACATAATTACAAAAAAATTGTTTTGGCACATTTTTTAAACAAGCTTTAAATTCTAATTCTTTGAAGATAAATAATTTTGAAATTTCTTTTCATTTAAATTCATTAAACTGAAATGAACACTACTGGATTATAAATGACTTGATATTTCTTTACTGATTTGTGTATTTTATCATAAAATGTCAACAGATCTCCGACCTCAACAGCCAAGTCAATGACCTTCGTGGCAAGTTGTAAGTAGATTTGAGAATATCATTTGTGAATCCCTTTAGACAGTCAAACTTCATAAATAAAAATTTATTGTGTTTTTCAACAGCATGAAACCCACTCTGAAGAAGGTATCCAAATATGAGAACAAGTTTGCTAAGCTGCAGAAGAAGGCAGCTGAGTTCAACTTCCGCAACCAATTGAAGGTTGTCAAGAAGAAGGAATTTACCCTTGAGGAGGAAGACAAAGAAGTAAGTTTCACATTAAATACTTTTTAAATTTCGTAGCTTACAAACATTAAAGAATTTGAGAAGAAAACATTGTATAAAATAACTCAGATAAATTACATTCAACTTTCAAATTGATGGATCGTGAGGTACTGTTGCATACAAAAGTAATGAACAATTTAATATGGGGCATTTCAAATAATTTTACAGGGCTTGGGTATTTAACTATCCTATAATTAGAAATAATAGTCACAATTTCACCATATAAGAAATTAATTGTTTGTTTTATCGTCATTGTTTAACAAGTTAAATGTTTTGATCTTTAAGTCTGACAAATACAATTTTTTAGGCAATGCTGGAAATTTCAAAAAATTTGTTAGGTAATAGACACACATTGAATAATACGTAGGCTCAGTATGTTTAAAGCCTAATAATTAATAATTAAACACAAGTATCTTTTTGTTTTTTAATATTAAATGAATTTTTGTTTCTTAAAGAAAAAGTCTTTATTGTCCAACACAACATTTTGTGTAGTAATCACATGCATCTTCAGGTGTATACAAAAATATATACTAATTGGCATGATTTGTGTCTGAAAATAAAAAATGCCAAACAAATTTTGAATATGTTGAAGAAAAAAGAAATCAGAGAAGAAATTCATTAAAAAATTAAATTTAAAAAAAAAAAGTATGTTCAAAATATAAAAAGGGGGAAACTTATCAAAACATGTTAAATAAAGCACATATTTTTATAAAAATTATAAAACTTCATAAAAATGTTAACAAAAAGGATAACTCCAATCACAACTCCAATCAGTACATTTTTGTGACAATAAAGACTTTTTCTGAAGAAAAATATTTTCTTTGATTGTCCAAAAACAGAAGGAAACTTGTATTTAATTATTATTAAGTGTCAATCATAGTTTTCTCTTTTTTTTATCCATATAATAATTAATAATATTTTTTTTATATCTGTCTGTTGTTATGGTCACTTGTACACACACACAAGTACTTGAAGAGTTCTTTTGTCAAAAGATCCCAATTTTTAATAAAATAGTTGACAATAACCTTGGGGATCCAAAAAATTGAAATAAATCAAGCCCTGTTTTTTCCTTGAGTCTTTGAAGATAATGTATTATGACAAACTCTTTCCTTTTTTAAAAAAAGTTATGTAAGTTTATCCATTATGTTAATATTTATATAATTATTGAATATTCATGATGAGGTCCATTATGCATAGTTGAAACATTATCTAGTAGTTAATAGAGACTCAAGGTTGGTTTTCTTCAGTGTTTGGATTCAGGTCATTATTAACTGGTTTACACAAATACTTATTTCTAAACAAAACTTTAAAAATCTTCAAGTACTAAATCTAAGGATTTAATTAAATAATGTACCTACAAAACATTAGTACAATATGAATAAGCTACAAAATAAGATCTCCAACATTTAACTTTAGTAAAGCAACAGTTGAAATTAAAAAAGGGACTACGCAACTAGTAGTATTAGTCCACCAATCCCACAGTATTAAATCAATGATGAAATAAAAATAATAGGTAAAGTCAAGAATATTAAAACAATAATGAAATTCATTTATGCATTAGTAAACAATCTTATGAATTGTAGATGAAAGTTGGTATCATTAATAGCCTAAATAAAAACAACAAAATACATAGTATTATTGCTAAATTATCAAACAAAATATTTCTAGGAGAGAAATTATACAAAAAAAATGAAGTCACCCCTTTATAAATAATTTTTTAATTTTACAAATTAAATTTAAGTGCAAATTTTTATTGATTTTCATTCTCACAGCCCAAGAAATCCGAGAAGGCAGAATGGCAGACGAAGAAGTAGATTTGAAAATTACAATCACACACAATAATACATTTTTCTCATATTCATTAAATCTGAATTTAATATTTATCTGTAATATTTTTTTTGGAATCATAGACATTCGCTAATTACAGAGAGAAAGAGTGCAGTTCCATAATGTTACTCATTGAAAATATTTAAAATTAATAATTGTTAAGATCTATTTCAATATATAAAATTAAGAAATAATACAAAATATATTACCAAATCATGATGTTTCTTTTTTACCTTACACTTAATGTAGGATTTCAGTTTAATACTTGCATTATTTTACTACACACTTCATTTAATTACAAAAATACCACATGACAAATAATATTTGTTTTTGTGCATCATTTCCCACTTTGACATTTTACAATTTTTGTCTGTGTTGTTGAAGTAGATATATTTTTTGTATATTTTGTGTTCACTGTTTTTGAAAAACCAAAATGTGTTGTCCTGTGAATAGCAGTACAATTTTACATGTATACCTAATCATTTTTGTGTAGATTCAGATACAAATCCATAACTTGTTTAGTAGATAGTTTGACAGAGAATGTTCTATCAATAACACCTTCTGGTCCTGATTTTTCATTTTTCTATTTTTTTTTTTATTTTGAATGACAATTTTTAGCTTTTTTCAAACTTATGATTTGTGATGCTTTTTGTAGTAGTTACAAGTTATTTTCCAAAACCCAATTTTTAATTTAATGTTTCTTTTTTTTTTATTACAATGGGAACAACGCATAGTATTTGTAACAGAGGTGAGATTTTGCACATGCATGCCTTAGATGTGATGATTTTAGTCAAACTAATTAGAGAAGGGCCACTTTACATCATTCAGCTATTATGTTCTATTTTTATGCTGAGAAAAAGTAAATTAATTAAATCTATAATTTTAATAAAGCTAATTTCTAACAAATTAATTATGATAACTGTTATTTTCTTAGAGCATTTGAAAATCAAAATTACCTTTTATGGATTGAAAAATTCATAAAATTTAATTTTCATTTTAAATATTGTTGTACATGTACAGTTATTTTAAAAATAATACAATGCATAACCATGAATTATACATTCCTTGTATAATTCAATAAATATAAAATGTGAACACCTTATGATTACATAAATTAATGTTTTAGTGGCTTCAAGTACAACAGCTCTGAATACTAATAGCATGATTTGCAACTGCCACTTCCTAAAGTGTCTTTAAACCTCACACTGATTGACATATACATTCAGATTCATTACAATATCTATAACTAGAAGTCCAAATTAAAAGTGAGCATTATTGAAATAAAATACTCAAAGTATTACACAATACATGTATTTTATTTTTTAATTTCCAAATGAAGATTTTTGTTGTCTGTCTGTTATTACAATAACATGACATTACATGGATGCTAAAGTCTCGTTCTTTATTTACCACATTTCATTATAACATCAGCTGATGCTGAAGTAACTAAATTTGCTTATTGCATGAAACTTCTAGAATTGAATTTCAATACAACTGACTATGCAGAACCGAAATGCAGGACTGAAATGCAAATGATTGTTCACAACTCATTCAATTAGTTTCTTTTCTTTGTCCTACAGCTTTACATTTTATTTTAAAGTAAACAATTTTATTTACCATAAATCAAAATGAAAGTATTATAAAAACCATTAAATTCCTTTTCCTCCAAATGACAACTGCTTACAGTACCTAAATTAAGATTCTTTATTGTGACCTGCATTTGATTTTTCATAAGAGAGCGGCAATAAATTCTACAGTATTCAACAAATGCTCAGCTGTAATTAACTTAACTGAGCTCTAAATGCTTGTAATTTAAAATAACAAATGCAATTGTTTTCAGTAGGTTTAAATAATTTATCTGACTTGTTTATGGTGTTATAATATTTGACTTGTTTGCAACTCACAGGTCAAAATTGTTTTCATGTTGTCTTCTGTACTAAATTGCTGCATATTTTTTAACACTTGCCTCATGAAAGTATTATTATTAATAATTGTTTTTCTTTTTTCTTGCAGAAGAAACCAGACTGGTCCAAGAAAGGTGATAAGGTAGAAGAGAAAGTTGAAGCATGAATTTCTTAATCATTATTTCACACACATGATTTTTATTTTTGATGTTAAATACTCCAAATTATTCTATACTTTTAAGTCATTTAGAGATAACAAATTATGTAACCGTAACATTTTTCTGCAACAATAATTTTTTACCAAAAGTTAAACAATTTCACTTTTTTAAACACAAACGAAACACAATTGCACTTACTTTTTGTTCATTTTTTTTTTTTTTTAATCGTGTAAATTTTCAATATTGCATGAACATTTACCACACATGGTAAAAACAAAAAATATGACTACTCTTGTTCATGCAAATCCGTTCCTCTACATTTTCTATGTGAACACCAGATAGTGAAATAACTCCACTGAAACAGAATGTAGCTCTAAATCCAAAAATAAGTGTAGAGTATATAGTTTGTCTTAAATGTATGTACTCCTTCACTGGCCATAAGAACAAAAACTATAATGACAGTAAAATGTGATACCAAAGTGTACAAGACACTTCATTAAAGTGTTTATCTCTTCGTTATCCTTATGTGTTTCCTCCAATTCACTCCTTTCAATTCCAACATAAATGTGACATGAATAAATGTCTCCTTGATTGTATGCTTACATCTACTTACTCTGTTAGTAAGCAAATAGGTGACAGATAAATCTCAAAGACAGCTCTAGAGCATAAATCTAAGAAATTTACAAAGTAAATGTCATATACCAATTTTTAAAAATTAATTAATTAACTTATTTATTTTGTGACACTGGGGAGAAAAATGAACATTAAAAAGTTTGTTTGTTTTGGCCAAAGTGATGGAAAATTGAAATTGCTAATTCTAGTAGATAAATGTTCGTGTTTTTTCCCTTTTTTTTCATGAAAATAATATCATTTATTCACCTTGTTATCAAAACCTTCAGCGAGCTTTTGTTTACTGTTGCTGGTTTCTTCTCTCATAATGTACCAACAATATGAGCAGTGCCTGACTTTGACTTATGTGCGCCCTAAGCTGTCAAATGTTTTAGCACCCTTTTAATTTGCTTTTTTTAACATTAAAGCTATTAAAAAATTTGTTGTATGATATTTGTAACCGACGCAAATATTGTGTATTTAAAAATAATTGATTATACGTATACACATGAATAATTCTCACCACGATATTAATTTAATAAATATATGATATTTTTGAATTCATTTAATCTGTATATCAATGGATAGATATTTGATCAATTTATACTTTCTTTTGTTACAAATATGGAAAGAAATATTTTCATAAAAAATATTCAAAAGTTCGCCCTATGGAATTTTGGATCTGCTGAAATTAGTTCGCTTCCAAAAATTGCACACCCCAGGCTGCAGCCTACTCAGCCTGTTCAGTAATCTGGCACTGAATATGAGTTTTTTAAAAGGCTTTAGGAAAAATTCCTAAAAATTTCCTAAGCTAAATGGAATGAAATCATAAATTGCTTTGATAAATGTATATGTAAGCATACATAGGAATGAAAAATACAAAATGTCCATCAAGAATTTAATTAGTAGAATTATTTGTGTTCCGAGTGTGCAGCAAAAGTTCCATTCAATCAAAACCAAAACATTGCATGGTTATCACCTCACACATGTAATAGATCAATATTATATTTTTCAACTTTCAATACATAATTATTAAAAGAAAAAACTTTTTAGTGGAATTCATTTATTTTAAATATTAAAAAAATTATATTAAGTGGTAAAATATAACAGCCAAAATTTTAGCAAGTAGCAACAAAGCTAATTATTCTGTAATATTTTTATTCCTCGAAATTATGGTAATTCATCTTTGGATTTGCAAAATAAGAAGTAAAAACAATCTTATTTCAATAACTTACAAGCTCAGCTCACAAAGAGATTAAATATATTGATACATTTATTACTAAAGTATGAATTTTTAAAAACTGCTTTGGTGCTTTTAATTTACAATATTTTTTTTATTTTAAAAAAACATGTGAGTATGTGTCATTGCTCCTGCTCTTTAACAAGTATAAAATGTTTGCAGCATTCTTTCAAAAATTGCACATTATCACATATGTGTACCTTATTTATTAAAATAAAATTTGTAGGTCAGCCAAGTACATCTAGAGTTGACACAATGTACAGAAATTGTCGACACATATTTTTGTTCAAACAATTGCATGTTCTTACTGGCTGCACGAAAAATGTCAATTGTTTAGTATAAGTGGGACTTAATAGAAAAATCATACAATGTTCAAAAACAAGCATTGTCAAGAAAATGTATGTTTATTCAATGTGCAGGATGTTGAGGTGTGTGTGTTTTAGACAGACTTGGTAGAACTGCAACTTGATGTCCAAACCCTAAATAAATATAGGTCCTGAACTGGGATTTGGGGTTTTCCTCTGTTTATGTCTAGTATAAGGGCTTAATGATAACTGTTACTTTATTTACTGTCTCACTGTGACTTTTATTTACTCGATGATCGTTACAATTGATGTAAGATTTAATGGGACGCATTCCTGAATACACCCACTTCGAGTATTTAAAAAAATCCACTTTGATTGCCAGGATACTGTTCACTGCGGTTCACTCTCTCTTGCACACAACGCACACGTCCGACCACCTCTACCTCCTCACCGGAACTGCCCTTTCCCTCCAAATCTTCCTTTGGTGTCCCTTGCTTAGGATGCCACCTATCAGCTACCACTGCTACTATTTACACCCAAACCTAAACTACCCTATCTTAAAACTACTATTTACAGGCACTCCACACTTTCACAACACTAAACCCTCTCACTACCATTCCCACACTCGGCCATCCCTGCTTCTTCCTCGAACCCCGATGGAAGTCTCTGAAAGGGCTTCATATAGTCAGCTGCTGTTGTCGTTAACCGTGGGCCCTCTCCTGCACCCCAACGCACAACTTCATATCGCTCGTGTCCTTTCTCAGCAAGGTTCTGATAGGGGCCCAAGAACTTCCCCTTGATCTTCAATCCTGGAACAAACTGTGTTCGTCTGATGGCCACCAAGTCCCCTATCGTATACTTCATGGCTGGGCAGGTCCGTTTCGCATGGTACTGCACATTCTCTTCTTGAACCTTCAATATATTCTTCTTGGCTGCTTCACGCAGATGACTCCTCTCCTCGTCAAAGAGCTGAACCCACTCCTGTTCTATGGTACTCAGAATTTGGAGGTCATCCTGGTGCTTCATGGGGACACCGATGAGAGCCTGGATTGGTGTTGTCCCTATACGTCTCTGGAATGTGCTGTTCAAGCATCGCTGCACTTTAGGCACATGTTTATACCACCTGTCTGGGTTGTCTATGGACAATTTAGTCAGCACAGGAATGAGAATTCGGTTTATCCTTTCCACTTAGCCATTGCCTCGAAGCACCTCAGTTGTTATCTTCACATGTTCAATGTGCTCTTCTACACAGTACTGTTTAAAACTATAGGAAGTGAAAGCAGTCCCTCTGTCACTGATAATTCGTTGGGGGTTCCCGCAAGTTTGTTGTAGTACCCCTAGCTTGTCGAGCACTTCTTTGATCGTAGTTGACTTTGTCGGAAATATCCACACAAACTTTGAGAATCCATCAACGATCACCAATAAATGCTTGTATAATTTTGAGGTGGTCATGAGGCCCAGGTGGTCAACGTGGAACGTACTCAATGGTACATCTCCTTTGGGGATGGGGCGTAAAATCCCGTCTCGTTTGCCTCTCTTCTTCTCCGCCAGCACACAGGGAATGCAGCATTCGATGAACTGTTGTAGCCGGTCCTTCAACTTGGGGATGTGGTATTCCTCTTGGAGTGCTTCCATCATCTTCACTCCGAAGTGACCATTTTCATGCACCCTTCGTATCACTTTTTGATGCATACAAGGCAATTACACTTTTACTGCCAACCTTTCTCATCACTACTCCATCTTCTATATAGTCCTCGTAGGGCTCAGTTTCCAAGATCTGCCTCATCACTCGCAACCTATCATCCTTTTCTTGTTCTCTTCTGACAGTGGACAGAAGGGTGTCCTTGACAACCATGACAGGAAAACAACTCAGAGCATCCACATGTTTGAGGCGCTCCCCTTTCCGGTTTTCAATTTCATAACTGAATTCTTCCAGAATCAGAGCCCATCGAGCAACTTTCGGTGTCAGCTTCTCGATTGACATGGTTTTCTGGTAGGCTTGGCAGTCTGTGACGATCTTAAAGACGATACCCAACAAACACACTCGCAACTTTTGTACTACACGAACAATGGTCAAGACCTCTAGCTCATAAAAACACCACTTTTTTCTGCCTCTGAGGTTTTCCAGCTCAGGTAATGTACAGGATGAAATGCTTTGTCACCTTATCTTTGCTGCAGTAGGATGGCACCATATCCCTCCCTACTGGCATCAGTGGTTTCTGCCACTGCTGTTTGATCATAGATCTTCAAAACTGGGTCACGTGCCAAAATCTCCTTCAGCCTAGAAAAAAGCCACCTGCTGCACGCTGTTGAATGTAAAGGGCCTTTCATCCCTCAATTCATACAGGAGATAAGCTATCTCCGGGTAGTCTTTCACAAACCTACGAAAGTATTGTAACCCCAAGAAACTCTGTAGTTGTTTGAACGTTTTAGGTTGAGGAAAACCTTGAATGGCCCTCACTTTCTCCGGTGAGGGCGCACACTTCCCCCTTCCACTACATAGCCTCAAAACTCTATTCGCGGAAATTTACATTTCCTCCAGTTTATCTCCAGGCCATGGTCAGCTGCTACTCTGAGAGTCTTTGCTAAGTTTGCATCTGGCATGTCGCATGTCGCGTCCGGGGATAATTATATCTTGGAGGTACACTTGAATTACATTGCGTCTCGTGGGGTCCCTAAATACCTCATCAATGAAGCGCAGAAAGGAAGGAGAGCTGTAACACAACCCAAACGGCGTATAATTGAGTTCATATTGGCCGCTAGACACAACGAAGTCGGTATACTTCTTGGACGTTTCAGCTACCGGTACATGAAAAAAAACCTTTAGATCTACCACTGAGAAAACCAGATCATTCACCAGGGCGTCGATCTTGTCATCGATGAGGGGCATGGGGAATCTGTCTCTCACCACCTTTCTGTTAAGTGACCTATAGTCGACAACACACTCTAGGTGATCCATCCTTCTTCACAATTACCACAGGGCTGGCGTAATTGCTCCTGCTGGGCCTCACAATGCCTTTCTCCAGCCACTCTTGGATTTGATTGTCCAGAATTTCCTTCTCCTTAGGCGCTAGGCAGTGAGGCTGTATATTCACTGGAGTCTCATCACGCAGAGTAATCTCAGTTTCCACAGTGCTCTTTACATCTGCCTTGGGCTTATAACTAGCCACTAGAGAAGCCACCTCCTGTCTGTACAGGCCAACATACTGCAGCTCATCTACCAAGAAACACCTGGAAGAAGGCAACTTCTCCAAATAATTGGTTGGGACATCCAAGTCTTCCTCAGTGGTCTCCTCTTGTAAAGGTCTGAGGTGTTCAACCTTTCCCCGGCTCATTGTCACCTCCACTCCTCTTAGGAAGGCCTAAGATGAAATCTAGGGACATCACCTCTGACGGCACCACAAACACTTCCACCTTGTAGTGGTGATCCCCTATCTTCATCTTTAAGACCGCAGTCCCCAGGGGTCGAGTTGCAGCATTGCCAAACCCTGTGAAGATCCTTTCGGTGCTCCGTAGGAAATGGTTGCCCATCTTGGTAAAAGTCTCTGCCTTCAGGAGGTTTACATCACTGCCCGAGTCTAGGAGGGTGCGACATTGTAGCTCCTTCGACCGTGGTTGTCATGTACCGGTTATATGCACTGCGACACACCCACCGTGACTGCGGCAGTTGGTCGGGTTGCGTGTAGGTGCATTGGGTAGCAATGTACCCAAATTCCTCGCACTTGAAACACTTAGGACCCTTCTCTCTGTGGCCATTATCTTTAGACTCATGACCCATGCCCCACAGTGAAACAGGGCCTCTTATCTTTCCCTTTCTTCTTTCTTTCTCTGGATGGTCTAGCCGTCTCTATAGCGTCTTCTTTTTTTCGACTTTTCTCGTTCTCCCCAATTTCTCTTAAACTTGTCTTTTATCCGGTCGTACACCTCGAATTTTTCCTTAAGCTTTCCTATCCCTGTCGTCTTGGTCGTTTGACGCTCGAAAGACACGAATGGACTGGGCTTCATAAAGTAGCATTTTGTTGAGCTCTTCATCTGGCACTCCTTCCTCAATGTACTGGACGAGGGCACTCTCCTCGACGTTTCCCTGATCTGCTATTTCTTGCATGGCATAGATGTACTGCCGGCTCGACTCGGTGGACTTCTGCTTCCTCTTCCGGAGCTCACTATGGACTATTGCACTGTTCACTTTCACCTTGAACTCTCGACACAGCCTACTCTTCAACTCTGTCCACGAGGTGTTACCGGACTCGAAAGACACGAATCTTTTCGCAGAGCCACAAAGCATCCGCTTATCATAGATCAGTTTCTGCAGCTCGTTCCAGTGCAGAATTGCACTGATGTCCCCAAATTCTTCCACCCACTGTGAGATGGTGCACTTGTCATCGCCCGAAAAAGGAGTGAGACTGCTTTCGTCGTCCTTTGTAGAGAAGGTGTTGGAGAAATAGCCTTTGCCTTCGCGGCGGTCAAGTCTCAGGACTTCTGCAGTCGTAGCTTTCGGCTTTCTGACCGCCTTCCCATCCCAACACATCACTACTCCTGTCGTCTTGGTCGTTGGACGCTGCTGGCGTTCTCCGTCTCGTGGGGAGTGTGCTGTCCTTTTGGTGCCTGGTCGACACGCTGCTCCATCGCTTGGCCATCAGACGCTGCTGCGCGTGCGACACGTGTCCTGCAGTAGCTCTTCTTGGGGCCTTTGTCCACGTTTCCATCGCTGTCGTCGTCGTCGCCGTCGCCACTGGCGTACGCGAGCACGTGGTTACCCCTGTTAATCTCCGCCGCTCGAAGCCTATTACTAATGCCCCTTTATTGCTCGACCTGAAAGATGGAGTTCGGCGAGTCTTTTCCGCAGCTCGGATGTGATTAATTCACTTAACCTGGTCTGCGTGCATTGTCGGACATCCTTCTGTTGGGCCACCTTTTCTGCTACTTCGTAAGCGCACCACCGAGTCTTTTACACTTTAGACGCCGTTACCAAGTTTCACAGGTTTGTCCCTTTTGTAGCGTCTTCCACGAGTCCTGACCAACCTGATCACTCACGCCGACATCCGTAGTTGCACTACACGCCACGTGTTTGCAGCATGTGCACTTTCGCAACAATTTTAGTTATAGACTGCGATCGTGGTCAAGCCCCCAATATTGTAATATTTAATGGGACGCAGTCCTGAATACACTCACTTCGAGTATTTAAAAAAATCCACTTTGATTGCCAGGATACTGTTCACTGCGGTTCACTCTTGCACACAACGCACACGTCCGACCACCTCTACGTCCTCACCGGAACTGCCCTTTCCCTCCAAATCCTCCTTTGGTGTCCCTTGCTTAGGGTGCCACCTATCAGCTAGCACTGCTACTATTTACACCCAAACCTAAATTACCCTATCTTAAAGCTACTATTTACAGGCACTCCACACTTTCACAACACTAAACCCTCTCACTACCATTCTCACATCGATATTCAATTAATGTTCTTATTACTGGTTGATAATCAGTGTTGAGGGAGGCAAGGGTAAGCAGTTGCCCCCTCCCCAAATCTAGGAAAAAAAAATTATATTAAAGTTCTAAAGGGAACGATTTTGATGTCTCTCCTAATCGTCTTCCACAGAACATTGTTAAACAAGGGAGGTACAAAAAAGAGAGAGAAAAAACTAGGAGTGCAGGTCTCAATAAATTGAACTGGTTGCAGCTTTCCTTTATTAATAAAAAGCTACGAAATTTGCGTTGTTTGAAATGCGCGACTATAATGGAAACGGGAAGATAGCGTCATGCGCAAATTGGCAAGTTCGCGGGAAATATAAGAACAATTGGTCTTGCTTACAGAACATCGAGTTGTGTGATCGTTAAAACGATTGACTCAATTGTAAGTATTCAATGTTCTTTCTTACATATCATTCTTGTGATATCTACGAAAAACATGAAGGACCTAAGAGAGAATAATATCTATGTATATAGGTGTAAAGATCTTGGTAAATATAAAACATACGTATATTCATGATTATGCAGCATTTTCTGTCGTAACTTTTCCATACCTCTTCTGTGCGATGTAATCGCACGGATTCAGCTAATAATACACATTTGTACTTAATGCCAGCTTTGTATTAAGATTGCTCTAAAGTTCGAATTTGCCCTTCTTCAATATGTCTTCTGAGTATTATACCCCACAGTTTCGAAGTAGTGTTGTCACCTCTCCGGGTTTGATTCGGAGACTCAGGGTTTCAGGAGTGATCTCCGGGCTCCGGGTTACTTTTGAAAATTTCCGGGTTATATAAAAAATTAAATATATTGGCCTATCATTTTTTCACTTTTTAAAATCATAATATTGTTCAATAATTTCATTTTATCGAATGTTTTCATATTAATGAGTGTACGGATGGAAACATCACATAACACTAACTGAAGAAAACATATTTTGTTATTATTTTCTAGTTGAAAAAGAATGTACTTATTAGTAATTAATAGTTATTAATATTATAAATGTTTATGTTAGAAATAATTAATCGTAAAAAGGTATATTATTTTTAATAAATGTTGATTGTGAATTTATGTATTTACTTTTGTTAACTCCCCCCTCCCCCGGTAAATAGTGATCTTCGGGTCTTGTGTTCTTGGAAGGTGGCAACCTTATTTCAAAAATATTTTGCTGAGAAACGCATACTAGCAATAAGCATCAATTTTTCTGAGAAAATCTGTAATTTTAGAAACCTAGCTAATGCAGAATATACATTGATACGAACCACAGCGTTATCGAGAAGGAAACGTACTATGGCGAAACGCCAAGTTTTAAATTCTATGATTTGGGATCAGATAAACGACATCTATCTGCATAGACCCGTGCCCTTGCTTGTTGGTGCAATCCCCTTTAGAAAATTAATTTGCTTTCTTCGTTTTGCAAAAAAACCGATATTAACTCGTGACGATGGATGATGTTAACTATAATAATCATAAACTATAGTTTCAAAATATTACGGGAAATAAATGACCTAGTGAGATGACCAAGTGAGATGGTTAGCGGACTGGGCTATTTAATAGATAATTGAGATCAATAAATACGTACTCGGGTATTCAGTCTATATGATGAGCGGCCCGTAACATCAGAAGTTGGTGATATATGAAGTCACACCAGGCGATTACAACACCACCACTACCAACAAGAACAAAAGGTGGGGCGACACAGTTGGTTTCGCCAACAAATCTAAGGGACTTGAAAGCAGCCAAGAACTCCCCCTCCCATTTAGAATGAGATCGTCGGCGCTTGTTCAGTCCATGATGGAAATACCATTCTCATCTTTCCACCATGGCTGTCACAAAGAGAACATACATTTTTCCTAAACGTTTGCATGATGAACACAGCTTGAATGAATACTATTGTAAAATGTGTACGTCTTATACTCGTATTTAAATTCAAATCGACGCTAAAACGTTTATACATTTTAATGAAACTGTGAAAAACGCGTTTGCTTAGCACAATTCCTAGCTTTTTCATGCTGAAATTCGCTCATCCCTGCTCATCATCGGCCAGTGAAACGTCGTGAGCGCCGAACCGCCCTGAAGACCATTTACATGCTTCGTCTGACAACGCTTATCCCTGCCCCGGTCTTTGAGATGTTGTCTAACATAATGTAGCGATACTCCCCTCAACGAATTGCTGTCCTCCGCTCGCCATCATCGTCCTCCTTTGCCATCGCCTATGTCAAGTGTGGTAAACCTTAGACGAACTGTGTATAAAACTGGAGCATTGCAGTAAAAAAACAATGAAATATAAACGAAATTCAGTCTCATTTATGAGAAGTAATGTTAATGTATATTGTTTTACACAAAACTAGCGAACCCATACGAGAACTCTTCCCTGTGGAAACTGGTCTCCAAATCTCTCCATATCCACAAGAAGAAAGGCACATGTTAGCGAAAAGTGTTTGAATATATTTCGATACAGTTTGAATAGATTTGAGCTTAGTTACTGACGGCAACAACTGTTGGTTGGCAACAATGGTTGCCACTGCAGCGACTGACCGGGAGGTCCTAGTATTGACTATGCGCCTAGTGGCGGACTTTTCTACTCTACCCACATAACGAATGCAATAGGCGGATGAATGGCGATGCGCAATTGTCTGTAAATGTCTCTCACGCTGTTAAAATTAGATATCACTACATTACATATGGAATCACGCAGCATACAAGATCGCAACAGTAGCTACGCGATACTGCCAAGAATACGCGCACGTATTCTTGAGCCCCGGAGACCAATCCCTCACTCCTTTACTAATTACTTTACTATTAGTTGAATTAAACATAAATGATGGCAACGATAGTTGTTGAAAAAATATGATGATTAGAAATGTTTGTTCTCTTGTAATAAAAATATGTTGCATCAAAAAATAAGTTACAGATTGATACAATGGACTTGTGAAAATAAAACAGACCTCCCACTCCTCCCGAACCTAGTAACGAAACATGTATTGCACGTTTTCTAATACGTGCACGTTTTCTCATTTCGCTAGATGCAAAATTTGTTGTGTGTGGTGTGTTTTGCTAAATTTCATTGTAAAACACTTTTAATTATCTGCAATAGAATTGCAATAATTATCTGAATAATTTAATATATAGATACGTAAAATAGAGAAAGTTTTTTTCACTAGTCCCAAGAATCCTCTTTTTCTGGCCCTGCAAACCTAGCGTTATCATGTACGGTAACAACTTTTCTGGGTGTAATGGAAATAAGAAATCGACACAAACATCTAAACTAATATGCTATCTTAGTTCTTCTGATGAAGTGTTCACAAATATTTTAAAAATGTGCATCAAAATTGATTCAGGCTTTTAAGGGGTTCGAAAAGCGCAAAAAATCTTCTAGTCAGGCAACCAATGCCATCCGATTGTATGATTCCTTTCAAACGCCTCCGAGTTCCTCTCAGTATATGTTTCGCAATGACTATCATTACGTTGTAATTCATTCAAATTTGCGGGAATCGATTCAGGAACCCTCATTTTTCACACGGCCACTATACTTACTTGCCAGACTGTCTTTGCATACTGACATCTACTAAGACAGCAAAGAACATCTATCGAAGAGAATTGTTGGCCCAAGACTAATAAAACAACACTTAGGTAATGAAAGGGTAGAGGATCATCACTGATTGCAAATCCAGGGAAAAGTTGCGACTCGAAGGTGAACGTAGTGTATCACAAGCATTTTATATATGATGGGATTTGCAATCAGTGATAGGCATGGGTCTATCACAAAAATTTATGAGTCTTGGGGGAGGATTTTTATCGTACGCACACACACACACACACACACACACACACACACACACACACGTAATGTTTGAGAACGGGAAAACAGGATAATAGATAAGACAGACTTTGGTTGGTTATATAACTCATTTAATACTTTGTTAAAATTCGGATACATAAAAAATCGAAGGTCGCTATGAGCAGTTATAATACTCTCCAAACCTTATTTATTTTAAATTGAACACTTTCTATTTAATTTTTTAACACAGATACTTTTCAACCTTATTTGAGTCTATAATACAATTGCTACATTTGGACGGGTCAGCTTGTACACTTTCCTGCATTTCTCATTGCATCTTCGTCCGTTGGTTCCCCAGCAGAACTCAGAAAGGAAAGGGGAGGGGAGCGAGTAGATCGTCCTTTGTTGCAGTCATACTACCGCGGCGCAATATACCTCAGCTGTGGGGCTCCGGTCAGGTCATTCCCCTATGTTTCCATCAGCTGCTTCTAGTTCTCACGTACCGCTTCTTTATTTGGTCGTTAGCGTCACCACATGGTTTCCGTTCAACCAGAATTATTGTCTACGCCACGACCTGCATCATGTGGCACATAATGTTCCCGAACGTGTTTCACGCATAAATATTTCACCACTCCACCATTGACTTAGTAATTTCATGTAGTTTATACCCATATGTAACAGGCATTATTCGGAAAGCATAAATGTTCACAGTGTCTGCGCCTTGAATCTTCAAAGCGATTGCTTCACGTCGGAAATATAATCTCAATGTCTACAATAAGCGAATTCGAATTCGGAATTTGACTTTGAATGAAGAAATCCTAATCTAGAATGTGTATCCCAATTTAAAGCCGCATCTATGTGAATCTGAATTTCAATGCGAATCTAAAGCCGGAATCAATCTCAATCCTACTCATCCCTGCCATCGAGAAATCTCGGTAACCCCACTCCTTTCTACCCTCTAACTGCTCCCACCTAGCCAGTCGTAGGCCAAGTTACGTCAAGTAAGTCCACATCTCGTGCTTTTGGATCTTACAAGATTATGTCAAGGGGCGTCTCTCAGACCGCTGTCGAGCAATCTCCGCAATTGTTTACGATGAAGTGCGCATTTGTCGCCTGCACTTGTTTTCTCTAGAGGAAAACACTACTTCGTTAGTATCAAGCTTTTTTCCGTTTCCTGTCAATGATTTACGGAACTCCTATCTCTTTAGTTTGAATAACCCCTTTTGTAAAAGCTGCACCGCTGACAGTCGCCCAGTTGCTCAAAGTCACATCCTTTTCTTTATGATTGGTGCACCCTCGAACTCTTTCCTTCTAACAAAAGTATCCGAACCTTTTCCCCTTTAGACACGCTTAGGGTGGAGAATATTTCGTTTCCCCGTTTGCCAGGCGACTGAAACGTCTAGTATTTCTTGAGTCTGTAATAAAGGTCTAAATGAGGCCTACCGGAAACTGATCTCAAGGAACACAATAGTTATGATCATTCTACTCACAAGCGAATTTACTTAGAACTCATCTACTTTCTGGATTTATCATCCTAAAGAATCCTGAGATTTGTATATAGATCAGGAATAAAATCATATGTAAAAAAACAAGGCCATGTGAAACATGGAAATAGAAAAAGAAAAGTTGCAAAAGTCTCCTTACTGAAGAGCGTACTCAAGACTCACGAGTTTTCGAGAGCTTAGATTTGAATGCAAATATCAACCAAAATGTCCGCAAAAAGTTTAAATGAGATTCTATGAAAACTTTGTTCCCAAGAAATGAAATAATTATGAACATTTTATTTACGAAAGCCTGGCCCCAACTTTTGAATGGCTAGATATTTAGTCACATTTTTATTAGTACTAACCACTTTTGAATGGATAGTTAAATTTTTATTCAATTCGTTGACCCTAAGGAAGCGGGCGGTTAATGCTGGTGTTAAAACTAAAACACGAGCTCATTCTATTCATTCAGTCCATTTTGGTAAGAAACCATTGTTTGCGAAAAGTTATCAATTGCGTAGAATAAAAGTTCTAATCCTTTTCCAAGTACATACTACACTTTCGCAGGGATGGTACGTCAGAACGTTTCTGGCTTTACATTCACCATTTATATCGCATGCAAACTAACAATAACTTCCACACAGTTTCTCTAAACTTCGAATTTGCTATAATCTCAAAGAAAGGCGATTTTCCAGGAGAAATCTATCTAGGCGCTGACTCTACACCCTAGTGAACAACAGTAATATTAAAATTAACAATCCGTAATATTAAAATTAACAAATTTGTTTAAAAGTAATTGTACATTAGCGATAAAAATGAGCAGGAAAAAAATATTTGTCGTTAGTGAAGAGTGTAGGGATCGTTAAAACATGTTAGCCTTTGGGGAGCTGGAAGTTGTCATTACTGAAAAGAAAACAAACGAGAGAGAGAGAGAGAGTTGATGCGAAATAAACTTTCTCGTGATATTTTTTGTATGGCTACTTTAGAGTCAATATAGTATAATCGAATTAATTAAGCCTCTAATAAAAGTTGCCATTGTAATCTTCACAGATGTAATCTATTAAGAACATGTCTTAAGTTGTGAATGTTTCTGAGTTACCATCAATGAGAGAGCCCTCCCCATATTTGTTATTTGTTGAATTATCACAATTATGCGATTTTGAATTATATAAATACAGAATAAAAATATTTTTAAAAAATGGTTTCCTTAAATAGTAATAGAAGAGTTGACATGGAAAAGGATGTTAGTGTCAAAAATCTCAAAACGTGATTTTGCATAAAGAGTTATCTGGGTTCCATTCCCAATAGTTTAAGAAAGAACGGTGTGCCAGAGTCCCCTATTTTAGTTCGCAATTAGATCACAAGATAGACCAGGGAGTGACTCCATCGCTGTTGGCGATTAAGAGGGCACCTCTGCGCTAATGTGCATGTGGCGACAAGCTTCATGTGCATGTGGCATGAAGGTATTGCAGGCCGAGGAGACAATGAAATTGCTTTCTGTCTTCTTAAGGTGTTGTTTTCTGAGATCACACCTAAACGAGAGATTTGATGTGACATCTGTGCTAAAAATTAACAAGAATAGAATGGTTTGTTTTAATGTATATTGTCCGTAAGGGTTACAATGATTCCATAGACCTAAAATTTCATGTCTCCGGACATTCCTATCTGGCTTGCGATAGGGATTTTGGAGTGATAAAGAAATGAAAACGATTGTCAAAATGTATGGTACCGAAAGACATTCAGAATGTTGTTAAAGCAGCACGCCTTCAAAATCCATTCAAGGTCGTATCAGAGAAGAAATGCTTTTTTCTTAATTGTGCTCATACAGCTAACGTTTTTAAAGACAAGTACGTAGCGAATAAGAAACACGACTCTCATAAAAGTTGCAATCGCGTGTTTGCCATTGATTAAGGAAAAAACGTCCTTTGGTGACTTGAAGAATGGAAAATCCATGACATTTTCAAAAAATAATTCAATTCATTCAAGAATATGCAAACGTTTCACATTGATACGAAAGATATTACAATTATCGAAGGAAAGAAAAAAGATTAATTGGAAACGCTACAGTTTCTGGACCCTAAATAACACGATTTTTACAAGAAAATTTGTGTATCACGTTAAAATTATTTGAAGATTAACACGTACTCTGAATGCAGGATAATTGTAAATAAACCATTGTTGTAGTTTAAAATCAGTTGTTGTTTTTTTTTCATTTTTAAAAAATTTACTTTTTGGCACTTACACCCTTTTCCGTGTCAACTCTTCAATTTTAAATAAGTGGAAATCCGTAAACAGAATCATAAAATAAAGAATAATACAAAAGACGCGCCCTTCCAATTCTATGTAGTCTTTCAAACATTTGTAGTTGCACCACATTTGATTCCACGTCCAAAAAGGGGAAGAAGCGCCGGCACGTTAGGACACTTCCAAGAGATCGGCTTGTCGGCAGCGACAGGTAGGCTCAAAATGATATTTCGGTCAGGGGTGTGAACGCATATAACATCCAAGGTAATAGCTTCCGTTTGATGTGGGAACGCCATTGGTAAGTTATATTAATTTTCTGCAGGGAAGGGACACGTCCACAGGCTTGTAAAATATGCATAACAATAATAGTAATAATAATAATAATAATAATAATAATAATAATAATAATAATAATACCGAGCGAAGTGGCTCAGTGCGTAGTGCGTATAGTATATCGTTCGTCAGTTTCTTACTTATCAAGAATATCACAAAGAACCACAAACAATGGTTTCTGACCACACGAGGTTTTAGAGAAAATAATTTACTAAGTCAAGGAACGGTATTTGAGTAAATGTGAGTATCCTTGTGTACGTGCGGATCCGTCACTCACAGTTAAACAACTTCCTGTGCACCAACCGAGACATGTGAGGTGTCATTCGACGCGTCTCGGTTTTCTGGTGGGGAACCGATAATTTGTTTTCGAATCAGATCACAAGATTCTAAGAAAATTTCAAAAACGTGCTTTTGTGTGTTTAAGCGCTGTGAGCTTAGTGGGAAAACAGAGAATTAAGGGAATTTGTGTACCCTCGAACGTTAAAGCGCTATAGATCTGTCTATGCGCACTTCAAATTTTGTATCACTTCTATGCATCTGCGCGTGCACAGAAGATCGATAGAGCTGTCCGCTATGGAGTGCACAAACTCATTTTAAACAACGCCACTTGAATAGATCTACGAAGCGGGCATCGATTAAATCCCAGTACCCACTGGCAATTTTCGCCATAATTTTCCTCCACGAGGATTGGCAATACTGATTGTTCTGGAACAAGTGAAACGCGCAGCATAACTGTCAATAGCGTCAATAGTGTTGCTGCTTTGAACCAAAGATATTGGAGAGTATTACCTACTCGTAGATACACATTTAGCGCTAATGTAGCGTTACAAATTGAAGGGCACCATATTGTAGGCAAATACTTCCCTGGCAGAAGCTGACAGGCTTGTTGTGTCCGTACGCGATGAGAGTTGTGGGTATTTCTCATGTAAATTATTACTTTTCAGCGCTTTTGTCTTGCTATACAAAGGCTTATTTATGCATCAATAAAAATATATAATGAGACCTTCATGGTTTTGTGACCTGAAGGCCAAAATAAAACAGCATTAGGGTTACGAGAAACAAACTTTCAAAAACTCAAATGATAAAACCAAAACATGTTTCATTTAGAAATATATGAGTATTTTTCATCTAGTTGAAACGTATACTTTAATTTGGTCCTAGCACATCCCACGCGTATATAATGTATTTTTTATATTTTCTTACTCAAAAGTATTTTATTCATTTGAAAACTTGTTCACATTATTAAAAATTGGAAGATAGATTGTATGAGTTTGGTATTTCAATTTTTAATTTTAAAGAACTGGTTCATTTCTAATGATCAACTTCATACAGAATTACACTTACCCTCCATTAATCATCACATCGCTCTTTTCTTTGATAATTACTCTTCCCATCATCCTCAATAAATCAAATAGATCACTAAAACCTAGCCACACTCAACAATTTCCCGACCCGAATCCGAAATAGATATCCGCTTCTTGTTTTCCTCCATATATCTTCCGATGTTAACTAAGCTTAAGTGCTCAATGAGTATTTTAACGAATGTTGTAGTTAGAAGAGAATTAGTGTTAGAGAATTAAGGATAACTGTAAGTAATCAAAGACATGTGAAGAAGTAAAAGCTACTGAACCATTTATTCATCATTCGAACAATAAAATAATTTGAAAAATCTTAAAAGCTTTAAAGAATCATTTGAATCGTTCTTCAGATAAAAAGCTGCATTAGCTAAGAAGGGCAAAAAACGACACAAGAATGATACAAATAACTTGATTGAAATTTCTTTTGAATCATAAGATTGATTTGTACAATTGGTCTGTTGACTGGAAAGAGACCGGGAGAGATTGCTCAGGGCATCAACTGATATCGCGTCTGACCGGGAGGGCCTAGGATCGAGAAGTTAGCTGGAGTTGTGTGGCTGTCTGTCTGGAGGAGAATTTTAGCGACCGGGTGCTCTGATCGGTAGTTTTACGTGATTTCTCCAATCAACACCAGGCGAATGCCGGAGCAGTACCCTAACAAACGAGCCACGGACTGCACGCAATCTTTCCTTCCTCTTCTTTGTCCTATATCCACCCCTTACTTACACACACTTACACTTACATGCATTAAAGCTACAATTTGTGACATCTGAATAGTTTCAAATTATTACGTTCACATTGCAATTCTTAAATTATTCTTGGTAAATGCGGTTTCCTACTTTAATTTGCATGCATTTATTATTCATAGTTATACATTTTCATATTATGTTTTTCACTAATGTAGATAAAATCAATAAATATCTTTGTTCAGGGAAAAGAAGAGGAAGGAGAAGGAGCTCCAGCAGAAGGTGCCCCACCCGCTGAAGGAGAACCTCCTGCTGAAGGAGCTCCACCTGCTGAAGGAGCACCGCCTGCTGAAGGAGCACCACCTGCTGAAGGAGCACCGCCAGCTGAAGGAGCACCACCTGCTGAAGGAGCACCACCTGCTGAAGGAGCTCCACCTGTTGAAGGTGCACCACCTGCTGGTGCACCACCTGCTGAAGGTGCACCGCCTGCTGAAGGTGCTCCACCTGCGGGAGCGCCACCTGCTGAAGGAGCACCGCCCGCTGAAGGAGCACCGCCAGCAGGAGCAACACCTGCGGAAGGACCACCTACTGAAGGAGCACCACCAGCTGAAGGTGCCCACCTGCAGGAGCACCTCCAGCTGAAGGAGCACCGCCTGCTGAAGGAGCCCCTCCTGCTGAAGGTGCACCACCAGCTGAAGGTGCACCACCTGCTGAAGGAGCATCTCCAGCAGCACCACCTGCTGAAGGTGCTGCTGCTCCAACTGCTGAAGCTGCACCTCCTGCAGAAGCAGCCCCACCAGCAGCAGAAGGTGCCTCTCCTCCCAATTCTGAAATCCCCATGCCTGCCCCCACCTGCTGAAGCTGCAGCAGCACCTGCTAAACCCCGACACCCTGCTGCACCAGAAGTACCTGCATCTTAAGTACACTAACTGACTTGCTAATGATACTTTTGGTAAATGCATTTATTTTCTTAAAAACAACCCAGTCATGCATATTAGTGGAAGACTGAATAAGTTGTGTAATTAAGAAAATAATATCTTGAAATTAATCACCCTTCTGCAGTTTTTCTCACTACTACACATTTCTTACACAAAAAGGAGGGAACAAATATTGTGGTGTAGTGTTCATGAAGTTTTTAAGCATATTTTACACAATGCGTGTTCATTCAGGAATAATGACAAATTATAAGTAACATTGTTCATTCCCCATTTCTTTCAAACCTAATTCTTTGGTTACAAAAAACAATCATAATTCCCTGAATTGAGAGCATGGTATTTTTATTACTCAATTATGTTTCTCCATTTCATTATTTGGCCACCATTACCTCTTTATTTTAATACCTTGGGGTAACATTACACTTCTTTCAGAATTTTATATTAAGATACTATGTATTTTTGTGCATTTTTGTTCACTTCAGAATTTATTGATCCTAATAGAAATTTTAAAATCTTTAAATCTTCCACTATATGTATACATTGATGCTAAGACTCTGCGAATCATTTATATTAATTATAAATCAATAATATACAACTACAAAATAATTTTCTGAGATACTAATGCAAAATTCTATAACACATATTTCATTTTCCTTATTTGCTTAAATTTAAATTTCCTATTTATAGCATGTCTGTGTAAGTTACAACAATAACATTTTTCTTCTTTCTGCATTCATAATAGGCTTTCAATAACCAGGTACGTAATACATATTTTACATTGATTGACAGAGACAGCGTGTGTTAAGGTTCATCAAAGCATGTGCACCCTATTAATTCAAGCAAATTCATTAAAGTATTATTATTCATCGCAGCAGAATATAAAATTGTATTAGCACAAATTATTTTAACCTGTCCGCTAATTAACAAACGGTTAATTGCTCCGCGGTTCCCAGGAGCACAGAAGACAATGTTCTTCTTGTGAGATTTGTCTGCACATGCGCGAGTAGATGTTTATTTTAATCAAAACTGCCTGGTCGACATTTCTGACTTTCAAGGAGCTTTCACAAGTTTTATATATATATATATATATATATATATATATATATATATATATATATATATATATATATGTGTGTGTGTGTGTGTGTGTGTGTGTGTGGGTGGGTGTGTGGGTGTGTTTGTGTGGGTGTGTGAATGGGTTCTATCTTTAATTCCCCATGAATCTGATTGACGAGAAGATTGACGTCATGCCTTACAGAGCTTGAGTAGGGCACATGTTTTCTTCGGTATACATCTTGGATGGTCCGCCACCAGATTCGGTAGCAGCACTGTCGCGATGGGAAGAGGGTGGCGCAAACGGGGAACCTCTACAAAGACGACGTTCAGTTCGGTGGCGTGTGACACCCTACGCTGATGCAGCCCTGATGCTGCCGTAGTGAACACTCGTGAAGATTTTTTTCGGCTGAAATGCAGTTTGTGGCCCGATTCGTTCACGAGGGAGAGTAAATGTGGAGGAGAAAATGTGTGGGGCAAACAGGAGGCAACAAAAATGGAGGGTTTCTTCAAAAACATTAAGCAAATATACACGCCAAATGATATTTAAGTAGAGGATTCGCATAAAATGCGTCGGTAATTGTGTGTTGGAGAGACAACTGCGCAGCGAAGCGCGACATTCCGCGAGAAAGGTGCTTCGGCGGCGCCGCGTTGTAAGATTTCTTGGCCTTATTCACAATGCAAACTTAAACGTAACCTTAACGTAGCTGCAAAACATAGAAATGGGTTGTAAAGCGAGATCATTCACAATGCCTTGACGTAAACGTAGACGTGAGACGTAAACTTTAAGAGCTGGCAAGCTCCAAGCTTCTACGTTTAAGTTTACGTCGAAATTCTACCGAAGACCAATCAGAGATCAGCATGAAAAAAACAAATGCACAACAAAATCTGCGAGAAGGAAGGTCGACTCCAGATCGATTCTTGTTTATGCGTGTGTATCTCTCCATGACAAAATCTGAACGTGGCGTTATATATATATATATATATATATATATATATATATATATATATATATATTTGCGGTACACAATTTAAAGGTCACTGCTCGCATATAACTTCAATAGGTAGGGGCGCAACAGCTGCTCGCAAATGCAAAAGGCGAAATCGATAGGAGAGTCGAAAAAAATGCTAGAAACGAATCGATCAATATGTTGAATTCTGATTGGTTCAGACAAAACTTACGTTCCAGCTTACGTTTGCCATTGTGAATGCTTGTTTTTACGTGAAAAGTTTACTGCATAAGTTTACGGCTTACGTTACGTGTAAGTTTGCATTGTGAATGAGGCCACCGTGGCCGCGCACACTGATCGCGCCGCAAGTGACTCATTCTGGGAGCGACAGCGCGCGTGAACGAATCGTGCCACAAACTGCATTTCTACCTTTGTTTCTTTTATGTTATATTTATTTGTATTAGGCAAGTTGATTTGAAGTCTAATTGCCAATATATCTGTTTTTCCGTAAAGAGAAGTATTGTGTTAGGTATCAAGTGAAGGGTTCGAATGTGCCATTGCTATAAATTTTGTTTGGCGGACAGGTTTATTGGTCATGCATTTGGTGGAAGAGATACCTTGAAAACTTCTTAGCTGCTGTGGCAGTTTCGCAGGGAAGGTCCTCCTCGCTTATTTTCTTCGCCTGGATGTAATTACAAAATAATATTTGCTGTGATGTTTGAGAGAAAATGTACAATAGTTGAATTCATAACTATAAAGATTTATTTGCGAGATTGTAACCTTGGCGTGCTAATAAGCTTCGTACTTTAAAACGTTCGCAATCAATCGAAGTCGGTCTTAGGAGTAACTCTCTTCTTCTTCTCGTGTGTTAAACGATCTCTCAGAGCACCTGCGACGAGAAGAGGAAACGTTTTTAATGGATATACGAAAAAGAGTCAAAACGTTTTCGAAATTGGTGCCCAGCTTTGTCAAACGATCGTTAGTCAGGAATTTTAATTGCTGACTACCTGTGAAACCGTTGAGCTGCCTGGATACGTGTGTCGACTTGTCAGTAAGCTGTACCGCGCATGTAACTTTGCGACAGTTTTTGGGTTCATCGTATTTTAAAATGACGGCTATCGAACAGCGTGGGAACATCAGATTTTATGTTCCGCTAAATTTTCCTGAAACTCAGCTATCATCTGGAACCCTTGATATGTTGACGATAACCTTAGGAAGCGATGCGATGAAAAAGTGGCAAGTGTACGAGTGGCATAAGCGTCTGGGGTGGCATAAACTGTATGCGACGTACGGGGTAGAAAATTCATCTGCGCACGTATTCTTCAGTTTCAGAATCCCTCCCCAACAATTTAACTTTTAATAGTTAAAGGATGAAAAAAGTTTTAAAATGAAATTAAAAAGTTTTAAAATGAAATTATTAATAATAATAATAATAATAATAATAATATTTTTTTTAAAAAGCGTAAGATTATTTCAAAACTAGACATTTTCGTTCCCGAGTTATAGAAAACTTATTTCTAACGGTAAACGAACTGCAAATTTGATTTTTCTGCAGTGCTAACAAAATAGAAACTCACCCTAAGCTCTATTACCACTACAAGCAAAGCGAGAGCTCAACAAAACGTGCGCATACTGAAGCTACATTTACGTTCAGAAGCAAATCAAAGGGCCATCTCAGCATTTGCTCAATGCATAAGGGACACTGGACAAAAACCGGATCGAGATGGGGGTCATTGACCCGGAAACTCAAGTACATTACCTGTTACAGGCATATTAAGTATTTTTTTAAAATTATACAATTCAAATGTAAACTAATTCATTATACTATATCATTGTTTTGATAAACTAAACATTGCTTTTTTTTCTTTTTGACGATCAGTATAGTGTCTAATTGTATGGTAACAGTTTTGCAGCAGAAAATTTTACTTTTAACTTAAATTTGTGTAGAATTTCAATTGTTTAATGTCGTCTGGCAATGCGTAAAGTAACGTACATGTATTGTATGTGGATTTCTTGTAGTGAGCTGTTGATACTGACACTTGATGAAGACCATTTCTACGACGTGTATTGTAATTATAAATGTCAGTATTACATGAAAATATATTCCCACCGTTAAGTACGTCAGTTTTGACAAATACTACAGATTCGTAAATGGAGAGCCTATGCCAAATGCACATGCGTTTACCGCCTCTCAGATTGCATGCGAAGAACGAGAAATGGTATGAGAAATAAGGGCATCGGGATCATCTCTTGGGGCTTGATGGGGCCTAAGGTTTACTTGATGCAAGTAGTATAAACAGCATACGATTCGTTGGAACCCTCGAACGATCAGTGGTATTATCAGTTATTTCGTATTTTATTTTTCACAATATTGTGATTAGGGAACTTTTGTCATTCACGAACAAACATCGAGCACGAAACGTCGAGGATAAAATGCATTTGCTTTAATCCATCGATGTTTTTTGTTGTTGTTTTTTTACAGAAATGTCGATGATTTGAGAACACACTTTTCGCATAGCGTGAAGCACGCAAGGCGTTAGTGTATATCACGTTTGAACCTCTGCGCATTGCAAAGCTCAAGTTGCGTAAACGTAGGGATTCAAAAGTGATAAACGTGAAGGTGGTAAGTCTCTAACATCGACATCGATGCATCCCTTTTTGCATATTGAGAGGCATCTTAACGTACTATACCATTGTTGATTCTCTGCGCATGGACAATTGTACTTCAGACATACATATACAGACAGCTTTTGTAGCTTTGATTATTTTCCAAATGTACTGCATTATATCTGATACCAATGGGACTACGTAATTCAATATTATATTTCTGCCTGAAAAAATTCCTATACTTTACAAGAACATGTCACACATATTACAATGTCACGATGGTGTTTAGTTTTTTAGATTTAAAAGAAATTGGAGGGTGATGTCGCAATTCTGGCTTCGGATTCTGATTCAGCGCATCAAAATATATAGAAAAACATGCTTCAGGTCTTTGGGTCTGACAACTTGTGTGTGTGTGGTGTGTGTGTGTGTGTGTGTGTGTGCCTGTGTTATTAGTAGGCATTACATACTACTAAGTATTAGTAGGTAATGCCTCGGCGCGGTCTGCCACCATTGGGGGGAGGGGGCTGAATCGTCGATGCAAAGATTGCACCTAGTCTATAGCGTGCTATGGTATATTTTCAAAAGCATTTGTTACAAATGTTAAGAATAGTTATTTTCGTGATATTTCCATCTCTCCTTTAAGTCATCTTCCGATAATATTTTGCATTTCATACAGACCTCTATTCTGAATCCAATCGGCAATGGTCTCTTATAGAATTTCTAATTCTTGGCAATACGAGTAAAATTACAGTATTTTTTTCATTTTTCGATCTTCTTTTAACATTAATTTCCGTGGAAATGATTAAGATTTTTAGGGGTATTGGGGTCCTTTGTGAACATCCTCAGTACCGTATTGCAAGTGTATGAGTGTACTGGAAATATAAATGTAACTTATGTTTTAACTTTTTATTTCTTATTTCAGCTTCTTCATAAAAATTACTGAAGCCCAATGGATTACCCAAGATTTAAAAGAAAATCAAATTCTATATCACGATTTGTATAGATTAAGCATTTTCTTGAATGGTATTTTGTTGTGTATATTTTACCTTTGTGATACAATTTAGAAGTGTATTCTTTTGATACTTCAATTCTTCTACATCAGTATTGTTGAAAATACATAAATACATATTGTTTTTGTTTTGTTTTCGATTCTGACTACCTTTTAACCACCAAGATCTCCCTGTTCCCGTGCTGACACCAGACACAAACTACGAGTATATACTCCCAGTCACACATGGTTAGTCATGGTATATCATATATATATATTTCTAACACACCCCACCTACTACCTTCCAGCGAGTGGGGAGAGCGTGATAGAATGAATGCTTCTGAAGCGAGCTTAAAATTCTCAGGAAGCAGGATCTTTTGTGTATGAGAAAGGTCTGAACTCATGACACAATAAATCACATAAAATACGAATAAAATGAGCATATATTCAATGAAAAAATTACAGTGACGCAATTTTATAACAGGATAATGCACTTTAAGTAGTTGGTCACTGAAAGAAACAAAACAAGGCAAAATAAAAGAAATAGGCGTCACCTCAACGGCCCGAACACACTTTCACCAACTACAATTTACAATTTGCTCATTCATCTTTCTGAATTTTCATCTACCAAATTGTTTTACTCTCTAGTTTTTCCGTGCACGGCTTTTAAAATGAATTTTACACTTGTTTTAAGGAATCTCGTTCACAGGTGCTAGCCTTGGGCTTCGCACTCACTATAACACTGAACTTTAAAGAGAAAAAACAATAAAACGTAACATACACGTTACTTAAACCCTCTTTACATATCACAAAAATTTTAACAAATACAAAACTATGACTTTTCCAGATAACATCAACTGTACAACATGTGAAAATCATAATTATTTACGTACAATTGTACAAGGTATGGCCTCTTGAATGAATTTAATGACACGTGCAGTAAATGAACTTGAAATTGCCACTCACATATATCGGAATTCTTCTCCCACCTATTCTGAACTTTTCACCCTCTCTTAACACGAATTGTCGTGTATTTACTGCTATTCTCTTTCCCCAACTGATCGCCGCATAGAAGTTGCCAGTTCTTTTACCTCAACAGCTCCGCATCGCTCGCCTGTAGGTAACCTTGGGGATTTTCTGCCGCTCGCAGCCCCGCGTCGCCACTCTTCTCGCTTGCTGTCCAACGACGTTACCGTTTCCTTCCTCGCATTCTGGTCTCCGCCAAGCCTCCAATTTCCACACCTTCTCCGTTCTCCGAACTCGTACGATTCTCGTTCCAGTCCAAATCTCTCTCACCTACGCTTCGCTCTTCCTGGGGTCGCCCTTCTTCTTCTGCCGCGCCTCGTACAAGTTTGTTCGCGCTTCCAGCCTAGAATAATTAATGTTGCTGAAGTTATGCTTTAAATGCTCGACCTGCCTACCACACTTTGGGCGTGTGTGGTCTCAGCGTGCAATATGAGATGCTGGATTTAGTTAACGTCCTTCTGCGCAAATTTTACAAATCTCACTTTCGAAGATACGCTTCTCAAGCTAACTTTTAACTACCAAGTTAAAATAAACTCCTATGATATCAAGTTACAATCGCCTTCAGAACTCAGTCTAGTCACCGTCGCTGCTGCAATCAAAGAGAGCTCAGTCTAGTCACCGTCGCTGCTGCAATTAAAGAGGGCTCCTCCGAGGCGCGCCGCGATACTTTTGGTACTCGCGCCTGGGGAAATTTTGGAGGGGTGAATATTCTCCTCTCTTCGTGACATTATTCGCTAGTTCGGGCGTCAGAGTTCGAAAAGCTGTGGGTAGATGGCGCGTTTACAAGCCATCGTTCCGCCGCGTACTCGACTTCTCTCTGTTCGTGGGTTTCTTTTCGTAACTGATGGTGGCGTTATGGGGTTGTCTATTCCCATGACGTCACTATATATATATACACGGATCATTCCACGAGAAAATAGACATTGATCACAATTTTTAATTTTCAATCAATGATGTTTACTTTACTTTTAATAATTTCTTAAATACCTATGCTTTGTTGTTTACGATTCAAAAAGTTATATTAACGTAATTATTTCATGCTATGAAAATTTGAAATTCTCTTTATCTAGAGTTGGTCACTCGTCTTTGAAGATGGTGTATTGAAGTTGATCACATTGTTCAAACAGTTCTGTCCAGGGAAGAGTTATCAATTTCCTTGTTTACTATTGAGTTTTGTTTACGAAATACCAGAATTACAACTTGTTTCATTGGGTAAGTGATGTTTAATATACTTATTTAAATTGTATTGTACTCATGTAACGTACGTAACAGAAAACATGAAAAAGTTGTGTTGTAGATAAAACGATTTGAAGGAATCCGTCTGGATCTCGCGAAAGTAAGGTTATGTTTGTGAACTACCTCTCGCAAACCTGTTGTTATTCAGATAATCATTTCTTCAGAAGGAAAATATGCCATTAAAATGTGTAACGTACGTAACGTTTAACATAGTGATTCTCTGATGTTCGTTTAAATTGGTGGTAGTGAGATTAATTTATAAATTATGTATTGTGATACTTGGGAAGATTAATAACGACTGACAGATACGGACTATCTTTTGTTCATATTACGATTAAATCGCTGAATACCATTTTTATCATATTAATGAGAATTTAATATTTCCAATTTTTCTCGTAGGAATGAGTTCTGCGGAATGAGTAAGGAAATGGAGGGAGAAGGAAAGGAAAGAGAGAGATCGAAAAATAATAGAGAAAATTAAAAACAAATTCTGAAAAATGATAAAATGAAGTTGCAATTGAAACGCCTTCAGAATGCAAATAGGGTGAGAGAGTGGAGGAAAAAGAAAAAGGAGGAAAACAAGAATAATCTATCGGAAACGAATGGTAGAGGAAGTTATAAAACTCCGCAATCATTTGGAAAAGCAGTGAGTACAGTAAAATGAGTTTGCCAAATAGTCTTTGAAAAAAGACAGCAGTTGTTAAGAAAATAGTAAGCGACATATTTCCTAAAGAATTAATAACTCAATTTGATAGAAGAAATAAAGTAATTCATAGAATATCCGAAATGGATAAACTTACAGTGGAACAATTTTTCAATCATGATAATGTGAGTCGACAAGCACCAGAACTAAGGGACACACAACGTTTATTTCATTACTCAACTTCATTATCAATCTCTCTCTGTCTCTCTCTATCTCTCTACCCCTCTACCCCCACCCCTCTACCTCTCACCTCCACCTCTCTCTCACCTCCTCTCTCCTCCTCTCTCTCACCTCTCTCCACTCTCCTCTCTCTCCTCTCTCACCTCCTCCTCTCTCCACCCCTCCCACTCTCTCTCTACCTCTCCCCTCACCTCCCCTCTCTCTCTCACCCCCCCTCTCTCTACCCTCCTACCTCTCCCTCTCTACCCTCTCTCCACCTCTCCCTCTCTCACCTCTCTCCTCCCTCTCTCCTCCTCCCTCCTCACCTCTCCTACCTCTCCTCTCCTCTCCTCTCCCTCTCTCCTCTCCTCTCTCTCTACCCTCCTCTCCTCTACCTCTCTCTCTACCTCTCTCTCTCCTCTCTCTACCTCTCTCCTCCTCACCTCTCTCTACCTCTCTCTCTACTCCTCTACCCTCCCCTCCTCCCTCTCTCCTCTACTCTCTCTCTCCTCTCTCTCTCTCTCTCTCTCTCTCCTCTCTCTCTCTCTCTCTCTCTCTTTCCCAGTCATCGTGCCCGTCGGCCTGCCCGGCGCGCAACCCGGGCCCGCGCCGCTGATGGAGGTACACTCAATGCATTCTCAAAAGCCGCCGTTTCCTTTTTCAGATTTCTTCTGCGTTTCAAAAGCTCAGCTAATGTTTTATTGACATTTGCATGTGCAAGCATCAGACAAAAAAACGTCTACCTAAAATGTGGAACGTCATGTAATAATGGTGAATTATTTACTAATGTATCTATAATGTGAATTCAGAAATAACACTTGCTCATCACTAGGGACCGGATTTTAATGACCTAAAAATCAGCAAAATATGCAAGCATTTATGACCTAAAACCTATATAAATATGACCCTTAAAAAATAAAATATGACGTTATCCATGTTTATTTTTCAAAAATTCCTCTCGATATTTTAGGTATAACATAAATACGAAATTCACCCAAGAAAATATTGTGAGTATAGTGCATACGGTTTGCAGTCTTTTGAACTAAAATTTTAAAAAACCTTTTGCCCACGTGTCTATTATGTTACTTAAATCTTTATAATTATCGTTCCTTGTAATGATCCATTACAGGAGAGCACGTGATTATAAAGGGAAAAACCATAGCCAGAAGGAGGTGCAGATTGTGAAAAAGCACTACAATTTACAAATGTAAAAATATGCAATGTTCATCTCCATTCAAACTATGTTCACTCGTTTCATGTCAAGATGAATTGATGTACCCTAAGGTCACGGTTGTGTATATCAACGTTTGTTTGCACATTGAATATTACTTAAAAATTATAAATTATTTTTTATCCCTTCTAGTGTAATTGAAAACTCATTTTATTGAATTTCCTGATGAAAAGCAGTTTTTCACCTACAAAGTGTCCTTTCGTTCCGCAAAGGTTTCTTTCCTAATAAAACATAATCCATTCTTTGAGAATGAGTAGCTTCGAAATTAATTGACAAAGGTATACATTGATAATACAAAATACATGACTGGAGATTTGTTGCTGAAGTATTTGTTAGACAAATTGGTCTAGAAAATATTATCAAGAGACGGTTTGGTTGATACAACTCAGTCTTTCTCTTTATCTACAGCATTATGTGAAAGGAATATGATTACATTAAAGAATAACGACAATCCTGAGAAATTCCATGGGAAACATCAGAATCGGTAATTTCAATACTCTGACCATAGAGTAAAGATTTATACCTCTGTAGTCTATGCTCTGACTACCGAGAAGTGTCTGCTTAATTAACTGTGCAGAAACAACAGCTTTAAAGAACAAATATCGAATTTTTTAAATTAAAAAATGATGACTAGAGCAAATTTACAAAAAATGTAAGATAATGATATTCAAAATACCCAACTGCAAGACTCTAGCTTCGCCACACACCCACAATTACAAAACCGGCGCCGGTGACGTGAACGTACTGAGTGGACCACCTAAGTTGACCTCAGCTGAATTGGTGTGCTATTGTATTGTGTCGCCCCGTCTCCCCTAGTGCAATTTATTTGTAATAAAAAATATAGAATGTTTAAATTAAAAGAATAAAAAATTATATCAATCGCGTCCCGACAGTTACGTCATTATAATTATAACTGAGCTCCATTGGAAGGCAGTACGATTATCGAACAAGATAGCTTAATGTTGAAAGTCATTCACTTGTTCAAACATGAAACTTGTTCCATGGTATGATCCGTATTCACGGATATAGACACTGTAGAACAAAACACGAAATTCTTTGCCTTATAAAAATAGTTATCGTAAGTACTCGGTGCATTGGAAATTGTATAAACATACTTGCCCTATGGTTTGAGAAATAATTAAATGAATTATACAAAATTGAATCAAGAGGTTCTACAACAGTACATACTTTCTCGTATTATCGGGAATGTTTACGTGATATAATGTTGCAATTTTTTCCTCATATCCAGCCAATCGCTAGAAAACGTCTAAACAAATTCAATCAAAGCGTCTGTGGTACAACTATTTCGATAGTCAAGAACAGTAGCCCTTTCTTACAAAAGAAACACAAACATGAATAAATCTCAACTGTTATAATACAGCTGTTATATTATACACGGAGAAAGGGAAGAAAGACGGCAGCTGGGAAGAGAATAAGGCATAGTAATCGAAAAGCTATTCCAGAGTAAAGAAATTAGGAAACTAACTAGTGCAAGAAAGTCTGTACTATTCTATAAGTTTTTCAATATTTAGCAACTAGATTTATCCAACTTTTCATTACCAACGCTCTTTTATCCTTTAAATAAAAGGAACAGCTACGTTTTTTCCCTTCAAATAAAATTTGTTGTCGGAAATAGTTCTTTCATTAAGGTCAAGTCCATGTTTTTGAAAATTTTAGTAGATTTCGTGCAATAGTGCGTGCAAAATTTGCAATTTTAAAAAATAACAAAAACAAAATTTTCTCAAAAACGGCTAAAATTAGTTTCAAACAAACCCTATACAATGACATAAATGCCATATTGCTATATTCTTTGTTTTCTTCAAAAATTACAAAAATATATTGTTTACTTGTCCCACACGTCGTTAATATTTACATTAGCGGGGATTATTTCACATTATTATATTTATGAGTGCATGTGCTTTAAATAATGTCAATTTTCTCGCAAACTCGACAGTTTTCGGTAAAAATGAGCTCAAAAGGCTTGAAAAAAATGAACTTCATTTTCAGAAACGCTTTAACGACATTTCTTAAAAATGGCTCCAAATGTTTTCTATGTATAGTGCTAATTACGCAGTTTAATATGACAAAATTAATTTTGGTGTATTAATTTCTTTTTTTCAAAAATTACACGATTGTAATATTTTTGAAATATCTCTCACGCAGTTAATATGGACATTTCCATCTATTTGTATGCATTATTATATTTGTATTGAAAATTAGGATAATTAATCAACTTATGATTTTTGCAATCTTGAACACCACAAGTTCAAAAGTAACAGTCATCATCATGGACTTTTTGCTTCCTCCACATCATTGGGAGAGTAAATCAAAAAGACTGTAATTCTCCTTTGTATCATAAGCGAGGTTTTGTCTACGCAGCTGTGATAAACTTTGTGAGGAGCCCACGCCAGTGACGAATTTACACTTGGGGTGCCCCTGGGCACTACAATCCAAGCTGCCCTTTCTTCTATTCTTCAATTTTTGAATACAGAAAAGTTTCAATAATTGCTTAAGCATTTATTCAAATAATAAAAATACAACTTTTTTATAATGAAATTAATAACATTTTACAAAATTGACAAAAATATATCGCATCATGCAGATTGTACACAGCATTGGTTGATCACTGCACATTCATTTTAAAATTTCGCATTCTCTAGCTAACAGCGCAAGCGCATTTTACCGATCTTCGGTCATTTTTGATCTGAGATAGTTTTTCACACATTTCAAACATGAATAAGACCTTCCAGTGATGCAATTACTTAGTGGTGAGCAGACAATTATCCGGTATGCAATATTTACATTGAAATACACCATGTACAAGTCATTTTCACGAAGAAACCTCATCAATTCCGTTGGAGACAAATTTTCACTATTTTTCTAAGTCCAGTGTGCATGAAAGTGTAACATTTCATTTTCCCATGTACCTTCTAAATCCTAAATCCCTAGAAGCTTCGCAACAAGTATGATTTTTCTTGTACATTGCTTACATTCAAATTTCAAAGTTCCAAAATTATGAAGAACTTTCCACTGATCTCCTAATAAACTTCGTTTCTTCGACCTCGCAAACTGATTATCTAAAATTACATAAAACGTACTGACTGTGAAGTGACCGCGGGATAATTGTTTGTTAAGTATTAATTAAAAGTTACACTTTTTGATCAATTGAGTTAAAACGTGGTCGTGTAAACCACATATTTTAGGCAGATAAAAATTCAGATTTTTTTTATTATGTCTGATAATCGGAAAACCTTTATAAATGCATTACACTTTATTCTTACAAGACATTTAAAGAAAGAATTTGGAACCATTTTTGAGAAAACATCGAAAATGACGCAGGGTCTTCATGTAAACTACCCCAAAAATTAATGAATGTTTTTCAAAATCGCAGAGCTTCTAGAGAGGCCATATCGACAGGAGTTATTCAGTTTGGAAAAATTCCTACGTATAGTTTAGGCGCTAGTGTTGTTCACATACACCAGACGGACAGTTGGACGGACGGACGTTAAAACAATTTTTAAAAAAATCAAAAAAAAATCACTTCTTCGGTATCAAGGTATCCGAAAACATGTATATCTGTTGAAATCTCGAAATCGATTTTCTGCAGCATTACATTAACTTTCTAACTACGTATTGAGTATATATACGTGAGATTTTGTAACGTGGCAACTGAGAATGTTATCTTCAAGATGGCATACGGCACGACTTTTTGCATATTTTTCTGTCCAGGCGCAAGACGTCGCAGGATCGCAACCGCATCAAGCGACTATAGCGGCACCAGAGAACGAGAAAGATGCGAAAAGTCGTGCCATATCCCAATCTTCAAGATAATACCCTAAGCTGCCATGATAGAAAAACCCGAGTATACGTACCACCTATACGTATACGGGAAAATAAAATGATACGCATTAACTTGCTTAAAGTTATAGTTATAAAAAATTGAATTTTCGAAATTTTGAAAAAAAAATCCACGATATTGTTCTTCGGTGGCCAGCTGGCCGAGCGCAAGTGCCCTTGTTAAATCAGCAAGGACTATTGAAATTCCTGTCAATAAATAATTTTTGGAATAAAAAACTTGGATAAAGAAAATTTGCCTACGAGGGGTCAGTGCTCACAGAGCCCATACCTAAATCCACCACTGGCCCACACACTACATTTTGATCTATTATCAAACCAAAATATGCATAATACACTTTTGTTTACGAAATGTGATATATTTCTTGGGTTCTTCTTGATTGTGTACTCACCACTGATAAAACAAGTAGTCTGGTCTGGTAGCTCGACGATGAGACATTTCTTCAAAACTGCTCTGCGTTTTCAAACTTCAGAAAACGTTTTAATCACTTTGACGCAACTAGATCACCTAAGTGAATGTATTTACTTCAATTGACACTATTGGAGTGGGAGAATGAGCAAGAAAGTGAGCTCCAATTTCCAGATGTAACCATTTCAATCTTGAATACACAGACCAACGACCAAAAAACTTTTTGTGTGCGTTCACCTTATTCTTATCATTTTAAGTGTGCTGATTCCAAAATATTAAAAATGTCTTATCACCCACATTTTAACATTTTCTCTATACAGGTAGGCAAATACAGATCCGAGTCTCTAGAGATGCATGAGGTGCCGGAAGTTAGAATGAGAAAGTATTCGGACGCCAAAAAGGGTAATATACTCTTTGATAAAATATTTAACAATTATTGACTTGACAATTATTAAATGGTAAATGCACATTAATGGAGGATTACTCCCAAGTGTAAAGCGTTCAACGCCCCTTAAGGGGCTTGGAGACGCGTTGCGTCAAGATGTGGACGAAAAAAAAAAAAAAGAATAGACTTCGTTTGCGAAACGTATTGCTCGTAATGACGAAGTGCATTTAATTTTGCACTTGTCCAGTTAGTATATGGGTTGAATAACGCTATTCACAAATTCTTGAAACAAAATAATTTATTCAAAATATTGCATGATACATAATTCAAAATAATGCGCACATAATGAAGCTTACACTCCCTTCACACTGTCCTTCTATTTAAATTTATTAATTTTTCTTTTAGAATTATTTGAACCCTTAACAGAAGCTAAGAAATCATTCTGCTCTTTGCAGTAGTTTTTCAACAAAATATTTGAAAAATGGATCATTTTATAAATTACATCGCTCAGAACTGCACCACATTCTGAGCAACTCTCTTCAAGCCGATAATTTCTGGGAGGATTCATTTGAAGGTCTTTGACAATTGACAAGTATAGAAATTGATTTTCATTTTAATAAATGTACTCTCCTATTCTCGAAACTAAATGTTCATTACCACAACACTTTCATACACAAATATTACAATGTCAGATGGTAGAGAGCCCTCTGTTTAATTCCTCAAACATGGAATTATTCGACATCAGATTCAACCACTTCATGCATTGTTGACATGTCACTTTTTTGTAGCTTGAAGTAACATAACCAGAAACTAAATTATGGGAATTTATCTAAGGTACATCTATTTCAGACTGGAAGCAGCTGACTGAACAAGGTCCTTGAATGTGTCTGAATAACAGGATACATTTCCATTGTTTCATCATCACTTCACAAATTGCTTGTTCAAATATTTTTCTGTGAAGCTTGACCTTTTATATTTAGTAGATTTAATGCCCAAGAGTTGCTGCAACTTAATTTTTCTGACTCAAGACCTGAGTCACAGAGACATTATAATTTCAGAAAGTTTACGAATGAGCTAAATTTTCTTCTAGCCTGTCAGTAGAAAATTTCCAGGCAAACATACTTACATCAGGAAGATCCAGGGAACACTCAATAATATTTTTCATATTAAATGTAGTATTAATTAAGGAATGGAAAGTGTCTTCAGTTAATCGTCCTTTTGGAGAATCCATCATTCGCCACTTCCGTAACCAATCCAGAAACACCTCCAAAAAAAAGTCAAACATCTCCTTTTGATATAAATGGTGAGGCATCAATTTCACTTTTTCTTCCAGAATAACACAAGCTTTTTGTATTCATTACTGTCCACCATCTATTGATAATATTTAAAAATTCTGCTTCTTGAGAATGACCTGCCCGAGAAACTGCAGCAATTGTTTCTGGATGGAAACATTGCAAGCTAAACCTACTTGCTGCCTTTCCATAACTGATGGGTACACTGATTTGTAATTCAGTTTCGAAGCACATTTCAGCAACTGCTTACTCTCAGATTTATACAAATGTCTTAAAACTGAAAAAGAAGCTCTGCATATATCACTACTAGGATTTGATTGAGGATCAAATTTTGGAAAAATTAAAGTCTTATCAGCATCTTTTAGATTTATCCAATTATTGCGAATAGATTTAAGGCAATGCACTGAATCAAAAAGAAAATAAATATAAGAATGAATTTCGGATTTCTCATTTTCAAAGAATTATCTTCTCTAACACACTGAACATTCCTCTATTGACCGGTGATATCAGCTATGACACTACACACTGGTTACAAGCTTGAACAGTATTTACAGCTCTCACTGTCATAGCTGATAACTCATCACTTATCAAGTTCTTTACAGGTATCAAGCTAATAGTTGCTGCCATTGAACCAAATGTAGAAGCAATCATGAATGCCAGAATTGTTCGTGCTGCATATTATCATGATTATCAGCATATCAAGAAACGTCCTGACTTATAGTCAATGGATGGAGTGACAAGATTTCATCGCGAGATTCACATACTTCCTCTCTCTCTTCTCTCTCTCTCTCTCTCTCTGATAGATTATCAGAAAGTGATTTAATGAATGCTTGCTGATCTGAATATGCAGCATTAAGACTTCTTGTCAAACGTTTAAGATGATTTGTGTGTGGCAAGAAAGGATATTTAGATTCCTTACAGCATAATAACAAGACTGAGAAGAAAACACATAATAAACGCAAGCCTTAATTAGAAGGGGTGAATACACTTTTTGTTTCCAAACAACAAGCAAAACTGATCAATTAAAAATAACTATTGAAGAATCATGAAATCTTCATCTTGATGGTTTTCCAGAAGGTCTTAATAACACGGAGCTTATTTTCAACGTAATTAACTAAAAGTTTGTCCTCTAATCGAGCGTCTTTTGCCAATTGTTTATCTTCTACGTTCCTCCTGTAGCGAATGAGTAAATTCTCCAATTGAGACCATCTTTTTAGTTTGGCATGGGGCAATATCCAGTTCAAACCTAATTTACCTATTTCACTGGACCCAACATACACTGAAACTTCCAAATTTCGAAAAATTTTTACACTTGTACTAACTGCAGGAGAACCTACTGTTTCCAAAAGATAAAAAATACACAAGTCTTCACTAAAATATACCTTCCATTTATCACACTCAGAATCACAAATAAATGTCTTGTATTTTTTCAAGCACTGGAAATAATCTACTTTGTTTTTATTGAAGAAGCTTTGCTCTTACCACTTTGTAATTTTAATATGCATACTTTCTTTCTTCTGGATCCCGTCTTGGTTGTGTAGTTGCCTTACTAAAACGTTCTGGGAGTCCAGGAAAAATTGTAGGCACAGCATCAAAACTTAGACAGGGCTTGTCTCTTTTCCTTGATTTTTTCTCTCCGTTGGCATCTACGTAATGTTCCTCAATTGTGACAACACTTGGATGAAAATGTTTCACACATACTACACTTGAAGAGGAAGGATACCAGCCAGCTCTTGGAATGTTCCTCACCCAAGTGGCTTTTCTTGCCAAATTAGATGGAATTTTAAATACAGTTGTGTACCCCTGTGTTTGATGCATAATTGTTCGAGCATCCAGGAACACAGCAATGTTTGGGCATCTGAAAAACCGATAATGTAAGAAAATAACACAATTCAATGTTATAGTTAAGGAAGACATAACCGCAGAAACAACTCAAAAACAATGCTACGATTTACACACATAATTCAGAGAAATTTTGTTTGTAACTGTAAAAATGCTTACCTCAACCTGTATCTTTAAAGCTTAAAAGGTTGCTGAAGATTTTCCACTGCTCTTTACTCTGAATAATAATTCGCCTGACCAAGAAATCTGAAAACACGACTTTCGCGGCAGCACTTCGCCAATACCACCAGATTACCACGCCGACACTTGTGGACCACGTTACATGATGCCAAATTTCCAGTGCTCCGGCCTTCAATGGAGTAGGCCATGATTGTTGCTAATAAGATAAGATACTAGTTTAGCAGTCAGTGTTCAGTCATGGCTAGTCAGGGCAGAGAGTATATACTGAGGTTGTAAGAACAGTCCTGAGAGTTTTTGCGATGTGGCGAATTTGAGATTAAAAACACCAACGGAACATTACAGACTTTGTTTGAAAGGTGTATTTTTCATATTTGACCGCGGAGCCGCCATCCGACTCGACCCCCTCCCCCAGTTGGCAAGTGGCCTTCCCATTGGCCGACCGTTTCAGCCAATCGTACTCGGCCCCTCGCCCATATATAAACCCGAGAGCAGTCCAGCCCACGCAGTTTAAGCAGAGAATTCCGCTCATCTCTACGAGAGGAGAAAACTGCTCAATGGTCTGAAACTATTTCAAAATGCAACCTCCACGAGAGGCACATTTGGGATCTTTCTCGTGCGCTGGGCCGCAAACCGGGAGTAAATAGCCCGATCCAGAGCAACGCCGGGACGGGGGAACCCGGGGCTCCACCACCTCAGCCTGTTTACGCGTGGGACGACGCGACGAAAAGCGAAATCTTCGCGAATTCGCTCGAGTTGCAGTTCCGCGCGTTTGAAACGGGCGCCGCCACGCCATCATTGGCTGCCACTGTCACCGGTGGTGCGCCATTGGCGCGGGCGGCCAGCTGCAACGCCATTGGCCCGCTGTTCCCTCTCTCCTCGGCGCGCCGAGTTACGGGAGCGGAGCTCCGCAAAGCGCTCCAGAGCGTTAGTGTGAGGAAAGCGGCGGGCCCTGATGGTCTGAACGGGGCGCAGCTGCGTGCTCTGGGCGGGCGCGGAGTCGAGTTTTTAATTGAGCTCCTGAATGCGTACCTGGCGTGCGGCTATTTCCCGAAGGCCTGGAGGATTGCGACCATCGCCCTTATTCCAAAACCTGGCAAAAAATAAATTAATCCCGAGCAGTTATAGACCAATTAGTCTCCTCTCCATCCTAGGGAAGACGTTTGAGAGACTGATTCTGTCGCGTTTGCAACAGGAAATACGTCGCCTCACTCTTCTCAGAGATGAGCAATTTGGATTTAGAGCTGGTCCAGCTCCGCGAAGGTTTGCACGGAGGCCTCGCCCCCCGGCCTTGCTCCGCGTGGCACGCGGGTTTATCGGAGTCGAGGATGAGTGGATTGCTACGTCAGATTGATCGCGAGTTTTCTCTCCGACAGGCAGTTCAAAGTGCGTGTCAATAACGTATATTCGTCCCTCAGACGAGCCGAGGCGGGCGTGCCTCAGGGGGCGTTCTCTCCTACCCTATGCGCCACTACCTGCTGAAACCAAAACTGGTATCCAACGCTGCGGGCTTCTGATGTTTGCAGATGATTTCGCATATTATACGAAATCGGCGAACGTCAGGCAGTCAGTTAAGCATTTAAGTGACTGTCTCGCCGCCCTTCCTAAATGGCTAAGTCGGAAACGACTCGCTCTGAACCTTGATAAGTGCGTAGCCGTCAACTTCACTCGTAAGAGAAGTCGGAAACGGCGCTCGCTAGGCGCTGAGGCCGTCCGCCCCGCGCATCCTGCGCGAGCCGGCGCAGCGGCGAACGGCGACGTGCACAGGGCCCTTCACAGAAGAAAAGGCCCAAAGCACGTCGCCTTCACCTTCCGCGCACTTCCCCCGCACAAGTTCTCTGAGCTGTGCGACGCGGGGGAGCAGATAGTGCGTGGGAGGCGGTCGCCGCTCACCGACGCCGGAATCAGCGTGGGAGGCGCGCTCAGCCGGGTCTGTACCGCCAGACCCTGAAAACGTCGCGGCGCCACGGACGCTTGAGTAAAGTCGGCGCCGTGGCGTAAATAAATAGTGTATATAGTGTACAGTGAAGTGTAGTGCCGTGTGGTATGAATGAGAGTGTGAATGTGTTTGTACATATAGATTAAGAATGAATGAGTGAGTGAATGAATGTGAAAAAAAAATAGAAGAAAGAAGATCGAACTTGAACTTTAAAGAACTCTACCTCTCCATAAAAAATGTAATTAAAAAACATCAATCGCCCAAAGAGGCCTTTGCTTTAGTTTTTAAGTCTTAGTATTAAGGCTAAATGCACCGAAAAATACTTCCTGATTCCCGATTCCTGAACGCCGTTTTGAGATCAAAAATCGAGTCGCAGAATAAAAGAGCTGGTACGTAATCTCGGCTCATACTTTCTGGTAGAGGAATGATAACGGAAGATCTTAGAAGTAAAATGTATGTAAAATAAGATGTTATGGCATGAATATTGGTGATATCTACACAATTAATTCCATTTTCTTTTGAAGTCAGTTTCAAATCGAATCGATATTTTGAGTACCGCCTCAAATAATTGTTTGATGGTATTCGAAGGAAGACGGAAATATGTGAACAAGATATATAGTTTTATACGACTATTACAGATGATACGAGACCATTTGGCTGTGTTACAGCATCGCTACTTTGACACGTGAAGAAAAATATATTGAGACTGAAAGGGACTGACTGCCCAGCTTGCCTGTCTCGAAAGTTCGGCCTCCGTGCCGCAGGCGGTAGCCGTTCAGCGGCGTCGATGGAGGGCCCAGGCAGATCGGTGACGCAGGGGGAAGGGGAGGGGGAGGGAAATCAGGTATGTTTTCCGAAATTTCACTTTACGCCGCACCTATTCATCCGATTTGCATGATTGACACGGCGTTGGAATCAGGAAGCACGTCGCCATCGCGCTATAAGCCCACATTTTTTAATTTCTTCCCGGAACTATGAGAAAACGGTTTCAAAATTTTTTTTGGAAATCTTTTTTGAAAAAACGGCATCGTAGCGTGAATTCTATTTTAAAAAGGAGTCCAATGTCGTTTACAGATCGAAAATCGGACAATTTGTTTAGACGTTATCGGTCTAGTAAATTTTGCTTATTTTGGTGCTGCCACGTGGTGGCGACAAATGGAACTAGTGTCGGTACATTTAGCCTTAAGTAGTTTATTTAAGTTATAGCCCTCTTATCCGCTCCAAAAGCAGCAATGCTGGAGCAAAATTGTATCCGTACATTGAATAAACTCCCGCCTCATCAGGGCTACTGATGAGGGGAAACCGAAAAAAAAAAAAAAAAGCCCACGCGTAAGTGTACGTAATGTAAATAGTGACGTGAAATGTAGTGGTATGAATGTGTTTGTAAATATAAATTAAGTATGAACCAGAACGTGAATGCTAATTAAGAAAATATAAGAATCAAGAAAAATAGTTAAGAACTCACCATTTACCAAATTTAAAAATACTATTATTTTAAAACTCATCGTCCAGAGATGATTGATGTGTTAGTTTTAAGTTAGAATTAAGTTAAGATTTAATTAGTCTTTTTAAGATATAGCCCTCCCAGATCTCCACAAGCAGCTATGCTGGAGAGAAAATGTAACCTAAGATCTTGAATAAATTCCCGCCTCTCCACGGTAACTGGAGAGGGGAAAATTGAAAAAAGCCCACACGTATAGGGATGCTTGTACACGCCAACTCCAGGGAGCACGCTAAATGCGGTTGCTAGTGATGCTGCTCGCCACATGAACGCGTAAGCATTTTCTAACAGCAGTGGAAAGCCTTCCATGGCGCAAATGCTCTCCCAGTGTCCGACGACGAGAGCCTTTCCCCACTCTTATTTTTTAATTATTAATATTTTTCTGTAAAAACCGCGGGCTGGCTTTCAGAGAAAAAGCAAAGATGTCTTTCTTGAAACTTTTTGGGAAAGGGTGAAACTGCTGAAAGTTTGAATGCTTTCATGACGCTCCAGTTGCGCTACTAAAACCGCATTGTTGGCACTTCTGAGAATCAAATGCGTTTAATAGAACGCCACCAGTCAATTGTTGGAGAATTTTTCAGTCGAGAGTTTTCACAAAGATCGCCTCGTCAGTAAAAGGGCTTAATAATTCACATCTTGGCTGCATTGAAACAGAAATGCAGTGACTGCAAGGCGGCTAGAGATCAGCAAATTCAACAGCCGATCTTTTTGAAGTTTCAAAACAAAAATTAGAAAAAAAAAAAGTATTATGAACAAAAATTAAAACTTTTAGAGAGTTTAGCACTAGAGAAGCACAGCGTTTACAAAATAATTAATTTTTTTGAATTGCCAGTGGACATGCTAATAAAAGCTCTTTAAATGCAGCTTGATATTAAGAATAATCCTTAGGCTGTGTGTGTTTTCTGCAATGTATTTCATTTAGTACAGTGAAATAAAACTAAAAAAATTCTGTATATTAAATGTATTTGGCCACAGGGTTTACTTAGTCTAGAAAAATTCGTTTGAAAAAATAACTAAAACTGTGAATATAACTAAAATTGTAAAAGTAGATTGTTGAAGCACTGACATACAAACAAATATTTACACATTAATTTCTTTTAATAGTTCATGAATAATAATATCTAATAAAAGTTTGTTGATAACGCCTTCCTTTTAGAAATTAATTTTGTTTGACAATTTGTGGGATCTTCAATGCACAATTCATCATACAGTTTAAGATCAACATCAACATTATCATTCTAATTTTTTATCACTTTTAGAGGGGAACATTGTATTTACAAAATAATAAATAATTTTTAATTTTATTTTTTTGCCAGTGCGTTTATGCTAATATAAACTGTAAGTGTAGGATTTTACTTGATATTAAGTATGAGCAGTGTGTTTTCTGTAATATTTTTTAACAATATCTAGAAAGAAAAATAAAGAACTTCGTTTGAAAAACAACTAAAACTAGGAAATATAACAAACTATAAAAATACACCTTTAAAGCATTGACAATCCAATCAAATATCTACACATTCATTTAATTTCAAAATTTATGAAAAATTTCTAATAAAAGTTTACTGATACTGTCTTCCTTTTGGAAATTCATTTTGTGCTTGACGATTTGTGGGATCATACACTCCAAGATCCACATCGTCTATGTATGGTAAATTATGAGAACGACATGCTATGAAGAACCACACAAGCATTTACAATTTTTGATTTCTCAGGAGAATAAAAGCAGTGCCTGGTATTTTAACAAACTTCTGAACATTTTCAAAATACCATTGCATCTTTCTATAACACTTCGGACCTGCCTGGGATTTGTGTTGTATTTTCCTTGGGAGTATTAGATTCAGGATTTGAAATCCAGGCTTGCAGCCATGGCCTTAAAGGATACTCTGAATCTCCTAAAAAATATCCCCTATGGCCTCTTGCATGCAGATTCATTAAATTTTGAATATTGCTCGATTCTCCCAATAAATGAATCATAGATACTTCCTTGAAATTTGTCATTTACATTTAGAATGCGGAGATGTGAGTCACATCAACTGCACATTGAGGGAATGGTAGTTCCAGTTAACATGTGTTCAGGGTTACCTCCATCTACGATTTTTGGAGGCCATAATGCTTGTGTGTGCAGTCCACACAACCAACAATATATTTTTCAAAAAACTGTCTCACTGCATTTAGTTCCTGTAAATTTTGGGAGAAATGGACCCACAAATTAAATATTTTGGGGTTGTTTAAAGCTACAAAAAATTCTACAGGATTTTGGTAACAGCTAGTGCCATAAAACTAAAGTTAACAAAACTTGAGTTTTGACACTAACTGCACTGCTCATTGTTGCCTGTTTTATATGTGGCATAAGCAATTTGATAACGACATTGGCAACGTCTTTAGACACCTTTGATATTACTTCCCATTCAAACATCAAATCACTAGCAATTTATCAAAATCCAAAAAAACTTTTATGTATTCTTTATTTCATATACAATACATTTTCAGAAGTGTACACACACGACTTCACAAATCATTTCATCACATTAATCATATTTCTTTGGATAAGTTAAAGGATGGAAATGTTGAAGGTTTAAGAAAACCAAAGTTGTTTTAAAGAATTTTTTTATTTACTTAAGTAATTAAATCCCTTGATTCATAACCAGCATTGCAATGCAGCTTACAATTTCAGCTTTTGTTCTTCTCCAGTGGCGCCGCTTAGCATTGTACCTGTAGAAAATTAAACAAATATTATTTTCTGGCTGACTCAGAATTAGTTTCATACCATTTTATTTTAGTTTTGAAAGCTTTTATATCCAAAAAAGAACGCAAACAACTGCATCACAAATTTAAATGTCCAATATTGTGTAACCTTTCAACAATGGTTTCTGCCATCTTCAAAAGTACTGTATATTAGAAAAAACTTATTTACATATTGGCACATTTTGATTTTCTCTCAAGGAAATTAAAAGTTCCAGAACCTAGCACAGCTGATTGGATATAAAAACTGATTTTAATCTTAATTTTCCAGAGTTGTTCATTTCAAATTTCTTTGGATTACTTAAGAATAATGAAGGGAAAACTCAATTTTTAAAATTAAAAAAAATTATTTAGAATGAAAAGAACACATTAAGAATTAGAATTTCCATTATTTTTCTGTACTTAATGGGATTTGTCATTTTAAAAAAATTTTAGTAAATGATTTAACGCATATTCAAACACAAAAATACAGAATACTGGCTTCAACTTCACTTTACCATGTTAGAGCCCCTAAGCAATGTGGTGTGTGTATTTTAAGTTCGATATTAATTTATTACATTGATAACCATAGTTTTTAATCTCTTCCAGTTATTCTAGATTTTCTATTGTCCAAAATCATTACATAAACCTCAACCTGTTTAATAAATATTACCTTTCCAATTATAAAATTTACATGATAAAAATATTTAAAGGGCATTACTAGAAATTTTACTCCATAAAGAAAATAAATTTATAAAAATTAATGACTTTCAATTAGAAAGATTACACTACAATTAGCATTTAGATATCTACTTATAGCGAAAGGGACGTTCCAACACAGAGCCTAAACTAATTTAGATATTGGTGAATTCTGGAGCAGTTTGCAAGGCATCCAGTAAGAGTTATAGCTTTACAACATTTAGCAAAATGAGGCATTATAAACCACTTTATATTGAACGATTACCAACATTATTAGTCTCTGTAAATGCCATCTGGTAATTCTGCTTATTACTAGAAACTGGATTTTTATGTAATTACAATTTTTTGTCTTTCTACTTTTTTTATATTTAGTATTTATTACATATTTTTTTTTTTAGTTTTTAAATAATAACTTCTTCAATTTTATTACGTAGTTTTAATGAAAAGAAGTAATTTCATAACAGCCAGCACTTTTTCTACATTACTGCGTGCTACCAACTAGAGGAATGCTACATGTAGACATGGTTGGGCGTTCACACAGTCCAGCACATCACGTTTAGTTAATTCAGTGGCAGGAAGTGTGTGTTAGTGACATATGAATTTCACCTTTAGGTGTAAAAAGTATCACTGATGCTACATTTCATGACCTTTAACCTTAATTTCCAAATAATTTTTAAAGTTTGTATTGTTTATAAAATTTGTTTAGGAATATTTCTATAAACAATTTCGTGCTATGTAAATGTTCGTTTTATAATTAGTGCATTTTAATATGACATGTTATATCAGATTTTACATATTGATTACCAGGGAATGGATTTCTATGTAAATATATATTTACTACATAAGCTAATGTCAATACTAATTTGCACTATCTTTATATATCACAATGTGTAGAGTTGAAAAATGCTTTTATTTTCCATATTTATCCATATTTGGGGTTTTGGTACATATTTGAATGAAAGTCCAAATTTTTTCCACATTTCTTTTAAAATCAGTCTATATAGCATTTTAAGCTTAATAGTGAAATTTCATTAAATATTACTTGAAATAGATCGCAACAAAAAGAGCTTAAACATGTTCAGTAATTTCTTAAACAGTTTGTTTGAAAATTACAGAAGAATGTTTTAATTTATGTGAAGAATGGATCCCCACTCTGGCTCTGTCCTGCGAGGTGAAGTGGGGGTGCAAGGATATTCATGAACTATTGGATTTGTTTGACAAATGACAGATCACAACAAAAAGAGCTTAAACATGTTCAGTTATTTCTTTTGCAGTATGCACACAACCCCTTCTCCTTTCCCCTATACGGCTGCCACCTGAATATCGCATGACATCACAGACATGGACATCAGAAATCAACTTTTACAGCTCCTCATTGTCAGTAACAATCAGTCAGAATACTGTGTTGGTCCAGTTCTAATAATCTCTATTAACACTGTGTAAAATGTCAAAAGTAGCACAATCAGCCATTGTGAAAATAGAAGTTATTCCAGAATTTAAAAATGAAGGTTTAACAACTGACAATATTGTTTTACTATAGCCATTTTTTATCACATTAAGTCCACATTTAACCCAAAATTTTGTATATATATATATATATATATATATATATATTATAGACACACACTTCATATATTTTTAGTCCACATAAATCTGTTCCCTCTTTAATAGATATTCCTAACATTTTCATTACATATTTATGTACATATGTTGACCTTTCATACAACACTTTTCTGGTCTACTTATGACAGCCTTCACAACAGTTTCCATATTTTAACATGTCCATAATATAGCACCGATTAATCCTTGTTTTCAAAGTGGAAACAATCTCCAGTCAAAGATGAAGTATTTGCCCATTTGCCACCCAGAAGCCAATTTTGTTTGAATATTGTTTTAATGATAAATAATTGTCTAACAAATTTAAAAATGCCTTTGCCGGTTCCAACAAGGAAATAATCAGATCCTCACAGATCATGATTCTTCATTTTTTTCGGTAATTGAAAAATGCAACTATATTTAGCCAGAAGATAGTGTAGCCTAAGAAAGATCTTAGCTGTGAAATTCAACATCTACAGAGAAATATGCAATTTTTCTATTACATTTATGTACTTTCGGGTTCTTGATACAATCAAACAACTCAGTTCCCTTCAAAGATCAATTACAACAAATCAAATTATAAAAGATGCACTCTGAAATGGTTAATTTTCGAAATATACTGGGTGATCAGTATTAAACGCATCCCACAGCAGGCAAGGCGAAATGTATTGGCAACCATGTTTGAGCGGGTCGGATAGCGGTTGGTGGTTTCCAGCAAGTAAACCGACAGGAAGGACGCTTAATCCTCTCTTCCACTAGCGCCACCTTGAGGACAGCAGGTGACTGCAGAGTTCCAAGAGAAAGGAACGCACCTGCTTGTTTGGCGTTGAAAGAAAATTGAACTGTCAAAAAGAAAATTTCCCTTCTATATTGTTTAAAAGTGAAATAAACTTGCCGTGTAAAATATACATTGAGGTAAATTTAATAGTAAACTTCACTTGTTTTAGTTTCATAACAAGATACATTATTAACTCCAGAAATTTATGTATTTTATACTTTTCGGTTTAAAATAAATATTAATTATAAATTCAGATTCATAGAACAAATGTTTGTTATTTTGTTATTATCATTGAATAAGGCTACTTTAAAAATAATGAATTAAAATATAATAAAAATTAATTTCTCAATTTATTACGATATGCTTTAACAAATCGCCATAGCCAATTGCAGTAATTCATGCAAGCAAGGATCAAAAACCCTAAGCTGGGAAGTTAGCTGTTTGAACACATTTTCAATTTTTGGGGCAGTGTCATTTCCCATCGAGTCTACATTACTTCCTTAATCATTTTTCGAGGAAGTTGAAAGAACATCCAGAACTTCTAATTTCCACTGTGTAAGCACTGTAATTGGGCGACTATGTTACCAATCAAACACACCTGTCCCACGATAGCACTTCAGTAACCGAAATATGATACTCTTGTTTGGAATAAGACCCAGATGAAAATTATTCTCTGAAAGCTGCCTAGCTCTCTTTGAAATGTTTGCGTTCAGAAAATACTACTCCACCACGAAACTCTGTTGCTCTACACTGAGGCACATCGTAAGTTAACTATGAAAGAAAAAAACCATGAAGGAAGACACGGCCTCTTGTTTAGAGCAGGTATGACCCATACCACACGAAGGGAGTGGTATATTGAGTGACACTGAAATGCAGTCTAAGGAGCTGTCCCTGAAGCAGTGTTGCAAAACTTTCCCCTTTTCTCTCAGTGCATTGAACAGCAGGGTTGCGTTTTAAACTGATACCCAGTAGCTAATAGATTTCAAAAAGTTTAAAGTTTCAAAATTTTGCAAAGAATATTACCAACAAGGCCTATAATATAAGTAGATCTGGCAAGGTCCAAATTAAATTTAAAAAATTTTCCTACATTCTCTAGATATTTTAAAGTTTGCAAAATTATGTTTAATAAAATATTCAAATATATAAATTAACAAGCACCTGATTTATAAATAAATTTATTTGTGCACTCCGCCCACTGGCCATTAATGGGGTAACATTATACAACTAGTTGATTGTAGAAAGAAACCAACAAAACAATAAATACAGTTTAGTTGCTATGACTCAGACAGAAATAACCAGTATGAATTTCAGTGGGTACACTGGGATGTAAAACATTGTAACCTTTTAAAAGCTCCATCAGAAAAAAACTTTATTGGCAAAGTACTTTACAGATCTCAATTCTAAATACATGCCTGCTTCATAACCTGCATTACTGCTTTCAAAGGTACTTAAATTACAATCGAAGTCAGAAATTACATACGCAATATATTTCTCCGAAAAAACAATTTCAGAAAATCAGCACTGGAAATAATTATGAAGAATTACTCTTACAACACTCATTCGTAAACGCTAGAACAGGTATGTTGTGCATACTAAACTACCTCTGCTTTGTGAAAAGTTTAAAATTTGCGGAATTCACAGTGACAAAAAGAAAGCCATATTTCTTAGGGATCCCATGTTCTCTCTCTATTATATATCACATCCCAACGTGCGGTGAATTTGCAACTCCTGCGCCCTAACGCTTGTTTGCAAATAAAAACATCGTGAGATCAAAATAAAATGAATTCGAAACCATCTTTTTAACTGCTTGAATTACCGAATATATGGCCACATGCAGTGAAATATAAAATGAAAAACACGGTCCCTAATACGATATATAAATCACGAGGACAACCTACCTGATGGTATTGTCTGTTCGCATTCTAACCCATTGAGGAATTGGTCTGTTTTGTTTCAGCTTTTTGGCAAGCTTCTGCTTGATTCTGAATGTCTTGTGGGCAGACTGAAAAAAATGTATAATGTCAACATTCATATAACAAATCCTACCTAAAAGTCGCTGATTGATAAAATACTTAAAGATTATTTCGTAAGTACACAAACTCACCATCTTTACCCCAACACGATTCAACCGGAAATAAGAATAGGAACGATGGAACACGTCACGTCCTAGAATGTCCACCAAGCACAGAGTAAACTACTCTTGAAAGAGATGTGAAGAACACTCGACTTCGAGCTTCTGAGGCATAGTATACTCTCTATTCTGAGGGACTAGAGACAACGTCGACGCCGTCCGATGACGCCATTGTGGAACACGTCACGTCCTGTGTGTTTTGGGGAACTACTTTCTTTCTTTCACGCGCGCCCAACTTTCAGTCTTCCCATGGTATACAATGCCTCTTCACATTTTAATATTCAAAGGAACAAAAACTTCAAAGTTAATTTTCTTAAAGTGACAATATTTTTGAATGGCACAAAATACACTAGTTTCGATTTTTTTCAAATAAAATGTTTGTAAGAAATTACCAAGATTAGTAAGTTATTGAAATCATTGCTAAAATCAGTTTATTTACTAAAAGAATGCAAATTTCCCTTTTGAATCTTGAACAATTACTTATGTAAGATAAAAAAGTTTCTTCTGCCCTCAGAGAAAAATAATTAATTTATTAACTGCTGACATTAAATAATGATTTAAAATATCACATTTGCATAGTCATGAGAAAGAAACAAACACTTTAAATACATTTCCTCCTTCCAAACAAAGAATTCACAAGGCGAATCCATATATGAAATTGTTTGTGCAGTGCCAGTCAATCATGTCTCAAACATTTCAATTTAAATGAATATTTGTTATTCACAAATAATGATGCCCAAAAAATATATCTTTTTTATCCCTTTATCTCCACAAAGCCTTTACAACTCTTTTGGCTAGGTGGTCTGTAGAAATTTATTGCAGATTCATTGAAATTCTTCAAATGAAATTGTCCATTGTAATATGCATTAACGTTCCTATTAGGGGAATAAAAATCTTTGTTCCTCACAAACTCCTATAAAATTCTTTTCTTTTAACATATTACCTTGGGCTCTTTACATATTGTATTATCATTTCGTTTGTAATTGAGTAAAAAAAAATATATTTGTGAATTATTTAACGCAATTCTTTTTAAATTTTATTTAGCTATTAATTTATTGGCAATTCAATGCAAATTAGAAAATGCTAAAAGTCTATTAAAACAATTCAAATCCATTTATTTTATTGACAGTAGGTGATTCTATGCTACTTTCTTTATAGTCAGACTTCAATATATCAAAATATTTTTCAGACCGCTGAAATTTACATTCAAAAGTTTCTCTCTTCATTGAAATCATACATTCTGGAAATAAATATAATTTTTGAAGAGTATATATGTACTAATTTGTAACAGTTATAGGTAAAACTCAAATTGGGAAAAATTATTTATTTGAGTCCATGCATATTTGTGATTTTTTGTGATTTGTGAACATTTTTAATCAAGTTCAATAAGCAATAACATATTGAAATTCCAGAATCCAAATGTTTTCAACTTCATCCCAAGAAAATCTCTCCATGAACATATCAAGAGTCTCTCTCAAATGTTTGAAGATGGATGTAGTACATTATATATAGAGAGAAATCTTTCTGGCAGAAGCAGTGTGTTTAACATTTTCAATATAAGAAAGAATAATTCTGATTGTTCATAATTAAAGAAAAACAGCTTAAAATTAATATGTTCAACATTTCCATGAAATAGCTAATCAAAATCAAGGTGCTAATTCTTTTCAGTGATAACTCAGTATGCACAACTTAATGATTTTCAATATGCTGATAAATCATGTTGCACTTTATTTTATGATTTCAATTATATTCAATCATTTATTCACCAACATTTGTAGTAACACACTTTAAACAAAAGGAAAGCATAAAATATATTATTTATCTAAACATCAGAAACATATTGCTCATGAAACTGCAAAATGTATTAACCAATAAGAAGTAAATTTTACAGGAGAGCCAAAATGCTGGATAAGCTTTTAAAGTTTCAAATTAAAATTTGTATTTTATGTTGTTCGTTTTATAATTTATCATAACAATGAATAGAAAATGATTTTTTTTAATTGTTTAAAAATTATGTGGCACACAAGATTTTGCCTAAACATAAAGCCTAGTTCTCTTTGCATTTAACAGAGTTGGGCCTCTCAACTGTTTAGAAATCCTATATCAAAATAAAATACAGATACTCTTATTGACTTACAAAATAGTTTCAGGCTCACCTTTTAATTTTAAAGGATAGTAATTGAATTAACTAAAGGTTAACTTTCAACAATGGAAAATAAACAATGGCTCTTGCAGGAATAAATTATTACAGTAATGTATAAGAATCCTTTTATAAATGTAGATGTGCAAATTACATTAACATACAGTAATTATATAAGCTTATAATAACCTTTGGATTGATTGATTTTTTCGTTCGCCCGCGTTTCGGGCGCGCCAACTGCTATGGTCATTGGTCCTGTAAGCGTAGTGCATGTTTATCTCTCGGGAGGAGATGGTGATCTTCCCCTGCTGGATGGCGAGATCCGGCGCCGACCTACTGTCGGCTGGTGGTTTCCCTAACCCGGATCTCCACCAGCGAGGCACGCCCAGCCGGGACAAGCTCTAGCTCCCGACCGGGCTCCCGGAATATGTGGTAGTGTGTGCATGTCAGTGTAAGTGTGTAAGGAAGGATAGGGCAAGGAAGAGGAAGAAAGATCCGCGCGGTCCCTGGCCCGTTTTTTAAGGTACTGCTCGGCATTCGCCTGGTGTTGATTAGAAACCACGAAAACTACCGATCAGAGCAGCCGGCGCTAGAATTCTCCTCCTGACAGCACTGAATTCGACCTGGCTGAAAAGCTGTGTCAATTCTGCCGCTCGGGACTCGAACCTAGGACCTCCCGGTCGGAGGCGCTGCAGTGGCATCAGTTGATGCACTTAGATACCGCTTCCGGTAATAACGTTTAGAATGTAGGAAAATAAGGTAGTAAAAGCTTTCAATAAACATAAACTTTATTTACATTTTAAAATATATTAACTAATAATAACAATGGTTTTGACATTATTGGAGTACAAGTGATATAACGTGATTGTGTAAATAATGTGAAATAAACTGATTATATTGATGATTTATCCCAACGTAATCCCTTCCGAATTTGTATAAATGAGCGCCAGGAAAAGATTACGCTAATACTTTCTCATCAACCTTACTCTAATTATAATAATTGTTTCGCTACCTGGGTCGATGGTTTCAGAGAAATAATCACTTTTAACTAATAGATGATTATCCGATCTGCCATCTATACAAAGGAACCTGAAAAGCAAATATATTTCTATCTTGCTACTTCGTTGCTAGAATTGGCTCAATGAGAATCATGTATTCATTTCACAAAATTTATTTTATAATTTTACCCAATATAAAAAAACCCGGTCGCGGCCGGTTCCAACTTTATAATGTCGTATTCGTCTTCGGCTTTTGGGCCACCTTTATTCATCTCCGACGTCGCCGTCCTCAGGTCCCGATACCATCTTCCCCTTCTTTCGAAGCCACTTCAATCACCGTTCATCAGATCAATAAACTATCTGCTGCTAGCATTCCAGTCCAATTACTGATAACCACTAAGCCCCCAATTCCTTCTAACTCGTTCACTTGAAATTTTTAAGTTTTACTGTCCAAGTATTTCAATTGATGTTCTATCATATCTATTCCCCAGTAATGCTTAAGTCCCAAAACTCCCAACATTAATTGGGCACGATCCCTTCAAGACCGGCATCAGTCAGAATGAATGCCCCTCGTATTCTTTCAGCCCTGCAAAGCTCGGGCCATTTTTTTCGATTGTTTATTTGCAGATAACACTTGATGTACTTTTGTACTAGCCACCCAAAATTTTTTGCACAACGAACTAGCCTCTTCACGACTGTCACTGCTTTTTTGGGCCCAAACCCTAATTCTTTTCAAAATGAACTAGCCGTTTTGCGATTGTCACTGCATGAAGATGTTGACCTTGACGACGGCTCGCTTACCGTTGCTATGCTGCATATTCCAAAATTTATCCCCATAATTTACGCCATTTATAATAAATTTACCTATTCAGTCACATATTTGGGATGTCCCCATTGTTACTTTCCAAGGTACGATAAATTAATTACTGAATTTTTTATTGTTGGTACATTCAGAACTCATTCAGTTCATATAAATTCAACTTAAGGAAACTTATGGAATTCTTGGGGCTTGTTATCATATGCCTTTATGTATCAGGTACCTTCTGTTGTGAGTGCTATAATAGATTGTTTCATTTGAATATTCACATCCATACGCCAAGAGCAGCTCGTCGTCTTCTTCTTCTTTTGTTGTTGTTGTTGTTGTTGTTGTTGTTGTTGTTCTTCTTCTTCTTCTCTTTTTTTTGTCTACAAACTGAGTGGGCATTGAGTGCTTTGCGCATGGGAGTAATCATCAATTAATTTGCGCTCTGAACGTAATCCTCCGTTAACCTTATGCCATGTCATGTCGCAGTCAGTTTTAAAGAGGACCGCCAGGTAGCTAAGTTGTGTTTAAGAGGTTACTGAGTTGTGTTTAAGTCACAACCTCATTATCGACTTAATCTTTATTGTTTTGTTGACGGAAATTATGAAGTATAAAGTTCATTAACATATGTTTGTCAATATTTAATTTTAATTTATTCAATGACTAGCTTTGAAGAATTAGTTTCTAGATGAGTGGGGCCTATTACTTTTTAAAGTGGTGTAATCTGCAGTAAAAATTACAGAAACATCAGTGGAACTTGGAATTTTTGTGCAACCTAAGAATGACAGAATATATTTCATCTAATCCTGATGAATAACTATTTTCAAGGGAGCTTATTAATTCATCAACTTTAGGAACATTAGTTTGATGAAGAAACATAGAATTTCCACATAAGAGCTAATGAAAATAGTATCACTTCTATACTCCCTTATCAGATAAAAAAACAGTTTCATCAAGAAAACGCAGGGGGAAAAGTAGGTTTCATTATCAGATTTAAAGGCAGGAAAATCTAAAAGAAGAGGGTGGGGCATCAACTAATTTTCTGGGCCCACTTTTCCATTAAACTCCCTTTTTGGACAATTCATATCTTATTGAGATAGTACTCTAATGTTATCACGTCGAAAATTAATTTCAAAAATGTATTTATTTTTTTCTATATGAATTTGTCGTCAAAATCCGTTGACAAAAATGCCTTCAAAATTAACTGTTTCCCCGTCTCTCCAATTTTTTCAGCCTAATACATGCAATAGATACTGAGAAAAAAATAAACCATGCAAAACATTAGCTGAACTCGTGGCTCATTTTCAAAATAAACCTTTCACCCTGAGATCCGCTTGATTCCTGTCGATCTCATGTAAATTTGTTCCAACAAAACGAGTTGGGGCTTCACAAGAGGCTAGTCAACCATGGAAGTGTCCTAAACCCTACCCTATCCTTATTCCTTCCTAATTCTGGCCGCTGGGCGTGACCAGGAGCGCGCGGTAGGAGGCGCTGTACGGAGATTGCACCTTTGGGGGTCCTCTTGACAAGGACTATGACAAGGACTGACAATGTTAACGGAGGATTATCCTAAAAAACAAAACAAGCGCAGTAAATCTGACTCCCAACAGAAAACTCAGATTATATTTTGTTTTAGAAAACCTGGAGATAACATTAACAAAGTCAATAATCCCTCTTTTTAATCAATTGTTGTATACGGAGATTTTAACATTGATTTTCTGGTCGAATCTTTTTGAAAAGAAAGGTTTCTCAATTTAATTAATTCCTTCAATTTAGACATTACAATTAAAAGTACCTACGCATCCCCAAATTCGATGAAGGAATTGATCAAATTATAATTAACAAATTTCTACTCGATATGAAGTTGAAACAAAGATTTAGGATACAATTACCACGATGCACAAATTCTTACCATTATAAGAAATGCGATCACTGACAATAAATAACGGTTTGAGCGTTTCTGAAAATGGGGAATTTTGAGCACATTTTCACGGAAAACTGTTGATCTAATGAAAGAACTATTTATTGGCAACAAATTTTATTTGAAAGAAAAATCTCTGTCTTCAATTTTGTATTTGTAGGAAGACGCCGAAAAAACCTAACTTTTGCAATTTTCTAAAATTCAGAGTTAACCGTGAAAATCGAACCTATGCCACCTTTATAAGTGTATAATACTCTATACTTACAAGATATTTAAAGAAAAAAATTGGAGCCGATTTTCAGAAAATTTGAAATGTCGGGGTTGATAGAAGTCCTCCCAAATTTTAAAGAATGTTTTTCAAATTTCAAGCTTCAACTAGAGACATGGACAGGGGTTTCAATTGGAAAAGATCGTACGCTTGGTTTAGGCGCTAGTAGTATTCACTGACGGACGGACGGACGGACGGGTAGACTTTATTTCAAATAATTCACGTATGACTAGATTGTTTACAAAAGGTAAAATAAAATTATTCATTGATTACTTGATGCAAGTCATGGAATGGTTTATCATCTGTTGATACAAACGACAAACTAAATTTTTTTTTTTCAATCTTTCATTACATTTTACACTTGCTCTCCTCTTAAAAAATAAAAATAAATATTTTACGGAAAGCAACTAGATAACACAAGGATTAGGACATCTTGTAAAACAAGCGAATTTCTTTCATTTCTAAAGGTCATAACGTATCTCAAAATTTCCTTATCTACTCTAAAATTACAATTGTTTTACGAAAAGTCATCGGCAGCCTAAAAATCATGAAAAAGTCAGGATATTTTGAATCAAATAACAAAACAAATGCAATTGGAATATAATAAAAAATCGACCAATCCAACTAAAACCCTGTAAAGAATGTCGTTTTAAAATATTAGATATAAATTAACGATCCGGCAACAATGGCTAGTCTCTTTAACCAATAGTTTTCGAGAATCTGCTGATCTCACCAAGGGTCTTCAGCCACAAAATTCAAAAACAGACAGTTCACCCAAAATTGTAGACACAATGTTCGTTTCCGAAACTTCTTCCTATGAAATTCTCAAAATAATCGGTAAACTAAAAAATAAATATTCGTCCGGCTTTGATGAATCTAGGAATTTTACCATTACCTTGTCTCAGTGGCGGCTCTAGCATAAGGTCACATGGTCACGTGCCCTCCCTGTTGTAAAGAAAATTATTAATAGTGGACTAAAATGCTTGTCATGTTATCAGTAAATATTCTAGAGAATTAACGTTAACGTTGTCATGGACGATATCGAATTATTTCTGGCGCTGACTACGGTAGTTGTGGCAAAGGGCAAGTCCCCAAATCCTTGTGACCAGCTCCCTCGCGTTCAGCAAAGCTTTCCCTCGTATGGGAAAAAAGGAGGGTAAGCTCCCAAAGGCCTTCAGGGTCACAAGCTTGTGGCTGCCACTGGGCAAGCCGCCACTTATTAGATGCTAAAAAACGCTCGTATTTAGAAATGAAATACTAATCAGCTCAGGGCGCTTGTAACTTTATAATATCAGCAGCTGTGAAATGTGAATAAGTTTTTCTTTGAGCGTCTGCGTTTACAATTGAATTGTTTTCTTCTTCCTCGTTCAGCTGACGTGAGAAACCAACGGGGATTTTTTAGTGATTTTCAATTTAAACGCTAAAAATTAAAATGAATGAAGTTAATTTTTGGAAGTAAAAATTTAGGTTATGAAGATGGGATTTTGGCGTAGAAATTAGGCCACTCAGGCCTGATCGGTCATCAACCAACTTTTAATGATAAAAAAAATCGTACAACAGAACATTTAATGTCAGTGTATGGATTGGATTTAATAAAATCAGTGTAGGGATTGGATTTAATAAGTCAATGTATAAATGGTATTGGATTTTGGATGTCCAGTGAGTAATGCATTTGTTTTCTTCCATCATTCATTTGGGTTTTACAAACGTGACCAAGAACGGTATTAAAGATTTGAAACATCACCGGATATATGCCAAAAAACACGCTTATTTCAAAAAGTCATTTCAAAATGAAATGAATTTAGCTGTTCTTGGGAGAGTTAGTATCAGGCAAGAATTCAATGACGCATATAGAATCTCTGTGTAAACATAATGAACTTGTAGATAAAAATAGATACATTCTGGGTCGCATTGTTGATTTTAATTGTCAAGTTATTGAAGTTTTGCCAGGAGCCAAGGAGAGGAGGTTGAATTGCTGTAAAAATTAGAGTTGTTTCCAATGCATTGCATGTTGCATTATTTTTTTTACGAGTTTCTGTGCCCTACCTGGTCTGAAGTTTAGGAGCCGCCACTGTCTTGTCTGTTTATTTACTAATCAGTGGGTTTTGTCAAAAATGACTTGCTTAAGAGCGAGAATATATTTTTCAGAAAATGAAGTCTATTACTAACACTCGGCGTAGAAATCTTCCTATCTCAGGGTAAGTATCAACGTCATTACAAAAATTCACATAAATACATGTACATTATTTTACAACACTTTTGCCAGATGACATTAAACGATTAAATTCGATAGAAAAGTTTGAATCAAAAATGAAATCGTTTCTGCTGCATAACTGTTTCTATACAATTAGAGACTATACTAAGCATAAGGAAAGTAACATTAATTTTAACATGATACATAACGAATTATTTACCATTTGGACTGTGTAAATGTGTATAAACAACCTGTAACAAGTATTGTACTGCAGCCTCCGGGTCAATGACCCCCATCTCGATCGGGTTTTTACGTCGTTTCCCTGATCCATTGAGCAAATGCTGAGATGGCCCCTTGTTTTGCTTCTGGACGTAAATGTAACTTCATTATCTGTGCCCTCTTTAGAATTCAGTGGGTTGAGTTATTCAAATTATGTTTCCATGTTGTCGCGGCAGAAGTATTATTCCCAGGACAACATGGATAAGAACCAAATTTATTGCTTATTTATCCTTGAAAATAGATTTTATTACATGGGAGGTTTTTTAAATCAAATTCAAGTAGTATATGAGGTAGTGAGGATCGAATTTTGAAAATGTCCACAAATTTACTTTTCCCATGGCCCTCATACGCAGTTTTAACTGTTTGACGTAAAATAAATAAACAATATCGAAGGAATCGTCGTTCTTTAAAATTTAATTTCTTCGACGCCAAACAAGCAGGCGCATGCCTTTCTCTTTGAACTCAGCGGTCACCTGTTCTCCTCATCAGGGTGGTGTTAGTGGGATTAAGCGTATAGAAGGGTTTTCATAAGGATGAGCCAAAGTGACAGTTCGCGTAACAAGTGAACGTCACATTTAATTCAGAGAAGTACCCCTCCGCCGCGACAACTGTTTTCCCTCACCCTTCGTAAATGCTAATGGCTCCTGGAAAAAATCCCTTGGAAGTCTTAAAAGTTTTTCTGGGGTATATGCACGTACGCAGTCGGAAAATATTTAAATTTAATTACATGATGGAAAATCTCTTTAAAATGCCCCACAAAACAGTAAAATAAAACTTCACGAAAGTAAATAGGAAAATGATTTTAAGCTGGAACACGTGCACTGGTACGCATGTCGCATTCAGTTTGTTTTTTAAAAAAAACGTAATATTTATCACACAAAAGTAAAGTAATTAATGTTTATAGAAAAACAAATTTTTTCAAAAAGCACATAACCTGCACTTTCTAATTTCAATTATTTCTCGCAGCGCCTATATTTTTGTCGGACGAGGACATCACAAAGGAGCGTCAAGCCCTTTATAGTTCCAACTGCAAATGAACGAATGCAGGAGTCCATTGGGCCTCGAGGGGCAAACGCACATAACCTTCAGTTATGTCGCCAGTACTAGCAGTCACTTTGGCTCATCCTCAGGAAAATCGTTCTATACTTCCTGACAGTTTACCTGCTTGAAACCCCCCAGCCAGAGAGTATATATGCCCCCAGCCGCTATCCGACCCGCTCAAACATGGTTGCCAGTGTATCTGCTAGTCTGCCTGCTGTGGGTTGCGTTTTATACTGATCACCCGGTAATAATGAACCATAATAAACTCATTAAACTAGCTTAATTAAAATAGGAATAAACAATACACAAATAACACTATGTAACAAATTTTCAATAATTTTGTTTCTGGTGTGACTTTATTGATTTGTTTAATTAAGCTGCAAGTATATAGAAAATAGTAGTTATAACCCTGAAACGTCGCTTTTTTGGCCATCACAATTATATTTACATAATTGCCAACTTTTGCATTTTTTCTATTCTTTTTGATAGCAACTTGTTACTATATTTTTTCTTGTCACGAAAAGTCTTATTTGAATACAAATTAATGTGCTTTTCATAAGTCGGATACTAATAAAGATTTCTTTTCAAAGAAATAAAAAATTTTCCATATTTTTTATCAAAGAAGTTGAACTCTGCTTTAGTCATAACGTAACTGGTTTGTCTCAGAACTCTTAACCTCTTACTCTTCTTGCTAGTGAGTGGCAGTTCTTTATAGATAGCTAATTTGAAAGCAGTATTACTCTTAACGGTACCCACTTTCCGTCCGTACCAAAGTTCCCTAGCCCAATCACCACAGCGTACAGAAGCGCAATGTAAAGAAATTGCTAAATGCGTTGAAGTATGAAGAATTTTTTTGTTCCAACAAAAGGAGTTTGTATGTTTCACAGGGGCTAGTACAACCCCCTGTGAAGCGCCTATACTTGGGTTTTCGTAATGTGGCAGCTGAGAATATTATCTTAGAGATGGAATATGGCACGGCTTTTCGTGTCTTTCTCGGGGCGTCCGCTAGTCACTTGATCTGCAGCACTGCTTGATACGGTCACGATCATGAGACATCTTGCGGCAGGACTGAGAAAGGTGCAAAAGTCGTGTTATATTCCATCTTGAAGATAATCCCTCGGCTGCCCTATCCCTATCCTAATTCCCTCCCAATTCTGGCCGCTAGGTAGTAACGCAGGAGCGCGTGATCTAAGAGCGAGACGCAGAGCCTGGCGGTCCTCTCGATTACCGACTTGAATGTTAAGGAGGATTACTCGTGAGTATAACGAGACTTGACAAATATGTAAGTTAATAGAGGTTTACTCCAAAAATATAATAACTCTCAATGCTCTACAAGATACTGAGAGACGCGTTGCGTCTATATAGACACAATTTTTTTTTTACGTTGGGAAGTTACTGGAGACTTGTCTTCTTCATGGTTGTTCAAGGAGGGTTTACTAAGTTTCTATGCTATCTTTGTCTGTGGGGAAAGCATGGACCTTCAAGCACACTACCATAAACGAGTTAGCCTAAACGAACTGAGTTCACTGTGGAGAATCACATTGAATGAGAACCACACGTAGACTCTCGACAGTTACTAAGGCTACTTTTGCACATAAAACTGAATACGAAATTTGTGGCGTTGGACAAAGAATCTGCAGCATTCAACATCTACAATGTCTGTTCCCAAGGCTTTTCGAAGCAAAAGTTAAAACTAGCTTTTTTGTTGATCCCCAAACCAAGAAAGTTATTGAGTGTCAGTTTCCCAAGCTTCAGCGTAGCCGGCGGCGCTAGCCGGAATTCGTTTACTGCGCTCCGTGAAGTCTGAAGGTTAAGCGAATTCGGACTCGCGTGAGTTCTTGGTTGAGGTGATAGGCCGAACGGGTCAACGTCGTCGAGCCTGGCGAAGGATAAAGGCACTGACTGACTGCGACGACGAGACTGACAGAATTAACAGTTACTCCAAAGAATGCGCTCAACGCCCCTTAAGGGGCTTGGAGACGCGTTGCGTCAAGATGTGGACGCAACAAATTAAAAAGGATAATAAGTTTAGTTAACGCCATTAAAGGCTTCCTTGGTAATCATAAAGCTGAGAACTACAGTGAAACTCTATTTACGTTTTTCAAGTTTTTATGTTGAATTTTGTAAGCCCCTAATAAATTCCTATACTTCCCATGCTAAATTCACATAAGCGTTTTACGTTTTTCACGCTTGTACGTTCGTAATGGAAATCCCTTTAACACCGTGTAACGTCCATAGCATCCGTGATAACGACATATGTGACCAATAAGTGGGAAAGTTTGCGTTATTCTGGAGGAGCCCAAGGAATTTAAGTGTATAATTCAGTATTCACGTTGTTTAATTTCTTCGCTACGCACGGCGTTTGAACTGGATTCAACTCTTTTTGGACAAAACTACAAGATGAAACAACAGGGACGCTATTGACGTCCACTGCGATTTCAATATTCACATTGCACGATAAAAATTTAGCGCATTTATACAAAATATTAAACTCCTGGGAATCAAATATTTATAATGACATTTAGGCCAGTGCCACACGAGCGATGCGTTGACGCACGCCTCCTAACGCTGATGACGTCAGCTGCGGCAACGCCCGACGATGCCTGCGCATAAGTCACTTGACGCGCGTCGTAAGTAACGAATTCTTATACGAAGCTACACGCGAGCTTTCTTAGCTTGTGCCCACAACTCAAGATACACGTAAAAACACACGTTCAAGCTTAAGTAAAAGTGAAGCGCATTTTCTAGCTATCAACACGTGACGTCCGTTAGGGGACGCACTTTGACATCAAACGTTGTCCCGTTTCACGCAAGATGTGCATTAAGTGTTTCGTTCGCAAATATCGACGAGGCTGACGTCAGCGTGAAGCGACGCGAGTCAACGCAACGCTCGTGTGTCGCAGGCCTCAACGACTGGCTGCATAAAGTGCGAATGCCAGTGCTATCTTTTCCACCGAGCGTGCGTATGCCTGGCCCGCGAGTCTTCTGAGTATTAAGTTCAGCTTCTGGGTCAATGACGGTTAAAAGTGATCCACTTCAGCTTTCAGTATCGATGAGGTTTTTGTCCAGTTTCCCTGACCATTGAGCAAATGCTGAAATGACCCCTTTCTTTGCTTCTGGAGTTAATGTAGTATCACTATGCGAAGTTTTGTTGGGCTCACCTTTTCTAGTAGTGGTAGGAGTAGAACCGGAATGTCATAATAAATCTTTGATTCCCTAGAGTTTAATATTTTGTGTAAATGCGCTGGATTTTTATTGTGCAATGTGAACATTTAAATTATTTTGTTTGCAATACAAAAAATCTGCAGTTTATTTACAGATGCAAATAAGTTTTCTGTAACTCAGGAGGAAAAATGACTGGTTTTCAAAAGTTGCTAACTTCGCTTTTCTTTGAATATCTTATTTATTATTCAACTATTTGTAGTAAAAATGTTGTGAAGATATTTTGGAACTCGAGAAAACATTAACAAATGTTACTTCTTCCCAACACCAAATAAATTGTTACTGTTCTTTGACAATAATCCAATCAAATAGATCAAACGTAACGTTGGTAATAGGTCCAAGAGTGGAGCCTGCCAAGTTTTTGTTTTGCTCATATTTAATTTCAATTTTGTGTTTTTCTCACTCTTACACGTTTTCCCTTCAATCCCCTGAAAAATGTATAATATAAGTGAAGTTTTACTGTATGTTGAATTGGTGGAGTCTAGTTAAAATGTGCAGCACAATTCTGCAGAATGCCTCTCAAAATACATATCCTTAATGCTCACATTGATAGCTTTAAAGGGATCATGAATGCCCATTCTAGGAGCAATGGAAGCACGTTCATCAGGACATGCAACCTTTTGAACATTACTACCAGGGAACCTACAATGAACACATGATGGAGGACTATAATTGGAGACTTATTTATGAAAGTGATAAGACACCCTCTCGCAAAACTACACATTTCTACCTTCATTGTCTTCAATTGTAGAACTTTCGTTAAAATATAATATTGATTTGAAATATAATGTAATTTTTGAGTTTATTTTTCTTTAAAGATGAAAAATCTTTAAAGAAAAATAACTCGAAAATTTGAATGTTTCCTTAATGACTACGTAAATTTACACTTTTCGTTCTCCTGACAACAAATGCAAATTTTTTGCAGAGAAGTAACATTTTTTCATGTTTTTATTATAGAACGAATTAGAAAATGATATTGAAAACCAAGAAATGAAAATTGTGTAACATAGTGCAATTAATTACAATCCAAAAACAATAATGATATGAAGTAGTAAACAATATCAGAAAGAAAAGAAAAGGCATAATACAGAAAAATTGGTTGGGTACTGTACAAACTATTTAAAGTAGAGCTAAAATAGCTTGAAATGAACTAAGCAAGAAAAGGGCTGTAGTTGTGAAATAACTAAATAAAATTATGTAAAGAAAGTGAAAGTCACAAAGCAATGGTAAACAATCCCAATCCAGATACATGGTTTTATTGTTGGTGGAACCACTGGAAGTTTTCCTTTTTCATGTTGCAAGTATAAATAAACAAGGGTCACTTTTCACAATATTATGGTGTGCATCTTGTAACTCTAGGAATGTTGCCAACATAGAGGTAAATACTCTATGACACTTATGAGTACATATCCCTATTCAACAGTATCATTTCTCATAAATTGCAGTGCACCCAATTGTAAGGTGACCAGAACAGTACTTAGTTTATTCAGACCCTAAGCAAATGAAACCAAGCTTATATGAGTAGAATTTTTTTTGCTCAATTCAATGGAATTAATACCAATTTTTTATTTATCATCACACAGTGAGTAAATTGCAAGTCAGGGAGAGGGGGAGGGGAAGAGGAATTAATGTTAAACTAGGGGTGCTAGAGATAGGCACAGACTTACTCGTGGTAAAGTTTTCTAGTTTTCTTTGTGCAGTCTGGCTTTAGTGTTGCCGCATCCTCTTGCCAGCTGTCATCTATCGTCACCCAAAATACAATTTTTTTGACATTTTCTCAACTTTTCATTTTCCTAATAGTAGAATCGAAATATTATTTTAAGAATATTAAAGAAGGCTAAAACCTTGTTCTAAATAGCAATTTTCATTTAAAAATTTGGAGCACTTTTTAAGAAAATGGCATTAAACTTACAGTAAATGCGAAATTTGAAGCTCTGTTTCCAAAGAATCTATTGAGTTTTCAAAAAACTTCATTTGAACTAATTTGAAGAACTTCCCCTCGCATATTCAATAATGTATACAAATTTGAGAAAATGTGCACATTAACAGCGGAGAGATATTTAAAAGAAATTACATTCATGTAATTTTTTTTGGTTTTTAGTAAATGGCATTTCAACGATCAGAAAATTCGGAATTTTGAGCTCTTTTAACAGAAAACTTTGAGTTTTAATATTTACTTTTATTTAAAGCACATGACTCATAATTACAATAACATGAAGAAATGACCTCTAATGCAAATATTACAAGCGTGAGAGAAAAGTCAAAACAATTACATTTAGAATACAATAGAGCAGTATGGCGTTTATGTTATGTATAGGGTACATTTGGCACTAACCCTACCAAAAATTTAAAGAAAAATTTGGAGCCGTTTTTGAGAGAATCTTGTTTTTGTAATTTTTTAAAATTTGAAAATATTGCAGACCATATTGGAGAAAACTGCTAAAATTTTCAAAAGAATGTATTCATCATTGATTTTGAGAACTGAAAACATCCATCAAAAACAGTGGTGCAATTTCCAACTACACTGAGGAAAAAATGAAAATAATAGAAACCATTATTATGATACAAAAAAATTGAATTTCCCCATTTAAAATGCCAGCACACTTTGACAGTTAACAAAAGTACTGCTAGAGCCAAGTATTATTTTGATTGGACAATGCATTTCCTTTGTGACAGCTACATTACCTTTAAGAAAACTGCATTAGATTTTAATGGAAATTCTCCTTGAAATCTCATGAATGAGAAGAACAGTGAAAATAGTTTCTTAAAGAGACAAAAATGGTAACATTGAACTATTTTATTTAAAATTTAAGTACCATTACAAATATTTCCATAATAAATTTAGAAATTCTATTATTTACTAGTGCTGTCAAGTGTAGAACATATACACTCCTTGAGAAGACCAGATAGATCTTGTAATCTATCAAGGTAATAATCTGGCACCCATTTTCGCACTTCTGGGTCATCAGATTTCTGCCACTCATGTACTTCTTCCAGACTTGTAACCCCGGTTAGAACTAGAAGAGTTTTAAAGCCACATCGTGTACCTAATAGAATATCAGTATTTCCTCTGAAACAGAAAAGGAGGAGGCAACTATGCACTTTATACAAGCTATTTTTGTTTTCTTATTTTGAAGGTTCCCTTTTATTATAAATATGAGAATACCACAAGCCTCAACACATTCATAAAAATTAGTTACTAAAAAATTTGGTTTCAAAGATATTTAAAACAAATTATCATTTAAAACATGTACTAACACATTAAGAAAAATATTTAAGTTACCAATGTTATAAGTTTACATAAAGATGCAATGTCAAATGCTCAAAGAATAGCAAGAAATGTACCTGTCTCCTATCATCAATGTCCTTTTTGGATCTACATTGTGATGTTTTATCAGCACTTCACGTAAAAAATCATTCGGTTTGCCAATTTTGACAGCATTTCTACCAGTACATTTTTCAACTCCTGCTACAATACACCCAGTTCCTGAAATATTTGCATATGCACATGTACAACTGAAGCAATATGCAAGAAATCAACGAATGTACGAGATTCAGATCAATAAACAGTGTTATTACCTGGCACTACATTCTCAGTTTTCATAGGAAACCTCTCATCAGTATTTGTGGCAACAAAAATACAATTAGGATCTTTCAGATAGCTAGATGCTTTTAGCATTTTAACATAACTGTAATGTAAATCAAATCCAATAACAACTGCACCAATTTCAGGATCCTTATTGAAACTTCCCACAAGGTCCACCAACCCAGTATTAACCACATCCGGCTAAAAAAAATGTGACAAGTTAAAGTACGTCTACGTACCAAGTTATTTACAACTTCAAAGTATTTACCCCAATTTCAGGATGTGTTATTCCAACTTTCTGCAATTCTTCACAAAGTCCCTTTTCACCAATTACATAAGCTTTTCCTTTAAAACCAATTTCTTGGAAGTAACATGCTGTGAGGTAAGAAGTGCATAATGCCTCATCCTAAATACAAATTAATTAAAACGTTCTTTGTAAAAGGCATTTTATAATATGCACGTGGAGTATCTTCACTGACCTGTGAAGGTGTGAAACCCATTTTTTCTAACTTTTTACGAAAGTCATTTCTATTTTTCGTACTGTTATTTGTTACATAATATACTTTTTTGCCCATTTTTCGTAACAGATCTATGGTTTCTGGAGAACCATCTATAACGAAATTTTCAAGCCATAAAACGCCTAAAATGAAAAGAGAAAGTATTTATTATTATTCTAAACGGGATGTCAGTTAATACACAAAGTATATTAATTACCTACCATCGCAATCAGTAAGAATAGTGTCAATAGATTGCATGAGACTCACAAATTCTTGAAAAGGCAAAGAGGATAACAATGTTGCTGACATTTTCAAATTTTAATAAAATTAGTGATAACAGGGCACAACTCTCACCCAACAAATATATTCAGGTGTTTAATCGTCACTAAAAACTCAAAAATTGCTCAAAATTTGCAAAATCTTGCCGATACGCCAGTTTCGATACACTTCGCGATCGCGACCACAGACTCTGAGTAGGGATAGGCAATTTAATCGCGATTAGTAACACAGTCGATTCTGTTATACGATTAATTGAATAATTGAAATCGATTATTTTTACCGATTAATGAACAATCGATTGATTTTTCCGATTTTTAGCTCCAATATTTTAATTCAAATTATTCAAATATTAATTTTCAAGACGATCAAAATATAAGTACATCTCTACTTTTGAACTTAAGCAATGGAATTCCTTGTCTGTTCCTCTCTCCCTCTCTCTTCAACTGCAAAAGATAACAGACAAACATACAAGATTAATTTCATGTTAGTAAAACTAATAAAATGAAAAGTCATTACGTATATTCTAATATTTATTGATGATATTACGGGGCAGGCAAGCAACGCTTCAAGAGACATCTGGTGACAAGAGACTCCGGTGACCGCAGTTGTATTCCCCATGCATGTTGAAGCATACTGTGTGCGCGTGCGCGTGTGCGTATGTGTGTGAGTTTGTGTGTGTGTGTGTGTGTACGTGTGTGTGTGTGTGCGTGTGTGATGGAGCAGAGAATGTTGGAGTGTGTTTGAGTGGATTTGTTTTTAAAAAGAAATACGAGTGAATCCACGAATGAAAATTTTCCGTATGGACTGGCATTACACTTGCCCCATCCTCTTGCCAGCTGCCATCTGTCGCTGCCCAAATTACATTTTTTTACATTTTTCTCAAATTTTCGGTTTTCTAATAGTAGAAGCGAAACATTACTTCATGAATGTAAAAGAAGAGTAAAACCTCGTCCTCAATAGAAATTTCTATTGAAAAATTTGAAGCCGTTTTTATGAAATTAGCTTTAAGCGTTGATGAAAATGCGAAATTTGAAGCTCTTTTTCACAAAAACTTTTTGAGTTTTCGAAAAACTTCATTAAAGTCATTTGAGGCACATTAACCCACAAATGCAATAGCGTTACAAAATGCTGGAAATATTAACGGCGTGAGAGATATTTCATGACAATACATTTTTGTAATTTTTGAAGAAAACAAAGAGTACAGTAAAATTATCTTTATGTCATATTAAACTGTGAACATTACAAGGAAAAAACGTTCATTTGGCGTTTATGTCGTCTTATAAAGGGTATTTAGCACTATCCCTAATAACACTTTAAAAACAATTGGAACCGTTTTTGAGAAAATCTTGTTTTTGTAATTCACGCTTCAACTTGTATTATTACGTATTATGTATACGATTATTGTGGACTGCCGTCGCTAGAGGGCACTGTCATCGAAAAAAAAAACCACTTTGTCATCCCCATATTCAGTATGAAGTAAGAAAAAGACAGAATAATCAATTTTCCTAGAATCGTTAGATTACAATTATTGGCGTTACTGTTTCTAGAAATTCTACGACCATTTTCATTTTAAACAGAGTTATAGTCATTTGTCTCATGAGTACGTGTGTGAAATGAATATTATTTAAATAAAGGATAAACAAACATTTTTAATGAAATCGAGCCGTGCTTCTAAAATATTCCAAAAATCAAAAGAAACATTTTGAAAAAGTGGATCAAAAAAAGCTGCTTGCAAAATGTGTTTTGCAAAATTGACAATTTGTAGTAACACTACAAATGTTTGGAACACGTAATTGACTCACAATATTCGGAAACTTAATTCTATTATAAAACGTATAAAACCATCTACTGCGGTAAGTTAATAAAGAATTTAAATAGTTTTAAAACTAGTGGTGCAACAGAATGGTACAGACTTTTTCGTAGTAAAATTTTCTAATTTTCTTGGTGTGGACTAGCTTTAAGGTCTTGCCCCGGCTGCCATCTATCGCCACCCTTTTTTTCTCAAATTTTCTGTACCCTATTGCTAGATCCAAAATATTACTTTTAAAAATATCAAAGAAGAGTAAAACCTCTTCCTTTATGGAAATTTTCGTTAAAAAATGTTGACCCTTTTTAAGAAAAAATCGTTTCTACTGCAAATGCGAAATTTAAAGCTGTATTTCACAGGAATCTTTTGTATTTTCGAAAAACTTCGTTTGAAGTAATTTGAAAAAGTTTCACTCACAACTGCAATAATCTACACATATTGCTACAAAAATGTCCATATTAACGGCGTGAGAGATAGTTAAAAAATTACATTTCTGTAATTTTAAAAAAGAAAGGAATACAGCAAAATTAATTCTATGTCATCTTAAAGAGTGTAATGAGCACTATGCGTACGAAAAACGTGAAAAAAAATAGGAGCCGTTTTTGAGAAAATGGCGCTTGAGCGTTTCAGAAAATGCGGAATTTTGAGATCGTTTTCACAGAAAACTTGATTTTTCAAGAAACGTTTTTAGATATCATTTAAAGCACATATACTTGTAAACGCAATAATATGAACAAATTGCCACTAATGTGACGATGTGAAAGGCCAGTCAAAAATTAAAAGTTTTGTAATTTTTACCGCCATATTGGTCTATTCTTTTGTTTTTTCCAAAAAATTAACTATGAATTTTTTTTACTTGTTTCTCGCGTCGGTAATATTTACATTAAAGGCAATTTCTTCACAATATTATATTTATGAGTACATGTGCATGTATTTATGAGTAAATAATGTCAAATAAATCTTCTGGAAAACTCAACCGTTTTCTGTACAAATGAGCTGAAAATTCCGTATTTTCAGAAACGCTCAAACGTAATTTTCTCAAAAATGCTCCACATTTTTTCTAATAGATAGTGATGTGTGCGCTCTTTTATATGACGTAATGTTCATTTTGGTGTATTCATTTGTTGTTGTTTTTTTCAAAAATTACACAAATTTTAGTTTTTTAAATACCTCTCACTCCGTTAATACGGACATTTTCATCGATTTGTATGCATTATTACAATTGATTACGTATATGAGAAAGTAACTAGATGTGCTACAGAATGGCGCAAACTTTTTTATATCAAGTTTTTGTAATTTCCTTGGTGTGTGCTGCATTTAAGGTCTTGCTCCATTCTCTAGTCACCTGCCATCTATCGTCGCCAAAAGTTTCTTTTCTTGACATTTTCTCAAATTTTCGGATTCTAATAGTAGAACCGAAATATTACTTGAAACATATTACAGAACAGTGAAACCTCGTCCTAAAAGGAATTTTCCATTAAAAATTTTGATGCGTTTTTAAGAAAATGGTGATTAAGCACTACCGTTAACGCGAAATTTGAGGCTCTTTTTAACAGGAATCGATTGTTTTCAAAAACCTTCATTTGAAGTCCTCTGAAGCACTTCCACTCACAAATTGTAGTAATGTATACAAATTGAAGTAAATAGGCATATTAATGTCGAGAGTTAGAGAGAGAGAGAGAGAGAGAGAGAGAGAGAGAGATTTTATAAAATTACATTAGTGAAATTTTTGAAAAAAGAAAAGAATACACCAAAATGAACTTACATCATATTAAACATTGCAATTAGCACTATCTGCGGGAAAATTTTGAAGAAAAAATTTGGAGCCATTTTTTACAAAATGGCGTTTCAGCATTTCTTAAAATTCGGAATGTAGAGCTCATTTTTACACAAAACTGTTGAGTCAAGAGAAACGTTATTTGACATTATTTAAAGCACATGTACTCATAAATCTAATAATGTGAAGAAATTGCCTCTAATGTAAATATTACCAACGTGTGAGAAAGTCAAAAAATTAAATGTTTGTAATATTTTAATACTTTTTGAATAAACAAAAGAATTGAGCAAGATAACGTTTATGTAATTGAAGAAGGTTAGTTGGGCATTAACCACACCAAAAATTTAAAGAAAAAATTTGGAGTTTTTTTGAGAAATTCTTGTTTTTGTAATTTAAAAAATTGCAAACATTGCATCTTGTATTGCAAAAAACTAATAAAAGTTTCGGAAAACTTGTACCTTAATGAAACCTTAATGAAAAAACTATTTATGAACAACAAATTTCATTGGATGGAAAAATTGCGTCTTCCATTTTATGGTTGTAGGAAGACGTCGAAAAAAATTCAAACTTTTGCAATTTTCGAAAATTCAGTGTTAACTGTGAAAATCGGATCAATGCCACATTTATAAGCGTATTTTAATCCATCACAAGAAAGTTAAAAAAATTGGTACCGTTTTTGAGAAAATTTTGAGAATGTCTGAGGGGCTTCATATAAAGTAAGTTTTGTTTTCCACCCCAATTTTTTTCTCCAATTTTTGTACTCCAATGTTTCTCAAAATTTCAAAGTTTCAACTACAGCCATATCAACAGGGAATTCTTCAATTTCGAAAAGATCATACATGTACTTCAGGTGCCAGCTGTGTCCACAGACGGACGGACGGAACGGAACGACGGACGGAATGTAGCAACTGGTTTCATGCACTTTTTCGTCACCAGAGGCCGGCAATGATTTTTTTTCTGCCGGCAATACGCCGTTTTTTCACGCAGCATTACATAACTTTCTCTACACTTCCTTTATTTCTCTGTATATACGTACGTATACGCGAAAGTAACTAGAGTTGCTACAGAATGGCACAGACTTTCTGGTATAACATTTTTCTAATTTCCTTGGTATGGTTTGCCTTTAAGGTTTTGCTCCATTTTTTCGCCAGTTTCAATCCATCATCAGCCAAAGTACATTTTTTTTTTTCAACTTTTTGCTTGCCTAATAGTACAACCGAAATATTACGTCAACATCATTGAAGAAGAGTAGCACCTCGTCTTAAATAGAAATTTTCATTGAAAAATTTGTAGCAGTGTTTAAGAAAATAGCCATTAAGCATTACTGTAAATGCAAAACTTTAAAGCTATTTTCCACAAGAATCTATTGAGTTTTCGAAAAACATAATTTCAACTCATTTGAAGCATTCTACTCACAAATGTAATAATGCATACAAATCGATGGAAATGAGCATATGAAAGGTGTGAGAATATGTATGAATAAAAAATATCGTATCAAGAAAAAAAAACATTTTTGTATTTTTTGAAAAGAAAAAAAAAGAATATGGAGTTTAAGTCATCGGATAGGGTGCTCCCTACGAAAAATGAAGAAAAGATTAGAATTGAAGAAAAAATTTGAAACAGTTTTTGATAAAATCTTGTTTTCGTAATTTATTAATATTGCAAGCATTTCACGCTTCGAAAACTACTAAATTTTTGAAAAAATTTTTGACCCAAAAAATTAAAAAAATTTTTTAACAAAAATTTCTTAAATTTTGTAGTTTTAGGAAAATGCGGAAACAAATTCAAGCGTTTGCAATTTTCGATAAATCAGAGTTAACCGTGAATATCGGACCTATGCCACCTTTCTAAGTGTATTTTACTCCATTATTTCAAGAAATTTGAAACAAAATTGAAGACATTGTCGAGAAAAGTTTGAAAATATCCGGGAGGGTTTGATGTAAAGTACCCCCAAATTTTAAAGAATGTTTTTCTAAATCTCAAAGCTTCAACTAGAACCAGATGTACAGGGTTCATACAATTTGGAAAAGATTGTACGTGTGGTTTAGGCGCTACAGTGTTCACAGACGGACGCACAGACAAACAGGCAGACGGACGGACGGACATTTTAAAAAATACCACTTTTTCGGTATCTGGGGACCCCAAAACGTGTATTTCTGTTGAAATCTCGAAATCGATTTTCCGCAGCATGACATAACGTTCTCTATACTACATATATTACTCTGTATGTATCTATGTACGTATACGAGAAAGTAACTAGTGATGCTACAGAATAGCACATTCTCGAAGTAAAATTGAGGGTACTTTACATAAAGCCCTAGGAACATATTCAAAATTTTCTCAAAAACTACTCCAAACTTTTTCTTTAAATTTCTTGTAAGAATAGAGTAAAAGCACTTATAAAAATGGCATAAGTTCGATTTTCAGGGTAAACACAGAATTTTCGAAAATTGCCAAAATTTGAATTTATTCGGAGTCTTCCTTCAACTACTAAATTGAAGACTTAAATGAAATTTTAAATAATTCTTTCATAACAGTCTTAATTTTTTAAAATTAGTTTTCCTGCAATAGTGCGTGGAATATTTGCTATTTTAAAAATTTACAAAAACCAAATTGGTCTATTCTTTTTCTTTTTTTTTTTTAAATCAGACAAATGTAATTTTTTTACATGTCTACTAATACTCGGTAATACTTTCTTTAGAGGCAAATTTTTCACAGTAATATATTTCTGAGTACATGTGCATTAAATGATGTCAAATTAAGTTTTCAAAATCAACAGTTTTCTGAGCTCAAAATCCTCGTTTGCAAGGCAATTCTGTAGCACCTCTAGCTACTTTCTCGTATACATACGAGGGGTAACAATACGTAGTAAAGAAAAAGTTACGTAATGCTGCGGAAAATCGATTTCGTGATTTCATGTGGCCAGTTGAAGCTTGGAAATGTTGAAAAACATTCTTTAAAATTTGGGTATACTTTACATGAAGACCCTGGACCTTTTTAAAAATTTTCTTAAAAACGGCTCCAAATTTTTTCTTTAAATTTCTTGAAAGAATAGAGCAAAATACGCGTATAAAATTGGCATAGGTCCGATTTCTAAGGTTAACTCTGAATTTTCGAAAATTGAAAAAGTGTGATGGTTTTCGGCGTCTTCCTACAATTACAAAATTGAACACAGAGATTTTTCCTTGAAATGAAATATGTTGTGTGTACATAGTTCTTTCAACAAGGTCATGTAGATTGTTTCGGAAATTTCAGTCATTTTCGTGCAATAGTGCGTGCAATATTTGATTTTTAAAATTAAAAAACAAGATTTTCTCAAAAACGGCTTCAAATTTTTCTTTAAATTTTTGGTCCGGTAAGTGCCAAACGAAAATTACATAACGCCATATTGCTCTATTCTTTCGTTTTTTCAAATATTTTAAAAATTTCATTTTTTGACTTGTTTCTCACGTCGGTATTGTTTACATTAGAGGCAATTTCTTCACATTATTAGATTTATGAGTACATGTGCTTTAAATAATGTACAAAAATGTTTCTCGGAAACTGAACAGTTTTCTGCAAAAATGAGCTCAAAATTACGCATTTTCAGAAACGCTCAAACGCCATTCCCTCAAAGACGGTACCAAAATTTTACTTCAATTTTTTTCAATGGATAGTGCTAATGGCACTGTTCGATATGCCGTAAAGTTTATTTTCGTGTATTCTTTATTTCTTTCAAAAATTACGCAAATATATATTTTTTGAAATATCTCTCACGCCATTAATATGCATATTTCCATCGATTTGTATACATCATTGGATTTGTTAGTGAAAGTTTTTCAAATGACTTCAAATGAAGTTTCTCGAAACCTCAATACATTCCTGTGAAAAAGAGCTTCAAATTTCGCATTTACAATAATGCTTAATCGTCATTTTCTTAAAAACGGCTTCAAATTTTTCAATGAAAATTGCACTTAGGTTCTACTATTTGAAAAACGATAAAATTCTTTACCCGCAATAGATGGAAGCAAGCAAGGAGGGGCAAGAATGTACAGTACCACTCCACTCCCAGGAAATTGGAAAACTTTACTACAAGAAAGTCTGTGCCAATCATGTAGCACCTCTACTTCTTTTTGAAAACGGTTCGAAGTAAGTATTATCATGCACTATTATATATTATTATGTATTACGCATCATTATATATCATCTTAACGATGATTCGAAACTGGTGTTTTATTATAAAATGAAATGTATGCAACATTTGTTTCCACGAGTCCTTTCATCGCTCATGAGAAGTGTCAACAAATTTCGAGCCCCTATGCTATTCGGGTTGAAGCGACTCCTTCCGTATAATTTTATAAACTGGCGGCTTTTTAAATATTTATTTTACTAATTGGTATTAATTCTTATCATCGAGGCAAATATTACCTGCATTAAATTTTAATAATCGTTTGGAAAAATAATCCAGACTGTTCATAAACAGAGTCCCAAAAATGTTCCCAATTTTTCACGGAATGGAGGAATTTCGACACTGTTAACCAGAATCTAATGTAATTTAATTATTAATCTTTCAATGTATCACTTTAATAAATACATAATTATTTAAAAGTATAAATAAATTTTGAACTTTTTTATCTAATTTTTAAAAAATGTTTGCAGTTGCCTTAATTAAATTTTTATTTAAATTATTTATTAAACTAAAAAATGGAGAAATTATTTAAATTATTAGTTAGCCACAACTTAGTGTTGAACATTGAAAATCCTATTTCTGTGTGCCACAGATTAAATTTCTGGAATATAAAATAACTTGTGAAGGAATCAAGATGGATACAGAGAAAATGGAAGAAATTGAAAGCATTCCGCAACCGAAGAATATCCGACAATTACGTAGGATTATAGGAGTGTGCAATATTACAGCAGATTTTGTCCAAACTACGCACTAGTAATGGCACCCCTATACCAATTGTTAAGGAAGAATCAACAATGGATGTGGACTGAATACCATCAAAAGGCATTTGATGAAATTAAGTACATGTTTTTGAAAACGTGCACTATTTCACACCCTGATTTCAAAGCAAAATGTACCTGCAAACTGATAGCAGCGACTTAGGTGTAGGAGCAATTCTCTTTCAACACTGTCAGGGCGAAGCAAAGATCATAAGTATTGTCAGTACTACGCTTAAGGGACCGCAGCTACGTTTCACTGCATCTGAAAAAGAAGCTTATGTCATTGTGTGGGCACTTACCATACTGAAGTCATTCTTAATGGGAAGAAGCTTTGTAATTAAAACAGATCATAAGGCTCTCATATTTCTTAACCGATGTCATTGGCAAAATGATCGGCTACTTGGGTGGTCGCTGTGGTTGCAGAAATTCGATTTTCAAATTGAGTACGTCGAGGGCACGAAAAATGTGTTACCGGACCTACAAAGTCGGAAGTTTCAACCACAGGAAGAAAACATCACCCGAGAAAAAGCGGATATGATCAACGCCATCGATTTAAGAATACCTCAAGAATTTCCATGGGAGTGGACCAATCTGGCAGAACTTCAACATCAAGACGCCGAAATAAGTCAGGTCAAAGGAGTGTTAGAAAGAAGATACGACTCTGATAGAAGATTCTTTTCCATCCCATTGTCAGGAATGTCGAAGAATCTTACCAATTGGGGGGCAATGAGACGAAACGGACGTAGCCCATTTCCCTCATATATCAACCAAGAGATGGCTACACCCTATGTGAAGCCATCATGACATTTGAAGACCACGCGCGGATGACGTCAGGGGATGACGCGCAGTGACGGTTGTTTTGAAACCTGTGACCAGTATGATGTTAGCCAATTAGGCAAAGACCGATAAGACCCTAAATTGCCATTGGTCGGCATCAATCAAGCGAGGTGGCTGAAAACGGTCATCTCGAAGGTTCGCGAAAGGAACACTTCTCTTAAAAACGTCGAGGAAGTAAGAGAGATACTTCTCTTTCAAAAGTCGTTGAAGTAGGATGAATTCTTTTCACTAGATGAGTATGCCAGAAGAATTTTCAATTAGGAAAGTCTAGCCAAACAGTGCTACAGAATTCGTAAGTGGCGAGGAAGGTTTGCATTTCGTGAAGATAACTAGTCTTCCCGAGAGCTGTGCAGTCAAATGTTGTTTGTGCGTTACGACCAGTTGAACTGTAATTGTCGCACGAAGACCGACCCTAACAGTGAATATTACATTCAGCAGGCTCGAGCCGGAGCGGAGAGAAAACTCGTTGTCGAAAGATGCTCGGTTTGTTAATAATTGCGGAAACGTGTGCTGCATACTAAAAAAACGGCCAGATCGCCAGTGCAAGAAATCCGTCTGTGAATACTTCAAGAAAGGAGAAGTCGATCAACGTTATAATTTGTGACGGAAATTTGAACGTGAGTGGAACTCGACCCTGTGCGCATCCGAGAAGGTGGTATGAGAATTGGGGCACCGTAATGAGGAGAGCTGCGTCAGGGGAACGCCGCGAGCCGTACGAGCCCACCGCCGGAGCCGGCGCTTCAGTACGAGCTGGACGGATTGCTGTCTTTCGCCCGGAGCGAACCTGCGAGGCCATCGACCACGACCCTGACTCCCACTCCGACCCTGCTGCGAGCACGCCGCCTGAAATAGTCGCGGAATTCCGAGTTGCACGCCGCCGAAATACGCCTGACGAGAGTGAGTACCCGTGAAATTAACAAAAACTGTTAGAAAGTTTGTTTTTCAGTTAGAATCAAAGGAAATTTTCTTAAAATTTATCTTGAAATTGTCTTAAAATTTTAATTTGTTTGGGAAGGCATTCCTAGCATCCCATGATCTATATTAAATTTACGAAAGAAAATGTAAAATAAAATTAAACAGGTTAAGATTGTAAGAAGTGAGTAATAATAGATAGATAGAAATTTATTCTACAATTGGGCAGATGATGCCCGGTGGGCATTAAAATATATAACATTAAAATGCATATACTCTAACATATAAATGAATAAACCTACATATTACTATACTAAACATTAAAATGCATATACACTAACATATAAATGAATAAACATACATATTACTATACTAAACATTAAAATGCATATACACTAAACATAGTGAGTAATGTGGCGATAGCCGATGTTACTATTAATTCCGCGCCAGCTGGTAGCGTAGGAGTTTATGGTATGATTATTTAATGAAGATTAAAATTGGTTGCGTCAGGACTTATATTCTGATCGCTTAATTAGTGTTAAAATCATTGTATGGCTATTTGAGATTCTCCTGTAGGAAAGAAAAATTGCTTGTGGAATTTAAATAATAGTGCAAAGCAGAGGTTTGCATATTAAATTTTGTATCATTGAATATTTGCCTAATGAATTGTTTTTCAAAGCACATCGTAGCGCCTATCATTGAATGTGTGTGAGTTTCCTAAGCCACGTTCCAAGTAGGGTTTCCTGGGAGAGAAAACATACTAAGAGTGAACAACAGGAAGGGCCCAGCGACGGAGCGGCGGAGAGGACGTCGCACGTTGCTGGTGACACCCACGCTAGTATCTTTCTCGTGGGGTATAACCGCCCTTACCCCTCATAAGTTGTTGGTTGAACAGGGATGCCCGTTGTGTGTGTGTGTGTGTATATATATATATATATATATATATATATATATATATATATTTACGATTTTAGGTGGTGAATTAATAGTCTCGTATTTTTTCACAAAAACGTTTATTTTGTTTCTTCACACAATCACTGAAAACACTTGATTATTTATTTACACTACACTTCTCTTCCTTTATTTACACTACACTTCTCTTCAGTTATTTACACTACACTTCTCTTCAGTTATTTTACACTACACTTCTCTTGATTTATTTACACTACACTCCTCTTGCACACTCGCACAGTCCTAAGCACTGGCCACAGTTCACTGCACTGATCACAGTTCGATGCACTGGTCACAGTTCACGTCACCGACCAAAGTACGATGCACTGACCACGGTTCACGTCACAGGGCACAATCACTGCACTGTTATTCACCGCGATGCACACACTTCATAGTTCAGCTTCCTCTGCGGACTTCAGACTGACTCACGATCGCCGGCCGTCGCGTATTTATATCTGTCAAGACAATCCAGAACCTTCCGGACACCGCGACTGTTCTGGAGTAATCCGCCGGCAGGTGATGCAACCCGCGTTCACGGGCAGCTCGTAGTCGCCGGCAGATGACGTAACCCGCGATCACAGGCACCTCGGGGTTGCGCCGGCGGATGCAATATTCGTTACAATATATATATATATATATATATATATATATATATATATATATAGAGAGAGAGAGAGAGAGAGAGAGAGAGAGAGTAGGAGACAACGGACATCCTTGTTTGACACCTTGATTTACGACTTCAGTCAAGTGTTCTGTTGTTTCCTTGTCCATACATATTTTAGTTTCTGAATAGCTTTTTCGAAGTCTTTAAAAAGGATGTATGTAGGCAGATTGTACACACGTCTTTTTTTAAGAGCAAATTTATAATCTGAGCATGAGCGCCCTTTACGGAATCCATTTTGTGTTCCTGACAAAAGCCTGTGGTTTATTTTATTTAGCCTTCTTGTAATGATGTTTGCGTAGATCTTGTATGCAGTATTCAGGAGACTGATGCCTAATTATTAGTCACTGACATTTCCTCGCTTGAATATTGGATGGATAGTTGCCTTCTTCCATTCACCTGGGATTTTATAGATATTCCAACAGGCATTTAGTATAGACAGGTATTACTTTAATATCTTGAGACGCATATTAAATGGCTCTATATCAGTCCGTCACTTCCAGGAGATCTCTTCTTTTTAAATGTGTGAAGTACTTCCTCCAGTTCCCTACATTCAATTAGGTCTACAAAATGCAAACTTTCCTAGACAGTTTTCCTCCTCTTTTTCTGTGTTTGACGACCGTAATTGTTTATAATACTTTAGCCATTCTCTTTCTGAAATGTTATTAATGCTCAAAGTGTCTTTTTCTTCAGCATTTAAATGTTTTTAAAATTGTATATGCTCTATTTTGGGCATCATTCACATCTTGTTCTATTCCGTTAATGTATCTGTCCCAACTTTCCCTACTTAATTGTCTCACTTCTCTTTTTACTACGGCGCAGTTTTGTTTGTAAGCTGTTTTGTCCAGATCAGGTTGTGACTGTAAGTATCTTATATAATATTTTTTCTTGTCTTCAATTAATGTTTTTATTTCGTCATTCCAAATTTGTAATCTTTTCTGAATTGAGCCCCCTATACCTTTTACTTCACTAGCAGGTTTTGTCATAACTGTTTTCAAGTCTTCCCAATCTTGATTTACATTTAAGCTGATAGCTCTATGATCCAAGTAGTCCAATAAGCGTCTACAGTTTAATTTGCTTATACTGTCTTGTTGTAATAATGATTTTGAAATAGTGTTTTTCATGCTGTTATGTTTTGTAAATTTTAATCCATTTGGCGGGAATATTTATATGTGCCACTACCATGAAGTGATCTCAAAAATTTTTAAAGTTTCTGTAGACTCGAGTATCGGATACAAGAGGGGCTAATTTAGAATTTACTAAAATGTAATCAATTATCGAATTTGTCTCTCGGGGCGCCCATGTATATTTCTAATTAGTTTAGAGAATCTTGATACCGTCGGCACACGAAATTTAGGATATTCCGGTCGGAGGCTCTGTAGTGACATCAATTGATGCCCTGAGCCACTTAAGATGGTATGAGGAATCTTCGTCTGTGCGACGGATATATTGCGTGTTACTATATTAAATCTGATTAATTGAATTGCAAATCGATTTGCTCTTTACTAAATAACTATAAAGTTTTTTTTAACTATAGAACTGAACTATGTATGGGGTTGGACAGTGTTTAAATACTTGTATTTGAAATACATTTTGTATTTGAATAACTGTATTTTTGAATTTTTGGGGCTTGTATTTTAGAGATGTATTTAAATTCATAAAATAGATGTATTTATAAAAGAAAATACTTTAAATACAGATAAGATAACAAGAATTCCTTTGTTTGATTCTGCTAGTGAATGAAACTCATTGAAACAAAAATAAAAGTCCCTTTCAGCTGTTGAATTTGAATTCTCTTCATTTTTAAATTATAAATCTACATCATTAAAAACGCTGGACAATTATTCGTGGAGAGTTTGCAGTTGTAAGTAATTTCTCCGAACTCTGGACTCCGCTACGCCTACAATTTCCACTCCCTTCTCCCGTTCTCTGGACTCGTACTATTCTCGTTCCTGTCCAAATCTTTCTCGCCTACGCATCGCTCTTCCTGGGGTCGTCCTTCTTCCTCTACCGCGCCTCGTACAAGTTCGTTCGCGCTTCCAGCCTCGAATAATTAATGTAGCTGAAGTTATGCTTTCAATGCTCGGCCTACCTACCACTCCTTAGACATGTGTGGTCTCAGCGTGCAATACGAGGTGCTGGATTTAGTTAATGTCCTTCTGCGCGAATTTTACAAATTTGAAATTACTTCGGAGTCAGTCACTTCACTTGCTCTCTCAAATATTGTGAATGCGAAGAATGTTGGTGCACTCCAATTCTTAATTACCTCACTTTCGAAGATACGCTTCTCAAGCTAACTTTTAACTACCAAGTTAAAATAAACTCCTATGCTATCAAGTTAAAATCGCCGTCGCTGCTGCAATCAAAGAGGGCTCCTCCGAGGCGCGCCGCGATACTTATGGTACTCACGCCTGGGGAAATTTTGGAGAGGAGAATATTCTCCTCTTTTCGTGACCTCCCGGAAAAATATTATTCGCTAGTTCGGGCGTCAGAGTTCGAAAAGCTCTGGGGAGATGGCGCGTTTACAAGCCATCGCTCCGCCGTGTACCGTACTCCTCTCTCTTCGTGGGCTTCTTTCCGGAGCTGATGGTGGCGTTATGGGGTTGTCTAATCCCATGATGTCACAATATATATATATATATGTGTGTGTATATATATACATATATATATATATATATATATATATATATATATATATATATATATATATATATATATATATATATGCACACACAGGGTGAATCGTGATTCACGTAACTTTAGCACCTCCTGTAACTTTTGAACGGTTAAAGATATTGAAATGCAGTTTTCACGAAAGTGCATGGGAAAATAGGGCTAACTGATAGTGTATTTATTTCTATTTTAGCACTTGTATTTTACGAGATATTTGAGGTAACTTTGTTTTTTCAAATAGAACTATACATATTTTTTCAGTCTATCATAAAAGACCAATTCAATGATATCATATTGTCATAGTTAGATATGAGGATTTTTGTGAGAAATTTTGATTCTTTTGGACCAGTTCTTAACGGATTTTTACCCATGCACAGTTAGTCCCAAAATCGTTTCTTTTTTGTAAATTTTGCGTCGCTCTCCTCGTTCAAAGTCTACTTCTCTCCTGATTGTATAATCGCCCATCAGCGTCTTTCACAGTTTACTCCGTTACATCCGGCGTCCCTGTAATTTTCTAATTTTACTTATTTTCACGGAAATATCTCACGTGTTCATCGATTCATTACTTAAAAATTCATACTATTTTCCCTGTGTATTTATCATTTACCACTTCCCTTAAACTCCCGTTGTTTATATGTATATTTTCCATACGGATAATACTGATCCCATCTCGATCAGGTTTTTCGTCCAGTTTCCCTGATCCATTGAGCAAATGCTGAGATGGCCCCTTGTTTTGCTTCTGGACATAAATGTAACTTCATTTTCTGTGCACGTCTTCTAGAATTCAGTGGAAATACATTATTCAAATTATCGTTTCCATGTTGTCGCGGCAGGAAGTAATAAGAGCCAAAATTTATTGCTTATTTATCCTTGAAAATAGATTTTATTACATGGGAGTTTTTGTTTTTTTTCTCCCTTTCAAAAATTCAAAATTTATTGCTTATTTATTTTGAAAATAGATTTTACTACATGGGAGTTTTTGTTTTTTTTCTCCCTTTCAAAATTCAAAATTTAAGTAGTATATGACTTGGTGTAGGGATCACAGAATTTTGAAAATGTGCACAAATTCATTTTCCCATAGGACGTCATACGCAGTTTTTTAAATGTTTTTGACGTAAAATAAATAAATAAATAAATAAATAAATAAATAAATAAATAAATAAATAAATAAATAAATAAATAAATAAATAAATAAATAAATAAATAAATAAATAAATAAATAAATAAATAAATAAATAAATAAATAAAAAAATAAATAAATAAATAAATAAATAAATAAATCCCCAATGTTGCCGTTGAACGTACGTTGATAACATTTATTTTTAATTGTATTGGTTTGGCCCTCAAATGACCTATCACAGAAGCCAACTTCCTTTAGATAACAGCTCTTGAGATTTTCTTTCCAAACGATTAACGATTAAATGTATCTTTTATTTCAGTGTGTACACTCCAAAGGCGAATGTACTAAAACTATAGTTGTTTTGTTGAAATTACTAATCATATATTTCCACAAAACTCCAAAAACAGAACATTAAAATATACTGATTTATTGGACAAAAATACAAATATTGCTCAATATTATTCTACACTTATCTCTTGTCTTTTATTACCGTTGCAAACCAGACTTTTGTCAAGTATTGAACTAACGGATATTCTCATAAAATTGTTTAAAATTCAGTAAATATCTTGTTTACGTCCAAAAACTAATTTAATAAGTTACACGTCAATATTATGTCAGCTCCGACGATTTAACAATTTTTAGGAGAATTTTTCACGTCGTAAACTCTGTCATATTCAAATTCTTAAGAAAAATACAATTTAGTAGCCTGATTTGCGCTTTCTTGAACACAGTACATTGGAAAGTATCTATTATGACTTCAACTTGAAGAATACAAAAACGCACAGGAATGTGTGTCCCTGCACCAGGTGGTAGTTCTTGCGAGTTACGTTCAAGATTCCATCACAACATACAATGTTGAATAATCGCATCCAAACGTTACCTGAAAATTGGTCTTGAAGAATACCTGTTTTAATTGTATTGTTATAAGATGCCGGGTCCGTGTAACATAGGGCGCTACTCATTCCTTTGTTTTTTAATTTGTAATCTGCGCATTTGCGTTCCTTTTGCGTCATCACTACCGTGGCCTTTTTCCAGTTCTTAAATCATTAGAGCTTCACCCCACATAACATTTTAACCTATGAAGCAATCCCAAGCACTTCCAGACCACATTTTCTACCTTCTAACAATATTTAGGTAAATGGATTGACCCTATTGTTAACACGCTCTTTCTAATGTTTAATGCAATTATTATTATTATTATTATTATTATTATTATTATTATTATTATAAAAATCTTCTAATCTTCAAAAAGGGAAATGAACAAACTCCAATGAATTATAGACCAATATCAACCTATCTCAATATCAGCTTATCAACCTATACAAGCTCTTCACTTCTGTTATTAGTGAGAAAATACACCTCCACTGTTCAAATAATAATATCTTTGTAGAAGAACAGAAAGGTTGTATTAAGGGAGCTATGGGATGTAAACATCAACTCATCTGTGATCTTAAAGCAAGCCCAAACAAAGTACTGGAAATATATAAAATCTGTTCAAATGTAAGAAATATTCTTCAACATTTAATGAATAAATGGCGTAAAAATGTACGATTCCAAGGTAATATCTTGGGAAAAGCTGATGTCCGAAAAGGTATATTTCAGGGCGATTCCCTATCAGCACTATGGTTTTGCTCTAGCTCTAAACCCACTATCAACTCTTTGAACAACACTAAATGTGGCTATAGATTGAACATGAAAACACAAAAGACTAACCTATTTACTGTACATGGATGACCTTAAGCTCTACGCCGAAACGCATGATAAATTAGAATCGCTTATAAGTGTAGCAAAAATGTTCAGCGATGACATCGGAATGAAGTTCGGTCTTGATAAATGTGGTATAATAAATATTCATAAAGGAAATGTACAAAACACAAACCAAATTTTCTGTGATATTAAACAGATACCACCTGAAGAAATATCGCTATTTGGGAAACCCTCAGAACCATCGACTGGACCATAATCATAATGCGAGGAACTTCGAATAAAATATCAAAAGCGGCTAACAAAGTTGTTAAACACTTATTTATCAGGGGGTAATCTGATTTCAGCTATCAACACCTGGGCTGTGCCGGTCCTAACCTACTCCTTTGGTATTGTGAAGTGGACTGAATCTGACCTGGAGGAGCTGGACAGATCAACGAGAAGACTGTTACATAAATTCTGCTGTCTTCATCCAAACTCCTCAGTAAAAAGATTATATCTACCTCGAACGCTGGGAGGCAGAGGGTTGGTTAAAATAAAAACACTTTGCCTGAGACAAGAGGAAAAAATGCGACAGGTCCTTTTAAACTCCACCGACATGCAAGTATTAATTAAATTAACTGTTAATGAGGACCGCGGCTTCACTCCGTTGAACCTCCATGAACGAAACTACAAGTTGTATGATTTAAACATCTCTACCCCCCAGTCGAACTTTAATTAATGGAAACAACAAGAAATACGTGGCAGATACCCAAAACTCTTGTTTCGAGATGATGTAGACAGACGTTCCTCGGTGGAGTGGCTTTTGGAGAAACAAATATATGCTGAGACCGAGGGTTTTATCATATCAGTTCAAGACAGAGTTATCAAGACCAGTAACTATCAAAAGTATTGTTTAAAAGAAGATGTGGTGGATAAATGTAGGAAGTGTGGAGCTGTAGGAGAAACTATAGAACAAATAACAGCTGCATGCTCTTTCCTCTCAGACAGTGCTTACTTAGGAAGGCATAACTGTTGCGAAAATCAGTGCACAGGGCAATTGCAATAGAGATAAATTATTGGATGAATCAACACCGCCATTCTATAAGTACACCCTCCTCCAGTGCTGGAAACAAATTCCACCCTTTGTACTGGGACAGACCAGTTTTAACTGATCGTACTAGTCGATTACAATAGGCCAGATATTCTCCTTATAGATAAAAGAAGAAAGAATGAGTAATAATAGACATCGCAGTACCATTATCCCACAATATCAAACAGAAAGAAATAGAAAAAAATTCGAAGTATGAAAAATTATCTTATGAACTAAAACATATTTGGAAATTAAATTCTACCAAAACATACCCACGTGATATCGGCGGAAGGCCCGGTCAAAAACTTCCAAAACTTACCAGAACTTAAACTACCCAAAACGTTCTGAACATGGGACAGCGCGCAGTTTTGTTGCAAACTGCCCATATCGTAAGAAAATTTTATCTTAAGTCCAGATATAAGATGAAGTTCTTCTTCAGACCGAACCTGTCCCCAAAACAACTCCGGGAAAGGTGAGCATTTCTACCAGCAAAAATAGCTGAGAAAACGTAGGATAATAATAATATTCTGGAAGGATGAAGAAAACCTGGCCAGTAGTGACCAGAATGCCGAGGCGTTTCGAGTGGCACCTCTCTTGCCCTGACAGGGAAGCGGAAGGGGTGCGGATTGTCGTACTCTCGCTCTCTCGGACTCCCACTGTCAGACACACGCGACCAGGCTGCCAAATAACGACGTATGAGATAAAAGTGTATTAACTGATACATCTTGGTCATGGAACTATTGCGATATCGTACTGCCACTCTCTATGATCACATTCAGTAAAATTTACTTTGTAATTTTAAAAATTTAAACTATTAAAAGAAATCTAACATGAAATATGTAAGAAGATTGTAAAAAATTGTGTACATTAAAATAATATTGAAAACATATAATAAGACATTTTTAAAGTTTTATTTAAAAATATTAAGGGATTTACCGAGTTTTCCAGAAAATCTATCGCACTTCACCTGGAAACGAGTCCCATTTACCACGGGATCCTCATCGCCAAAATATTCTACAACCCCAGCTGATCTTACGCCATCCCTGTATTAATTCCTAAAACATTTGTTTCATTTTTTTTCATACTTACGTATTTCATTTTACCGCAATATGTAACCAGTCACCTTATTGATGGGAATATAGAATTTTTTTGCACGAAAGGGAAACGTTAATTGGAAAAAGAAATATAGAATATTGGGGAAGCTCAAAGAGGGTTTGTAACCCTACGTTTATTATAAGGGCTGACAACTGGTAGCAACAGTTTTAAAGTTATACGTAAGTTACGCGGCTTTCCGATATTCTTTATCCATTTTGGTTAGGTAAAGTCAAGCCATTTTAATCAGTTTAGTAATGAAGTATTTTACCGCCCTAGTGTGGTAAATGTATATCATTAGCACATCAGGGTGGTGAAAGCGTATTTTTGCCACTTTTTTGAAAATATTGTGATTTTTTTTGTATCCCTTTATAAACGTTTAATAACTGAGTAAACTTACTGATACTCAATGTTTTTTTGGCGCCCGGGTTATAATACCGGTCCCCAGCACCGCGGTGTCACTGTCCTGGGGAAACCGGGGACAGACAGGCGAAACGTCGGCCTTCAGCCAACAGCGGCGTCACCCCGGACAGTCATGAAGACATGAACTGCAGCCGCGAAAGTTAACGTTTATCAATCTCATTATGTTATCTCAATGTTGTCATTAAGGCTAAATGCACCGAAAAATACTTATAGGAAAAATCAATAGATCGCAGCATATCATACGGAATTTACTAGATCAATAACGTTGAACAAATTGCCCGATTTTCATCTGTAAACAACATTGCCCTTTTTTTAAAATAGAATTACGCTACGATGTTTTTTAAAAAAAGTTTTTAAAAAATTAAAACCCGTTTTCCATATTTCCCGGGGAAGAAATTAAAAATGTGGGCTTATAGCGCGATGACGAGTTTCGAATCCAACGCCTTTCAATATGAAAATGGGATGAATGGGAGGGCGGGGAAAATTTCGGAAAAATACCTGTTTTCCCCTCCCCCCTTCCCCTGCGCCCCCGACCGCCGGGCCCCCTCGACGCCCCCGAAGGGCCCAAACCGCCTTGGGCAGGGGAGGCCGAACTTTCAGACAGGCAAGCTGGGCCAGCCCTTTTTAGTCTCAAATTTTTTTTCTTCACGTGTCAAACTAGTGATGCTGTAACACAGCCAAACGGTCTCGTATCATCTGTAAGGGTCGTAAAAAACTATATATCTTGTTCACATATTTCCGTCTTCCTTCGAAAACTATCAAACAATTATTTGAGGCGGTACTAAAAATATCGATTCCGATTTAAAACTGATTTAAAAAAGAAAATGAACAATTTTTAGATATCATCAATATTCCATGTCCTAACATCTTTTTTTACATACATTTTACTTCAAAGATCTTCCGTTATCATTCCACTAACAAAGAATGAGTAAATTAGCACGAGCTTTTTTATCCTGCGACCGTTTTTTGATCTCAAAACCGTTTGTCTCTTTGATGACTTCCCCTGATGAATCTTTTTTCCCCAAGAAAAATTTTTAAAATTTTTTCGTATTTCGACAAAATTGAAGAAGTGGTAAAAAGGGCCCCAGGCGAGATGCATCCTGAATCCAACACTGAACAAACATTAAAATATTTTTTAAGAATGGGAATGCCCCAGCATTAGTGTTATATTGATATAAAATGATTCGTTATATTTGTATAAATTTTAAGATTGAAAAAGAATTCGGCGCGTCATTTTGATAAAAAACTACGTAAAAGATAATGAAAAGGATGTGGTGTAAATCATTGTTTTGGGCAATATATGTATTTTTTTTTAAATTGTCAGAAAGCAAAAAAACCTTAACCCTTAGACGGGAACCCCACACAGAAGAGAAATATCCGTCTATGAGGGGATAAATTATGTTTGTTATACAGTTATTAATTTTGGAAATTTTTTTAAATTTTACATTAAGATACCATTTTTCAAACATCGTACACGCTTATCAGTAAATTTAATCGTTAAAACAATTTATAAGATTTAATACTCTAGTAAAACGTGCATCCATCACGAAAAACCCCTTAATTAGGAACAAATGAAAAACGTATTAAATCGGGACCTTATTCAGGTGTCGAGAATGGGATGCAACATTGATGTTGATTTTTTAAAACATTGATTTTGTATAGAACAAACATATTTCTAAAAATGAAACTTTTTTGAAACCTGATGTTTTTTTTCGATGTCCTTGAGAGTTGTTGTGAATGAAAAAACCCGATAATCAAATTTTATAAAAGTTAAAATATGAAATAATATTGCATTATTACTGTCAATACATGTTTTCGAAAAAAGCGAACGGTGATTGTAAACCCCCCATCCAGTAGACTATCTTCAGCCCAAGAAATGACCCCATTTTTCTGGCATTTCCATATGTCCAGGCGCAGAGAGGGGCCAACGCAAGCACTCTAGGGGGGGTCTCGCCCACCTTCTGTACCCATTTGAGGAAGGGACTACCCATAAGACCCCCGGGATAGTTTTCAGGTTTAGTTTTGCTGTTATTCTTTTACTTTCTTTTTCCGTTTTGTCTAAATCGTAATTATAAATTAAAATCACGGTCACTGTCAAAACAAAAAAATCCGCACGAACGGGCGATGTTTTTAAACCAGGTTTTTTAAAGATGTTTATTTTTTAACATTGATATTTGCATTCGATTACTTGAGCATCATTTCTTCGCTTTTCCATCCGAAAATGGGGGGAGCGCCGATAATTAGCGAGTTCTTCCCCAAAATGGCAGAATGTTGGGGGATGAAAGACTGAGGGGATCAAACAATGTTCAGGCTATGATGTTTATTTGTGGGTCCAGTCCCGTCAAGCAGCGGCGGGGCACCTCCTTTTTTCTGCAGGTCCCAATTTTCCGGGGGCTAAACGCAGAGAAATAGGATTGAACATAGATCGCAAGCCATCCCTTGTTGACCATCTGAATACACAGAAAGGATGCTAAATTTTTCATTCCACTCCGGGCTCGAACTGCCTTTTTTCCTTTTTTTTTTGTGATATTTTGTTTAGCTTCAATTTGCCACTTTTTAACCCTTTTTTTTCCGCTTCATTCTATCATTCCAAGCATAATATCCTTTTTTTAGGGGTTTTTTTCTACTCACAGTATGTCCAAAATATTTTATTTTCCATTTTTTCATTGGCTTTAAAAAAGTTCTGTTTTTTTAAAATTTCATTTATCTTTTCCCCCCCATTTCCAAAAAAATTTTTTTCCGGGGCCATACTTTAAAAGCATCTTCCTTTTTCGGCCTTTCCAATGTTCAGCTTTTTCACCCACACAACAGGATTAGAAAATTTCCCTTTTCTCGATTATTTGATTTGGTCTTACGAGGGCTTGATTTCGAGGGAAAGGCGTTCCTGTATCTCGTGATTCATTCCCCATTTCATTATATTATAAATATATAATTTTTTCTTTTAAAATTTAAAAAAATCATTTTGAGCGGGTTTGGGACCTAAAATTTTTGAAATCAATCACTTGATATGCCTGCATATTTTATGAATTTTGGGAATTTTCTTTCCGCTGCTTTTTCAAAATTATTCTTCTTTTATTTTTTTTAAGTATACAGAATTTTTATTGTTTATAAGAATTTAACTTCGCCCGCCATGTATATCACTTCCGTTGATGTTAGGGTTCCTTTTTTCCAGTTGACATAAATTTTTTTTCAAATGTGTTCATAGAATATTTAAATTTTATAATAATAATATATTTAGCTATCCTTATTACATAATCGAATTAAGTACAAAAAAACATCGATAATTTTGTTGACATAAAATTTTGCGTTTTCTCGAAAAGAAGAAAGTGGGCATTCATTTTGAATGTTTGCCCTCATTTCGCGCCCTTTATCCGTCCAGTGCCGCCAGGGCCCCCTCGTCACCCCCCTGAGCGGAAGCAGGGGCCCCTCGGCCCCGCCTTTTGATAGCGTGACTTTTCGACGCAGACATCTCGCCGCTTTTTCGGCTGCGTACCAGGGGAATTGAAAGCCCGGCAGGGGAAAAGGGCGGTGAGAGTTTTCATGGGGGAGAACATTGTGCAATGACGAAGGGGGATTATATTTCTCTATAAAAATTAGGGGAACTTCGGGTTTCATATTAGCGACCGAGTGTGTGGTGTGTCTATATATATATATATATATATATATAAACAAATTATAAATTAAACAATTAATAAAAAATTATGAAAGTATATTTGATTAATAAAAATTTTTGGGGATATTATTAACAAAGTAACTTATTTTGTCAAGATGTATGAATGGAAGTTATTGTTTTTCATTGAAAAAACCGGTATAACTTTTTATTGACGTCCATACCGGTAAAGACGTCCAATAGAGGTATTTACTAGTATATAAAATAAAAGGGATTTGAGAAAGGTTGAAAAATACCGGTATTTTTACCGGTACAAACCTTTTGGTCGCGTTCATTTTGCAGAACAAAGAAAAAAAAACTATCTTGTTTTCTTCTTTCATTTGTATTTACAGTATTTTAAGTATTTTTTTTAAAAAAATCTATTTTATGTATTTAAATATTCTTAAAAGAATTCAAAAAAAATCAAAAAAAGAGTTTTAAATACAAAAATATATATTTCAAAGAAAGATTTAAATATTGCTAACCTCTCTATAAACAGTATATGATCAGCAGGTACTAATTCAGTTCCCCCCTTTTAGGGGACTAATACATATGCCACGAGTAAGTCCGGAAAATTTTAAAAGAAATTGAAATATGGACATAAATATATAAAAAACAAATAAACGAATATGCAAAACAAATTTTTCCCGCAAATGTAACATCAAATTTTTATTAGAAGTAATTTAATACAATTACACTGTGTTAAAACCTTCTAAATTTTTCACGGGAAAAAAAAATTTGAGACTGAAAGGGGCTGACTGCCCAGCTTGCCTGTCGAAAGCCTCCCCTGCCGCAGGCGGTTTCGTTGGCGGCGTCGATGGGGGGCCCAGGGGGTCGGGGGGACGCGGGGGGGAACAGGATTTTTTGAAATTTTACTTTTCGCCGCCCTATTCATCCGATTTGCATGTTTGACAGGGTTGTTTCAGGAAGAGCGATGCGCATAAGCCCACATTTTAACTTCCGAACTATGAGAAAGGTTTAAAATTTTTTTGGGAAAATTTTTGAAAACGCCTTGTCATTAAAACAAAAACCCTTCCTTAAACCTACCTTAGTTTTTTTGTACTTCCCGTTAGAGCAATTTATACAACTTCAAAATCTTCCGGTGACTGTGACGCCCTATACGGGGCTAAAACGAGGTACTTTGTGCAGGGCATGGGTCTACCCAATATTTTAATCACAAAAACCTTAACGGTTTATAACGAATGAATTCATCTTAATTTATTTATACTTCTGGATGGTTTTTCCAAACAATAAACATATCAAGTACATCTAAAAAACAATGCCCTCTGATGGCACAAAACTAACATAAAGAACAATACTTTTAAAAATTTAAAAACCCAACAAATAAACAATAACCATTCCCCTGAAAATTTTAAAAAATTTTACACTCATTCCCCTGAATGCGCATTCTGTCGTTAGAATCTTGACCCTTTATCTTATGATAATAAAAAACTTGATTTCAAGATGTTTTTGAAGGAAAAAAAGAAATACGAACAAACAAAATCCATGCATCATTTTTTTTTGCCGGAAAATGTTAACATGGGCGCGTCCCCCGATTCGTACACTTCCTTCACTATCAAAATGGTTTCCAAAACCACATACGCCACCATTTAGAACATTTAATTGTAATTAATTACGCAAAATTTTTATTGTCTTCAAATGTTTGGTAATTAAGGTGAGCTATCCGAAGATTACGCTGGGTCTAACCCCAAATTTGTTTCCACAAAACCAAATATGCCATCTTATAGAGCATTTAACTAATTACCAAAAAAAAAATTAATTGTTTTCAAACTTCCGACCGTTGCTTAACATTGCAATCGCGTAAATTCAGTCCAGCTTTGGGTTTACCCGAAAATATTGTTTTATTTTTAAATCCGTTCATCCGCAACTACATCAGTTTTGTTACTTGAAAACAAACAAAATGTTTTCAAAAAAATTTTTTTAACTCTGAGTCCTTAAACCATAGAAACTGCACCCTTTTTCCCTCTCTGAGCATTTTGTCCACTATCCATATAGATTTTTTTTGAACAAGCCCCGATCGTCGCCCGTGGTCCAAACAAGATTACAGAATGTTTCGAATTTCCCGTTTATAAGCTTTTTATGCCAGCTACCGGTTCTCAATATTGTCTATTGTTTCTCCGATAATTGCAGCGATCTCATTTTCCTTTTTCAATTTTTATTTTATTAAATCTCATCTTTTTAGTTCGTTCAGTCGTGAGTCATGATGCGTCACTTTTTTCACATTTCCAATTATACTTTTAATTTTAAATTTCATTTTCTAGAATTTTCCCCAAAATGGGATTACTTTGAAATTGTTTTTTCCGCCCTGTTCTCTTGTTCCAGCTCGTTTCCCTTTGAGTTTTTCGAATATTCATTAAAAACATATTTGCCCTCAATTTTTACTCCTAACAAGGTTTCCATTTTCACGCTTTCCTTTGTACGATTACGATTATCTTCAAAATTTTTGTGTATTTTCCCCCGATTTTGCTGATTGTTTTTCAACAATCCAAATATTATGTTTATTGAATGTTTATGTTAAATGACTTTTCCCCGGCATTGGGTTTAAATTTTAAAAAATGTTTATCGGGCGCGCGTCTTCGTTTTTTTGAATATAAATTCAACATTTTATTGAAAGTCTTGTCGGAACACTAAATTACTAAATGACGAAATCATTACAATAATTTTTTTTTTTTTATTATTGACTATTTTTTTCCAAATTAATTTTTAGCTGGGATTTTTTCGGGGGCTTTGGGCGCCTCAGGCACCACAATGAAGGGGGATGTTTTTTTCGATATAAAAAGGAGATGTATGCATAAAAAAACGGAATCAGTTTATGCATGGAAATATTACGTTTTAAAAATAAATTAAAAAGGAAATAGCTTCCTGTTGATCCTATTTGTCCAATATTTTTAAAAAAAGAACCCTCTTTCTACAAAAAGGAAAAAATTTAAATTTGGGAAAACACTTTTCCAATTTTTTTTTATTTTCCATTCTGGGGAAAGTGAAATTACGAGCTTTTTCAAACGAAAAAAAAAAATATTTCTGGTACAACTTCATAGTTAGAAACGTTTCGAATGAAATTAAAATAATACTTTATTCAACAAATTTTGAAGAATTCCCGTGGCCCCAATTCCGTCACAGATTGAAAGATATTGTTTATTAATGGAGGCAATAAAAAAATTACTTCATTTTTTCGAATTCCATTTTTATTTCCTTTTCCCAAAACATCATAAACAAAAAGGGTAATTGATAAAAGAAATGAAGTTTGCAAAACCATTTGAAAATGTAATGTTTTCTTGTTTTACCATAAAAAGATTTATTAAATTACTCATTTACATAAAAACTTCTCAAATCTGAAGAAAGTGTTTGGGATTACACAATGTGCGAATCATCTTTCCCCTTTTCCTTTTCTTTTTTAGATTTCTTCGGGTTTCGGACCATTCCAAGGGAATGTGTTTTTTTATCCTCTTAGTTTGCTCTAAACGGCACACGTAAATGCGCAGAATGCCAAAAGCCCACGAGCGTCCCGTAGACTTCCCCACAAAACCCGAAGGCCCCCGGGCCCCAAAACGTGGGAAAACAGCATGTCATCCTAGGGAAAGGGGAGATATGCTCTGTCACCCCCTCCAGAGGTCAGAGAGAAACATCCTTTTAACTGACGAAAATCGCTGAGAAACTAAAAGGTTAAGTAAAATTGAAAAGATACAAATGTTAACTTTGGGTTGTATCAATTTAAAATTGGGTTTACCCCAGAGCGCAATGGAATAAAAGAGGGGGGAGAGGGGAAAGGAAAAGTATTCAACTTAACAGCAGCTAAGATAAAAAAAAAACATTATACATTATTTTCAAATAAAAGTAATATTTTAAATATTTTATTTATTATACTATATTATCTGATTGAAGTTTAATGAGATAGTAGCATTGCAAGAGAGTCAATAACTAATAATACAACAAAAATATGACTCAACAAGCGAATTGTTTTTAAAACCTGTCATACATATTGCACGTACTAAATATTGCCTGTAATTGTTCTCGGTTTCTGCAGGTAGGGAAGTGTTAAAATGCCTTCTTAAATATTCCCAATGACGGGTCTAATGGAGAGAGGAAGAGAAAGAGAGAGTACACAAAAAATTTGGCAACAAAGCAAAAATATGCTCCCTCTCTCTCTGTGCGGCCACTGGACTTCCAGTTTGGCGGCTAGTATAATGCTAGTGAAGGGAGTAGGGGTACCTATTCCAGGGTTCAAATGAACGTGCATTAATAATTGCTTCATTGTATGACATCAAAACATGGAATTTAATTGAATTAAACAACTGTATCTTCTGCTTAAGTTTAATTTCATTGTGTAAATCACAGAAAATACAAACATACAAAATATTTTATACAATAAAAACATTGTGCTTATGATTACATTTGTTGATTACTGAGCTTTCAACTGTACAGTAATGAGAATGAAGACAAAAACAATAGCATTTCAGAGCTCACTTTGAACTTTATTAACCAGGCAAGTAGACGTATAGACTAAATAAAACTAATTTAAAATCCCATTTAAAAATGGTAACAGAAATGTCTTTGGTTTAATTGTTCCCTACATTTTTTGTACTTTCCAGTTTCAGGTTTCACCCTGTTATTGAGCAAATGGAGTTCAGAAACTTCACATTATCTGGAGCGATTTAAATAAAGCATAAGATTCCATAATTCACACTGTTAGTCCTCAGAGAAGATAACCTTTGGCTTCAAAAATCAAAGATCAAATACATTTCATGCAATTTCTGTTTACAAATCAGGGCACAAAGTATTAATCATACAAGGGGGATCTGGATCACTTAGAATTTTTTTTCCTAACATCTTTCCTATGCATATATTCTTAACTCCATAGTTCTTGAAGAACTCCTTGCTTACATTTACAAGAATTTCTCTCTATATTGGGTCTTAGCATCTTACAAACATCAATTTTTCTGAGAATGCTGTTCAGAATCAGTCAGTTCATTCATAACAAGGAGTCTCCCATACATTTCTTACTTAACAGTTGCAACTTATTTGCTACATTTTCTGAATTGTCAACATGAACAAGTGCTCTAATAATGAATATTTTATTTTGGAATTAAATTATTGCAAATTATTGAAACTTTCTGAAAAATAATCTTAACAGAATAAAAACTAACAATTTTTTTACCAAATAATTTAGCATTTAAACATATGTTTGACACATTGCCAAACAGCACAAGGAGCATTGCAGACATTCGACATATTTCTCAGACAATAATATATAAATAACACCAACAAAAAGTGAAACTCGCTCAAAACTTTTCTTCAAAACTCGCACCAAGTTGCATAGGTGTATTGTTCAGTTTGTGAATAAATAATAGGATAAGACAAGATGAAAGTAAAATGAAGTGTTAATTTTTGAAATGAAAAAAAGGTAATGGATCTTTCATAAAAATTCAATAAAACTCACTTTTCATTTAGACTTGTATTACACTTTAAACCAAGAACGTTAGTTTTTATTACTTGCATTCTTAATAAAATAGTGCTCTGCAAGACTCCATCATATTAAAACCATTTTAAAAGGAGTTAAACTAATTTAAAATTAGAAAGAAAGAAAGAAAGAAAGAAAGAGAGAGTTTTTCCAAAAAAACCTCCAAACAAAATTGAATGTAAAGTCAATTGTTCACTGTAGTATTTAAATAACATTTGTGTGACTTGAACGCTCACCAAAAGGCTTTGGATTTGGGCTGTTTGCAGGGCTTTGAATTGGAGTAAGAGTGAAACCTGGTCTATGATTCTCTCCTGGGCTTTGAATAGGGACCAATTTTCGGGAAGACTTCTGACCTTCTCCTGGACTATGGATTGGCACAGGATGAACCATCTTGTGAACAGGACTATGACCATGACCTATGTTCTCCTTTCCTTTGCTGGCAATTGCGAGTGTGTTACACTAGATGCTTTGCTGCCTACATTAGTGCCATCCTTGCGCAACTTTTCTATTGTTTTCTTCAAGTTACGAACAGTCTAAAACAATAAGAAAAATAAGGTGCGGACACAGTCTACTTATTTTGGTACATTATTCAACTAGTTTACAATGTTCACTGCACAAGAGCATGTTTTGAATGTGGTATTCAGAGTGAGTTTTCAAATTCCTCCAAATGCAATTATATTGCATATTTGACATTTGTGCAATAAAGAGTGATCAGCTGTGCTTTTTATTGTCACTTCATGATTTGCTTGCTATGATTCACTGTGTGGGTGTGATGCAATTATTTGAGCCATAAACTGCCAATATGTCACTCAGTGCCATACTTTTAGTTTACGCAATTAGTTTATAATGTTAAGCTTTATTGCACAAGTACAGGTTTTGGAAACGAGTGACATTACGAGTGAGTTTTTAATTTGTTCCAATGCAATAAAGCAACAATATAAACAAGTTGCATATACTATTTTTTTGTACAACAGCATTATATATGTACAAGAGAATCAAACTTTATTTTGTGACGTCTCCGGTATTTGACATCTGTGCGAGAAAACGGTGGTCAGCTGTTCAGTTTGCCGTGATTGGCTGAACGTGTGATGACACAATCACTCATGCCATAAAATGCTAATACATCATTTGAGCCTTAAAATGTGCCCTTTTATGAACAATTGCTGTCAGTGTGTGTTTGTTTATATATATATATATATATATATATATATATATATATATATATATATATATATATATATATATATATATATATATATATAAGTTTGTTTATAATTATATTAAAAAAATACAATAGAAGCATTGGAATATAAATTATAACAGCAATAACACAAACCTCTTTTAGTTCCATATTTTGTTCTTTAAGTTTTACCATGTAGTGAATCTTCTGCTTCTGGTTTTGATGACCTAAACTAGCAGCATACTGGAGAGAGAGTTCTTTCATACTTTGCTGCACTTCACCTTTCTCTGCTTCCAGTATCTTGCATTCAGCTCGATACGTTTCTAACTGTTCTTTGAAAGGTCCAATTAATGATTCTATCTCTTGATATTTTCTCTTCCACTCAGCACACTCCAGTTCATAACTGAATGAAAAAAATAAATATTAATAAAAATTAAAATTTGTTATAATATTAAACAAACAGCTAAAGATAACATTGTCAAATCTCTTTCCAGATGCCTCCTCCACAAATGTTGAAACATTTTCAAAATTAAAGTTTTATGTTATCATAAAACAAAATAAATATTAATTTGAGTTAGTCATAGGTTTAATTAACAAAATAACATTTGTAAAATTTTATCTAATTAATTGCTAATAAAAGTATCTTTCATACACATTTACGTTTTGTACTTTTACTGACATTAAAAAAAAAAGAACAACCATGTGATTAATGAACTCCTGACTAAAACCAAACCTGTCTTGCATTACAAAACAAATGAAATAGAATTTGCATATAGGGGGAAAAATACTCTTATGGAATCAGACAAATATTTAAAATATATATAATTTAAAATATATTCTTAAATTTAACCATTTTTTGCAAAAACTATTATCTCAATTTCAATTCTAAACTTTAACATCAGGCAAATGACTCACCGATTTAGTTTCAAATTTTGTGTTTCAAGTTCATTATTTTCTTTCTTCAATTTTTCAAGAACATCCTGAAGTGTGTTTTCTTTCCTCTGTATTTGTAAATTAAAATTGGTAATTTCCACATGAAGGGTTTGTATTTGGCTTTGATACTTTTCACACAGATTTTCCTTTTCAGTTAACTTTTCTTGAATTGAAAAAAATTTATTAGTCAGATCTTCATTAAGTTCCATCATCCTAGTGACAGAATCCTGAAGTTCACTAGATATTTCTTTAGATGAGGATCTTTCTTCTTCCAGAACTATCATCTTTTGTTTCACAGATGAAAGTTGTTCTTCAGTGTCTAACTTCTGCTCTTCAAGCACAGTTACTTGTTGTGAAAGAGTACGGACACATTCTTTCTGACACTTCAGTTCTGCTGCTAATTCTTTCAACTGTTCTTCTTTCACAAACCTGTCCCCTTCAAGCAACTTTATCTCTTTAGTTCTTTATTTTCTTCAGTGAGAACTTCAATTTGTTTTTCCTATATATATATATAAGTTTGTTTATAATTATATTAAAAAAATACAATAGAAGCATTGGAATATAAATTATAACAGCAATAACACAAACCTCTTTTAGTTCCATATTTTGTTCTTTAAGTTTTACCATGTAGTGAATCTTCTGCTTCTGGTTTTGATGACCTAAACTAGCAGCATACTGGAGAGAGAGTTCTTTCATACTTTGCTGCACTTCACCTTTCTCTGCTTCCAGTATCTTGCATTCAGCTCGATACGTTTCTAACTGTTCTTTGAAAGGTCCAATTAATGATTCTATCTCTTGATATTTTCTCTTCCACTCAGCACACTCCAGTTCATAACTGAATGAAAAAAATAAATATTAATAAAAATTAAAATTTGTTATAATATTAAACAACAGCTAAAGTAAATCTCTTTCCAGATGCCTCCAAAATTTTCAAAATTAAAGTTTTATGTTAGTCATAAAACAAAATAAATATTAATTTGAGTTAGTCATAGGTTTAATTAACAAAAATACTATAATATTAACAACCATTTGTAAAATTTTATCTAATTAATTGCTAATAAAAGTAATCTCTCATACACATTTACTGTTTTGTACTTTTACTGACATTGAAAAAACAAGAACAACCATGTGATTAATGAACTCCTGACTAAAACCAAACCTGTCTTGCATTACAAAACAAATGAAATAGAATTTGGATATAGGGGAAAAATACTTTATGGAATCGCTAATAAAAGTAATCTTAAATTTAACCATTTTTGCAAAAACTATTATCTCAATTTCAATTCTAAACTTTAACATCAGGCAAATGACTCACCGATTTAGTTTCAAATTTTGTGTTTCAAGTTCATTATTTTCTTTCTTCAATTTTTCAAGAACATCCTGAAGTGTGTTTCTTTCTCTGTATTTGTAAATTAAAATTGGTAATTTCCACATGAAGGGTTTGTATTTGGCTTTGATACTTTTCACACAGATTTTCCTTTTCAGTTAACTTTTCTTGAATTGAAAAAAATTTATTAGTCAGATCTTCATTAAGTTCCATCATCCTAGTGACAGAATCCTGAAGTTCACTAGATATTTCTTTAGATGAGGATCTTTCTTCTTCCAGAACTATCATCTTTTGTTTCACAGATGAAAGTTGTACTTCAGTGTCTAACTTCTGCTCTTCAAGCACAGTTACTTGTTGTGAAAGAGTACAGACACATTCTTTCTGACACTTCAGTTCTGCGCTAATTCTTTCAACTGTTCTTCTTTCACAAACCTGTCCCCTTCAAGCAACTTTATCTCTTCAGCTGATTCTTTCAGTTTGCTCTGTTCTCTGAACAATTGAGTTTTTAAATCATCTAGTTGCTCAGTGAATCTTTTACAACTGCTCTTTAGTTCTTTATTTTCTTCAGTGAGAACTTCAATTTGTTTTTCCTTTTCTGCATTTGAATCAGCTAGAGACAACATATGTTCTGTAGCTTGATGGTAAAATTCTTTATGCTTATCCAGTTCTGAAGTCAATGTTTGAATATTGTGATCCTGATAAGACTTGGTTGCTTCAAGACTAGCAATTTGCTGGGTTGCAACCTTTGCACAATCTCTCTGATGATCCAATTTTTCAGTGAGAGCCTCTATTTCTCTCTCATGCTCAGCATTTGATTCTTCCATTACATTTAGAGCTTCATTCAATTCAACAATTCTTGCTTCTGAATTCTCAACATCAGCTGATAATTGTTCAATGTGACATTTATATCTCAGTATTTGTTGTTCTTGAGAAGTTATATTTTCACAAGCAACTGATAATTCATCAATTCGCTGTTTTAATTCAGCAGCCTGTTGTTCATACTTGGTTGTCAGCATCTCAAACGAATCTTTCATTTTCTGATGTTCTTCACATAACACATTAAGTTGCTGGGCTTGGTTTTCATTCTCAAGCTCAGTTGTTGCTACATAATTGCTCACCATTTCAAATTCTTGACGAAAGTATTCCAATTGACTTTTTAAATTTTGAATTTGCTTGTTTTTTCCTTCTTCAAATTTCTCAATTTCATCTGAACCTGACAAAGCCTTTTGTTTAAATAATTCAAGTTTCCCTAACAAATGTTCTCTTACTTTTAATTTTTAAATTTCCTCAATTTGAGCATTGTTGGCCTTTTGTTGTTCCAATTGGACAACAACCTTTCCAAAGTCTGTTCTAAATGTCTTTTCTCCGATTCCAAGGCACATTTAAGAGCAGTCATTTCTTCAACATCTGCCTCACTTTCTAGCAAACGAATCCTCAAGGCCTCTAAACTGTCACTAAGATTACGATTTCCAACAGTCAAATTTTTATTCTGAGACTTTAATAAGTCACATTCTTTGACAACTTCAGTTAGTTTTGTATTAGATGAATTTCTTTCCACAGTCAACAAGTCAACTTTGTCTTGGAGTTCCACAATAGTAATTTTATTCTCCACATCTGAAATTTTCAATTCATCTCTAATATCCGAAAGCCGTCTCAATTCTTCCTCAGCTCTAAGTAATTTTTCAGTAATGATCCGTGCCTCTGATTCAACTTCTTTAATTCTTTTCGATGATTCTCTATCCCTTGTTTCCATATCCCTAATGATAGATTCTATTCTTTCCTGTGCAGTCTGCTGCTCCACTTTTAACTGATTAGCAGCTATTTCCAGTTCTCCTTTCAAATGTACAATTTCGTTTTGCCATACTTCTTGAGCTCTGGTAACAGTAAATGCAACTTTGTCTTCTAAAGCCTGCAATTTTTCATTACAAATTGCTTGCATATTTGATGTATGAGTATTAACAAGCTCAGAGGCAGCTTCAAGATCATTTACCATATTACCCAACTGTTTATTTAACTACCCAAAATATTGTCTATTTCCTTAATTCCTTTAAAAATTCACATTAATTTTTTTTTTTTTTTTTTAATTTTCCTTTTCATTGACTAATGTTTGCAAATCAGAGCAAGCAGTTTCTTTTTCAGTTAACTGTTCTTCCAAATTTTCTCTAACAACCGAACCATTCATCAGATTGTCTCTCATGTGACGTAACTGTTTGTCTGTTTCTTCCATTTGCTGCTCTAAATGACCAATGGTGGCCCTGAGCATTTTAACTTCCTCAGCTCTTTCACTTGCTGCTGCAGTTTGACGTTCACATTCTGATCTACACTCCATAAGTTCTACTTCTGCACTAGACAACTCACCTTGAAGCATAAGAATCATCTGCTGTTTTTGAGTAACTTTCAGTTCAAAATCATTTTTCAGGCAAGTCAAATTGTCAATTTCTTCCCTCAAATTATTCATTTCTTTAGTGCTAATATCTTTTTTGTCAACAAGTACATTGACCATCACGTGTATTTCTTCCAAATGAGCAAGAGTATCTCTGTCTAGAGTTTCACATTTAGTTAAGCTTTCATGATGCTTAGAGTGTGCCTCCTCCAATGTACTTTGTAACCTCTCAATTTCCACAGCTAATGTTTCATTTTTATGTTGCAGTTCCTCAATTTGATGCATTTTCATGGAAATATCTCCATTTAATAACTCGCACAAGTTCTTTGATTTATTTAATTCATCAATTGTTTCCTTTAGCCTTTGTTTTACACTTTCCAATTCTGAGAAGTCATGGCCTGCATCCTTAACTTTGAATAAATCATCCATTGAAGAACTACTTTCTGATCTTTCTTTTCCTTGAGATTTACCCACAATCTTCATGCTTTGCGAGGCACCTGTGGCTGTAAAAGAAATAACTAAAATTAACAATAACATTTTACAACCCAAAAATTAAAATTTCATTACTATAAAACAAAAAGTAATGAAATTGATACTGTACGAAATTACTACATAAACACACAGTCCTAACTAACAGATCTAAAAAAGAAATCTGTAGACTTTCTTTCTCTGAATGAAATGAATCTAGAATTTCTCAATCTCCCCTGCACCCACACACGCACACCTCACCTCCACCCACCCACACACCCTCTCTTTCAATTGTGTTTCAACCTCCCAAACAATGTGACTTTAAACAAATAAATTTACTACTTTAAATAACAAATAAATATCAAGTTTAAGCCATTTTACACGTATCAATGCTCCATACACCAAAAAATTCAATTCTGTATTCAATCTTGTATTAAGCAGAGATAGAGTAATCTCAGTTTCTGATGAGCAATTATGTTATTTGATTCTGAATGTAGTTATTAGGAAATAAAAAATAGTACATGCAGGTTGCAATGATCAAGTCAGTCATCAGATGTTTATAAATAATTATTTATCAGTATAATTATTTTGGCCATTCACGAGACCAACACTTTCTATTGGAGTTAATAATGCATTTATTAATATTTCTGCAAAGTGGCATTTCGAGGTTCAATTTGCCCCATCATCAGGCTGGAAACATTTACTACACATTCTACTTAAAACACATAAGAGGGTACACAACACAAAAAGATCTGAAACTCACTTTATTATATATTATACAAAATTCACACTATGATGTGTCCCTTTGTAGAAACATTAATAAATGTAATATTAACTGCAATAGTTTATTTGAGAAACTGTTCATCCCATTAATAGCTACAATGATGGTCGTTGATAACAGAAAATATCAGACAAATTTTAATAATCACTTATCAGTATTTGATGAGGTTTTACAATTTTCAAACTGTCCTTGTACAAGATCTACAAGTTTTAACTTTGTAGATTTATATATTTTCAAATTATTATTATTAGATGCTCGCAATTGGGAACAATGGGATAGGGTGTAAAATATCTTTCTCATGTTGCCTATGAGATTGCAGAGCATTTATTGACAGAAAAGGATTTTCAAGATAATGCAGTTAGTATTTTGTCACCTTAATACATTTCCACATAAGATAGTGGATTGTATGTAGTAAGTAGTAGTTGTGTGAAATACAAATTAAATCTCGGGCACTAAAAATATTACAATAATTAAGTAATGAATAAAGTTATTTCTGACATATGTCCTAAACTTCAAAGTGGATCAGGAAAAATTGATCCAAAATAAAATTTAGAAAATGAATAAATGTGAACAAATGAAGATAAGTAAAACAAAGTGTTTGTACTTTCTTGCTAATAACTTTCTAAAGGTTGGTTTAAAAGCACAAATCAACCTGACAATTTTTCTACAAAATTGCTACTTAAAATATTTGTTCCACAACAAACTAGTAAGCTTCAAACTGTAATAGAGCTTTATTGACTAAATAGTGTCTGAAGTGATACATTTATAAGCCTATAATTTCTAGTGTTGAAGGAGAGTACATCACTTCTGCATTGCAAATCTGACATATTACCTCTTGCATATAGTTACATACAGATGTATGCGTGCAGGGTTATTACCATTCATATTTTTAGATTTGTGAATAACAGCTCACAGTGGGCTAGCTTGTCTGCATTTGATAGTATCTGAATGGTTTTGTTCTGCAGTTTGAGAATGTTATTTACATGGCTGCAGTCCCCATATTAGTATCCTGTTTGAAACGATGCTTTGGAGAGAAGAAAAAAAAAAAAAAAAAAAAAAAACTTATAGACATCCAATGCACAGCTTTTCACATTTCTTAAAAAAAAAATTACTTTAGAAAGCTTAGTTGTAATGTAAGTGGAATGTGTTTTCCATAATTTATTGTCTACCATTAAACCTAGTATTTTTTTTAGATCTACATTATGCGAGTCCATGTCTTTGGTGAGATTTCTTAAACTAAAGGTTATATGCCGAGTTTTGTCCTTGTTCAATATAAATCCATTTGCCCCAAACCTTCAGCTCTGCTGCTGAAAGCACTCTTGTTGCCACTTTCAGCATTTTAAATCAGAGCTGACATTCAAGAAAGTGGTATCAGCATCGAGTATAGCGTGAGCAGTCTGGTAGGTCATTGACCATTAGTGCAAATTATAGAGGCCTAAGAATTGCGCCCTGAGGAACACCACAGTTTAGTTCTTCTGTGTCAGATCTATCCTTTTTTATGTAAACAATTTGCTTGCAGTTGTCAAAGTACTATATTCTAAGGACATTATGAACAGTGATACCTACGCCATAAGACTAATTTATTCAGCAGACAGGGTATGATCTACACAATCAAATGCTCTACCTAAATCACAGAAAGTGGTATGTGCAAAATCTTTAGTCTCAAAAGCATGAAGAACGTTCTAACTAGGGAAATTATTGCATCTATTGTTGATCTCCCATTCCTAAATCGAATTGTGCCTCTATGTTGATTTGATTAAAATAGGTTATTACCTGTAAGTACATTACAGATTCAATACTTTTGAAAAAACTGGAACCAAAGATATGGGTGATAATCTATGCACAGTTTTTATTTCCTTTTAGTAAATTGGCACAACTCTGAATAATTTTAATGAGCATGGATAAATCCCTTGTACCTAGCTTTATGCATATAGTAAGTGATCTTCATAAAGTTGCTTGATACCATTTCTATTTGACTATTTTAATTTTCTCACTGCATTTAATATCGTACCCAGTGCTACCTCTGAGAAAGCTACTGTGAGGACATTCTTTTAACATATCTTGTTCAGTGAGGTCAGCATGAGTTTCTTTTGCCCCTTCAATGTTTTAGCAGATTTCCTTAACAGAGTTGATAAAGAAGTCATTGAATTCATTACAAGGCATAGTTATATTGCTCTTGTTACAGTAATACTGTTTACCTTCCAGGCCATCTTGCATTTGCTGTTTGAGGCTTCAATATTTAAGGTGTTATATTGTTTTTTTTTGGTACAATTATGGACCATGTGTATTCCTTCCTTGTCTTTAGATAAGACAGCTTACGTGTGTTCTTTTCTCTCTTGTACAGACAGTTACATACTATTACTCTTTTCTTTCATGATGTTATTTCTGAGATTTAGATACTCTGAATCCAACAGCGTGTTTATTGAAGATAAGGTCATCTGTGTTCCCAGAAATCTTGCATTTGCCTAGCTCATTCACATCAGCATCTTCCAATCATGGCTATGGGAGTAAGGAGCTCTATCTTCAGGGTTGTCCTCTCCTGCTGGTCTTATTTATATTTTATACTTCCATTTGTTTATAATCCTATGCATATTTTTATTAAGTTTTTTAGGTTTATTTATCACTTATGATTCAGTTTAACTAGTGATATATTATGAGCATCTTATTTATCCTATCAGTATTTAAGCCTTCTGCCAAATTTAGAACCACATATTTTGAAGCTTTTGATTGCCCTCGAAGATTACCAAATTGGACAGCCAGATGTCATTACAATAAAACATTTCATAGAGACCTGATCAGGTTGTACATGCAAGCTTTCGCGGCTTGCATCGACGACTTCTTGGCTGTCCGGGTGACGCCACATAGTGGGCTGAGAGGCCGACATGTCAGGTGAAATGTCGGCCTCTGAGCCCACTACGCGGCGTCACCAGGACAGCCAAGAATTGGTCAGAAAGTCAGGTTGTAACTTTTTTATTTGTTAAGGAGACTACCTCAAAAAACCTTTTCTGGCTGCATATCATTAAGCCAGTGTGATCCAACCTGTGGCCCGCTTATCTGTTATCTTGTGGGCACTTACTCTTCTTAGAAGATAAAAAAACATTAATTGAAAATTTGGAAAAAATTAAATAACCTTACTGGTTTGCTTAAATAACATTAACAGAATAAATCTTATTGGTGCAAAACAGGCCCCGTAAATGGTTGTCCATAAATTAATACACTAAAGAGGGGAGAGGGAGATTTGAAGCAGTGTTACATAGGATTGGGGGTATTAGTTTTTTGTTACAGAACAGTGATTTTTTTTCAACATTTGTTGAAATAATGACTTATTTAGCCTTACACAAAAACATCAAAATATTAACTAAACAATTTAAAAAATAAATAAATTAAAATTATAAGTAAACTGATCATTAAGCACTATATAGAAATATTTTTTCATCAATTTCCATGAATTGAATCTGTAAGATTACAAAGAAAATATTCAAACTGATATGTACTACATTCTAGAATCCATTTAAATTGGCACTGTAGACTCTTGCTCATGCGTCATATCCATGATAGCACGGCTTGTGATAAAAATCTTATCTACACAGGTGTCCTTCCTTCACAACTAGCTCCCAATCTTATTGTTAGGTACAATCAGCATCACCAATTGGCGCGGTTCGTCATGAAGGCGGACCGCGCCTAGAGAAATCCCCGCTCTAAAAGATTTATATATATATATATATATATATATATATATATATATATATATAAAACAATAGATTTCTGGATTATATTATATAACAATCTTATCAAATTTTTTTCTTAGTTTGTTAACGGCCGTCCGTTACGCATTTGAAGCCGTTGACAGGGGGAGAAAAGCGTTAGGCTCCCACTTCATTTCGCTATAACGCTTCACGTAAAACGTGAAGGCATTACGTCATGCATTCCCTGCACAGGCTTATTGGCGCGCCGCGGCGGACGCAGCCTTCAAGCGTGGGGCGTAGGGTCTCAAGAAGGGTGTGCTCACGAGATAGCGTGCAGCTCAGCGAGCATTGCGCATGAACTAGTTTTCCCAATAAGTGGTGGGAGCGCTACTCCCTTAAGCCTTTATCGGAAGCACGAAATCTACAGGACTATTCTTCGTGATCGGAAGAGCTTATGTAAAAAATTCAATGCAATGTAATGCATGTGCAGCCTTCCCCATTTAGAAAACCACGAGCCGCGACTGATCAACTTATTCCGGCTTTAATTATATTTTTTATTGAACTACATGGGATTTTCTCCCTTTTACAAAAGGATTTCAAACAAATTAAGGAAAAATTATGACAGATCAAATTACATATCACTTAAAATAATCATTAATTTTAATATACAACACGAATACAAGTTGCTTTTACTGGGCTGTAATTTATTTTCACTTCTTGTATTTACAAGGCAGAGAGATGTAGTAAGCGTTACATAATTACGGGGGGGGGTCAAACTTCATCTATGGGGGCATTACAGGGGGAGGAAGTATTCAAAATACTCCAAATTAGCACTACATCATTTATAAACTGGCCCTAAAACAGTTGTTAAGATGTTAACTAATTGTTGTTGTTCAGAGAAATTCAAGGAAACCCCACCAGTGTTGACAAAAGCAATTCAGGACAGAGTGACCAATAGTGTAAAAATGCTTTTTTCTAATCTCAAACAAATTAAATAAAAAATGAGGTCATATTGAAAGTGCTTTACTGGAATCAACCCCGAGACTTTGACTTACTGAACTTACAGTGGATGTTGCAAAACCTGCATGAAAATCACCTACATTTCTCTGTTGTAGAATAAAGTGATATTTCACACTATATGGTTATACGCAATTTGTTTTCTTAAATGTCTCTGACCTGTACTTTCTTATATATTTAAAAATTATTGGTCCTTGTGTATCTAAAGGTTGGACCACCTTCCTTAAACCATAAAAAATATGGAAAAAAAAAGATACTTCCTTCAGTTCGATCTACGAAAACTCTCGGTAATGAAGAAAATGATTACAATGTTAAATCGTAATTAAAATTGATTTAATAACAGAATGCCTGATAAAAATTATTTCTCGAAACTTTAAAACATCTTTAGAATTACATCCCCCCCTTGAAATTACAAATACATTTGTCTAAAAATAAACACTTTGAGACACCAAGACGTACTAATTCAAATACTGAAATGATATTCCTTAAACATTAAGAAATATTTTAGTACCATCACATCCAAGTCTATGCACCTCTCAAAATCCAGTCGGCAGCTGATTGGGAGCACGATTGTGTCCCAATCCCTCGGCTGCTCGCTTGGTGACGCGCCCGGCGACGCGTGATAACGAGGTGAAAGGCATACGATCGAAATGCCCGGTAAGCAGGGATTTCCTCACTGCAGATCGGCGTCCGCCCTTCCGCAAAGTGGCGGCACAATACATGGCAGTACTGGGAGAGAGGTCACTTTCGTCCAATTGCAGAGCTCTAGTAGAAATGTCAGATGTACGTTTCCGGTACACTTTTTTCATTTTTCTGTGCCCGCGGCAAGCCACCCACACGATTAATGTCGTACGAGGGATTATTGAGCTCTCCTCCTGAGCGGGCACCTAGCTATTAAGTCCTCCGCTCCCCCTCGGGTGTCATTACTGCAACGTCAGGAAGCCATCCGGACTCGCTGCAACCCAACGCTCATAGGAAAGCCTCCCGCAGTAAGTCCGAGTGGGACTGCTTCACCAACTCTAAGCTTCCAGCGTTCCAAGCTGATCGCAATACGATTTTCAACATCAAAGCGCCTGGACCAGTGGCGACTTGTGGGTATTTGCACGTTCCCATGTTCACACCCAAATTAATTCGGTGCAATTTCTCTTAAAACATCTCTTAACAAGAGGAAAAAGTTTTTCGGAGCTTTTACGAAATATGGTATTTTAAAACTCGCCGTTCGGAAGCTGCGATTGATAGTCCACTGCCAATGCTCTTCGTTAAAGCCAGCCGGCGCATACTCGACAAATGCGAACGAGGAAATTGGGTCGTTGGCGGCCGCGGGGTTCGAGGAGAAAGAGGAAAGACAACGGTGGCTTATGGACTGATGGAGCATTCCGCCGGCGATGCGAATGCTACTGCGTCGGCGCAGTGGCGATCTCAGCGAGTGCCTTGACATGCGTCTAATAGCGTTTTCCATTCGTCGCACTAGTGCGCACTCAGGGCAGCTTTCGTGTTCCATTCGACCGCTAGGGCGCACCAGTGCAAAGAACTGCGTGTTCCATTCGCACATCGACACGGCCCCAGGGCGCACTAAACTGCGACGATCGCGTCAGTGCAGTCCACTGCACCGGGCCATTGTGAGGTTAGGTACGGACGTTATCCATGCTGATTTAGGTTCGTGGTGAAATTGTGAAGGCAATTGAGGATCTTCTGTCACGCAGGGATACTTTGAATGATGGAGTATGTTATGTTCTGCAAGAACTGCCTTAAAATAATGTTTGCGATTTACACTAAGTTTGGAAAATCAGATTGTGTTTTCCGAAAATTTAACCTTGAATAATTTCATATTAACACATCCAGTGCTATTTAGAAACTTAGTGTTTTAGGTACGTCTCAATTTCGAAACGCTAATAAAGTGAAAATAAAAATAGTGACCCTTCCAAAATCATTCAAATATATATGCCAAGAAATGTTTCTCGCACGCCCATGCATTTACCAGCGGAAATGTTCATGTTAATATTTTTATTGTTTTCAGTAATCAAACAATTCTACAGAAGCCTTTCGGTTCAAAATCTTGTGTACTATATCGATCACTGGCAAATCTCGAAAAATGAAATTACGATTCATACGCATTTGAAGTTTTCGTAGTTTTTAAATAAAGAAATCACACGTTAATTATGAATTAAGAAGTAAGAATTCCCAAAAGACTTCATAAAAATTATAATGACGATCATAATTCAAAATTATTATTTTTCGTGTTCCATCAATGTGACACCAAGAACAGCTGTGTATAATTTCACTGCGTAGCGCATAAGCCCTGACAGTTCCGGAATCCGTTTCATTCGTAGCTGCCCTTCGCGCGTGTGGGGCAGCACTGTTGCGGAGCGACGACGTTTCTGTCCTGCACTAGGGTGGATTTCAGTGCAACGAATGGAAAACGCTATAAGACATAACACTCGGCTAGCACAAGTTTTTAAGAGACGTGTGACATTGTACGAAGAAAATGTGAGATCTCTCTCCAATAAAATGAGCTCTAGCTCTAGCGCGCGATACGCAAACTCATTGCTGTGTAGTGTTGCATCACAAAAATGATAATTTAATATATGTGTATTCTCTCGTTTTAAAGCCAGTTACAATTACAAAACCATTCCTAAGTATTCAAAACCCAAGAGTTTTGTAAAGGTATGTATTAATTTGAACGAGGCAGTAATAACACATTTCGTGGTATGTTCGGCATTTTATGGTTCACCATAAAATCTCATGAATGAGAAAAAATGACGATATTACTGCGACAGAAAACACATGAAACCTGTTGCTGTGGTACGTTACTACGATATTGTGGGGCGAGATCTATGCTTGCGATACATCCATATAAAAAATATTCGCACACCGTGATTCGAAAAAGATATAGATGCAAACAGTTCTGAAGCTACAGATACCTAAAGAAACGATGTTCGGTTAGGAAATTGACGCGTTGACTTCCAATGCCGACACCTTCACTTCGTCGGTAAATATTATTACCGGGTAGAGTTTCAATTGGTGGAATGTGAGGAAAACGAGATTAATTTACCTAATATACATTTTCTAATTTTACTGGTAATAATATTAAATTAAAAGTAATTCTCCAAACCAATGTCAACTACTTTGGGATTGTTTGAATCAGATTTCTTTCCTACATCACCATTTTTTCCCCTTAAACACATGACTTGCGATGAATCAATGGTTGTTTACATTGCTAAGGATGTTAAAATTCTTAACATACAGAGGTACAAGTGCACTTAACAAACCTGCAGGGTTGCACGTTACCAAGAGTTAAATACACATGTGACTGATAAAACCTTTAACATGAAAATACTTGCCAGAGATGTCACACTAAGCTAGTGTTTCATAATAGAAAAGGCTCACATTATACAAGTTGTTATCTTGCATTGCTAATGCTGCAAAATGATGCATTTTGTCATGTGCTGAACAAGTGCAATCATCACCAACAATTTTTCTTTTTGCTTCAATCGCATTCTCAAAATAAACAGGTCTGTTCCACCCCAGGTTTGATGCCTCAATTCAAAGATTCATTTTTATAAACTCCTTCAGTTTCAACCACGATATATCAAATTTAATACATACAAGAGTATTAAGTAACTTAAATATTTATTAACATTTTTTAAATTCAATTGACAAATCTGATCAACAAATGTTTTTCTCTCCAACAATATTGGCCAACCTGATCTAGTACATTACTGCTACTCTCCAAAATACAAGAAAAGGTAGATTTATTTACTCAAAACACACCATTTAATTATTAAGAATCCTTTTCTATTGAACCATATTCAATGTAGAATTAGATTGTGGAAGGCAAGAATTGAGAAAATACATAAAAGGCAGAGGAAATGGGAAAACCCCACAGGAACTCTCTGCAATCAAAATTGAATTACCTTACCTCACTAGAATAATTATCTCACAAAGACCAAAAACAAAACCCACTTACTTTCATTAAATTTGAAAAATGTAAAATTGTACACTTCAGTATGGTAGCTATATATGAAAAAGTTATAACAGTACAATGTAATAATCTTACTATTTGTTGTTATTAAACAAGGCTATAATGTCCATTGAAATAATTTAATATTCTATAGTAATAAATCTTGAGTGTAATACAATTACACTTTGAACACAAGTGCAATGATGTAGTGCCAGTTCTGAAATTCTCTCAAGCAAGAAAGACTAACCCAAACCTTTACTTTTTGGACAAAATGGATAGAAGCAGCACAAGTATTGTGGATTGCTGAATACCAATAGCCTTAAAGGGAAGGTCTACAAAACTAGCCATCCTGCCACACTGTATGGAGCAGAATGTTGGACAATGAAGAAAAGAACAGAAGTCGCATGTAGCGGAGATGAATATTCTGAGGAGGATTTGTAGTGACTTGAATGGACAAAATCAGGAAAGAAGTAATAGGGGGAAGTGTGAAGGTGAGGTCAATAGTACTGAAACTTCAAGAAAGGTGACTTCAGAGGTTTCAGTATGTTATGAGAAGACCTCTAGACCTTCGTGACCCACTGAGTGGAGTCAATAGAGAATGGGAAACGAGCTCAGGGCTACGCAAAGAAGTGGAGACATTTTGTAAGGGGAGATGTGGCAGCATGGTATCACAGTGGATACGTAGCAAAATAGACTGTTGGAGAGTACCGATCAGAAAAGCCGACCCCCAGCTAACAGAGAAAAAGAAAAGGGAGGAAGAGGAGAAAAGAACAACAAGAGGAGGAAGAGGAGAAAAGAACAACAAAGAAAGAACAACAAAGAGGAGGAAGAGGAGAAAAGAACAACAAAGAGGAGGAAGAGGAGAAAAGAACAACAAAGAGGAGGAAGAGGAGAAAAGAACAACAAAGAGGAGGAAGAGGAGAAAAGAACAACAAAGAGGAGGAAGAGGAGAAAAGAACAACAAAGAGGAGGAAGAGGAGAAAAGAACAACAAAGAGGAGGAAGAGGAGAAAAGAACAACAAAGAGGAGGAAGAGGAGAAAACAAAAGTTGAAATGATTTGCTTTATGTCTACAAGGAGATTTCTGAGAGATATGCACTTCTACTTAGATTTCTGAGCGATGTGCACACTTCAATTGAAAAACTGGAGTAAGAAAAAACTTATTCCAACAATTGAAATGATTAGTTTTAAGCCTAGAAAGAGACTACTAGGTTTCCGAGAGATGCACATAGTATTTCAATTGAAAATTAGGTCCAAAAAGCAAAGTTATTACGCTTCTGACTTCGGTTTCTTGTGTTCATGCCAAGTGTGACTTGTCTTTCATTTTGAAAACAGTAAACTGAAGAATGTGTTCCATAGACAAGTGGAGGATTCTACTAATTATCCCAAGTGTAATTTTCAATAGGGCGACCACTGTCTATGCATCCCCTCACTATGCCAATGAAGATCATATTGACATTTTTCTTACATGTTCTTTATATTACATCAGAACCCAGAAACAGAAGAACTTTAATAACTATCTTGCAAATAATGTCCACACCAAATATGAACTTAAACCTTCAGTTCATAAACCTTTTGAAAAGTATTATGAAAATAGATGTGAAATTCAAACCACCGAATCAAATTTCTTAAACTGTCAATTAAAAATAATCTGTTTATTGAATAACAATTAAAAATAGATTCTTTGCATTTAATAGAGATAAAATTGTGTCCATCATTAAGAGTTATCAGCATTAGTTGGCAAGCAACTTAAAACTATATTTTAATGAAAATGATGTTCACTGAAATTCAAAGTACAACTCTTTCCTTTGCTCTTTGTAATATGCTCAAATTTTACCTAGAGCATACTTGACAGTGGGAGGGAGATTACATCATGGGACTTCGATCCCACCAGAAGCCAATGACATTCTCAGATATGGCCTACAGTTTCTATAGTAAAGAAAGTCACTTATCTCATTGAATACATTATAAACAACCATTAAAAAAAGTTCAGATTCAGCTTACATGCAAGATTCTTTATAAGGAAAGGAATCCGCTAGACTCCCTTGAAAAAAATCCCTGTTCGCATCACTGTCATTAACCAACAAGTTTAGTATTCCCAATAGACAACACTTGCGATTGTATACTTAAATATTCATTATCATTTATTTAGATAAATGAAAAATTTGTAAAGAAAGGCAAAATCACCAGCTGAGCTTATCAAAAAACACAAAATATTATCTACAGTGAACGAGTTTAATTAACATATCCAAACCAGCAATCTTCATAACCAAAAATGTATACTATATTTAAGTCTCTTTTTGTTATTACAAGGAAATTTATTAAATTTGAACCAGATCTCAAAAAATTATTCTATACAAAAGAATCTTGTATGAATAAATTTACTGTCACTAAATACAAAATTCAGTACCAAACATCTATTATTTCATCAAACAGGCACTTATTTTTCAACTTTAATTTCAATCATCAGAAATATTTAACAATGAATAATTAAATTGATCATTAAAATGCAGAAATAGGAAACTACCTTCTGGACCACCACATCTTAAATTTGTGGTACAGTACACATTCGTAAACCCTACTTTCTTTGCCAGTAGACAGCAACAGACAATAATAATAATAAAAAAAATATTTATTGAGTCACATACAATTTTGATTGTGTATGACCAGTCAGATATGATGTACATGGGTGCACATGTCTTCCCAAGTTCCAGATTTCATACTCTTACACACTATTAAGAGTGAATTTTGTGTGCACGTTTCAAATCCTCAGAATTTCCTCTGCTTTTAGTAAGTGTTATTTTAACAAATCAAAGAAAAGTTGTATTTTAAAAATTCTGATAAATCAAATTCTGTTAAAAAAATCTAGTTTGATCTGATTTGAAGACAACACACTAAAAGAAATTCTCAAAGAAAAAGTTTGAGCATTTCATAACAAGAAGTAACATGAAACGCAAAAAATATAGATCTTCAGCATACATTGATAACTCTTCATTGAAGCTTCACACCATAATGTACACAGATCTATAATAAGATTAACATCTTGAGCGTTTCTGATATGCTGTTAAAATACATGGAAGGAAAAAAACCGTAGTAAGTAGAAATAGAGTATGCGTTAGAATTAGATCCTCTGTTTATCTTTTATAATGATAAAAGAAACTACAGCAATGGATGGGGCAAGTCGGCAATGGATGAATTATTTCTGTAAAATGTTATCTGGTAACCTGGTGGTTAGTATTCAATGCAAGAAACTACAAAATGTCTACTTCAATGTAAAAGAAATTCTCCCTACCACGAAATTGAGTCTTGTCCATTCAAAGTTCTCTGGTTCTAAATCTACATTGCAAAAAATTTTTCACAACTTATTGCTAAAACAGTGTATACATCTATTATATTATGATAATTCTTGTAATAGTTTCCAATATATTTCACTAAAAGGCCTTAAATTTTAATTCAAAACCTAATACATTTACTAATTTGTTTCAAGAACTAAACTTTTCTATTTTTCAAGTACACAGGTAACAAAAGGTTTTGTAATTTTGAAAATACTGTAGGGATGCAACATGATCCCAAGTCAACTTTTGACTAGTTAATACAGTAAAATTTCATCACAAGTCTGCAGTTGAAACTTACTGTGCGAAAAGCTGCAACTGTAGCAACAGGAATTTTAGAGGAGAGATCCCCCTCAGACAAAAGTCTGGCGTCTTTCCTCATTGTCGGCCCCTTCACCTTCGTATCTAATTTTGGGTCGTATGTTCCAGGAGCTGGAGAACATGCTAAATACGAAACAAAACAAAGAATAAGTTCCTGAATAACCCAATGTACATGTACTTAACATAGTACAAATAAAATAAAGAACAATCGTCACATGCCACATATCTGACTAAAAGATACACTTTTAAATATCCCTAAATTGCCTATACATTCACATTTGTAATTCTTACATGGAGCCTCGTTGAATCGTTGGATTCTTGCTCGTGGAAACGACATCTTGCAACATAAATGTTACACCACAACTGTAAAATACGCACACGGCAACGGCAAACGACGGTTTGAACCGTCACATTTAAAACTCCCGTCAGTGCGATGCAGCCCTGTTCCCCCCTTACTTCCACAGCACTTTATTCACTGCTATTGAATTTTCAACCAATAGGCAGAGACTGCTAGTCCAAGAGTTCCAGTAGACCAATCATATCTAATCGTCTTATTCTTTACGAACAGGTGTCACTCATAGTTACGGAGTCTGCTAGGTCGAGTTACGAGGAATGTATGAATCTCGAATTTTCTTCATAATACCCACTTATCTGTATGTATAATATGTATACATATAAGTGATATATATTATATTTACAACTCATTGAATGTACCATGCAAAATCAGTTAAAATCGGCGGGTTTTTCAAATCATCGGTGGCTTCATTTAGTCTACTATTTTCCTGCGATTCTACCGCTTATGCAGTATAGAGAAAGTATTGAAATGCGGCATGGGGGAAAAGCAAGAAACTTTTATTGCAAGACCCTGGTGACGAAAAAGTGGATAAATATTTTCTCCCTGTAAAGTATTTGAGTAACTGTGAGTGTGCGCGCGCGCCTGTGAATGTATGTGCGCGCGGATCAGTGGCGTAGCTTAGTGGAGGCGGCAGGGGCGGACCGCTCCGGGCGGCACTTTTAGGGTGGCAGCAAAATTTCACAATATACAAATAATAATATCTTATAAAAATTTAAATTAATTCATTTCATATTTTTGTCGCGCCTACGATTCGGACCGATTGAAATGAGCACGGAATCTTTCATTATCTTATCTGACGTCTGCTTTAAATGAATGTATAAAAATGACATCTTGCGCATTGTAGCGACTCGCAACACCGTGTGTACCGACTTGTAAGGTTTCCCCTTTTTTAGTGTTTGGATTGTTTATGACTAATATTCACCTAGAATGACTTCTATCACACAAAGAATAGTGTTCAGTATTGTATAATAATATCTGAAAATTACTGTAGATTACAGTACGGATAAGTTCCTTCGGGAAAGTCCGTGAGACACGCTTTTCCAGTTCAAAGAAAGTGTCTTTGGTGTAATTATAATTTAACAATATTCGTATATTCCATGTTTAAATCTTGAAATGGTGAGGAGGAGAAGGAAACAGGTTTTTTCTATTTCTACACAATTTCTAGCCCTACTGCAGCACCTGAAATCCATTGCACATTTCAGTTATTGAGGTTTTCCTGAACACTATAAAAAAGTTTTTTCCCATCGAAGTGTTTGAGTTTATTCTTGAAGTTGTGTAATCCTGTTATGTTTCTCAGGTGTATTGGTAATTTGTTGTAAAATCATATATCTGAAGAGAATGTACCCTTTAGGTCTAATGTGCTTGTGCACTTTGGTTGATGGAGGCTACATGCTTGCCTTGTGTTGTACGAGTAAGCTTGAGTTAAATTTGTAATGTGTGTCATTGTTTATTAAATTTTTCTTTACAAATATGAGAACTTCGTAAATGAATATACGAGGCATTAGAAGTATGTTAAGTTGTTTGAATTGATGTCTGCAGGACTCTGTTCTTTTTGTATTTTTTATTGTTCAAATGATTCTCTTTTGTATTTTGAATGTTTGCTTAGCCTCTGGTCCTTGGCCCCAGATTATTATTCCGTACCTGAGAATAGAGAGCACATTTGCAAAGTACATTGTTCAAACTGTTTCAATGGTGCTGTTTCTTGTTATTATTATATTGCTAATACAATATTTAAAATATTTGAAATACAGTAAATAAAATCATTTTGCATTATAACTTTTTATTCCATTGTTATATTGTAATTACCAATTACAATAAATTACTAATTGACAGTCATAAATTTCTGAACAATTACTAAAATCTTTCAAATAAAAAACTCTTTCACTTGCGTATTCACAAAAACACTCAAATATAAAATAGTATAAAAAATATGCGTTACTCAAATAAACGGAATTTCCTTTTTAAATACCTAGTTTCTCAAGCAAATCATCAGACAATAAGCATCTGGTTGGTGAATGTATAAAACCTGCAAAGGAAAACAATTGTTGAACTGGCACTGATAAGCATAAACTATGTTATAAGGAATATACTTTTTTTATTGTGGATAATTGTCCAGCATTTCTAATGATGTAGACTTATCATTTAAAAATGAAGAGAATTCAAGTTCAGCTGCTGAAAGGAGCTTTTATTTTTGTTTCAGTGAGATCCATTCACCAGCAGAATTGAAAAAATCTCCCCCCGATATCTTCTTCATCTGTATTTAAAGTATTTCTTGTTTTAAATACACATATTTTATGTATTTAAATACATCTCTAAAATACATGTTCAAAAAACTCAGAAATACAGCTTTTAAGTACAAAATAAATTTAAAATATGTACTTGTATTTCAAATACTGTGTATACAAATGTATACTTGTATTTCAAATACAAGTATTTAAGTACCGCTCAACCCTGTAAATTTATAAAAACAGAATAATCTGTACGAAATTCGCAATTAAACAGACAGACACCACACAACTCGGAAGCTGCTCGGAAGACTGCAAAAGACTACTCCAAGAACACGTACGGCTCGGTATTCCGGATGACTTCGTTATGAAATAAACATTCTTTGGAGTAAGCGCACGAGAAAGACGAACGAGATTCCCGTCAGCTCTGGGAATGCTAGCGCTATTGCATGCGTCTATCGTTTTGACGAAAGACGCATGCCCGAAACGCGTGCGCTATACGCATACGTAGGACGCATGCGCAAAATTGAACGAAAAGACGCATCGTGTGGACACGCCTTTAAGTGTGCAAATACTGATTTTTAAATGAATGTGACCCACAACTTATTCTTATTACACTTAAACAATTTACCCACATAAACATACAAAACAGTCGCCTTTCAATAGATTCGCATACAAAACTGTTAATAGAGCAATCGCAGAAGTAAAAATGAACACAAATTAGATTGAATTTGTAGAGTTGTAATCTCTTCAAAATTTAGGAGGGAGGGGAATAAGGAAGTGTTAAGCAAACCAGGCAAATGATGTTATTTAACGGAGCTTCAAAAAAATAAGAAATTTATCAACGCTGAGAAAAGTCCGGATTCAAAATATGCGCCGCCTGAATAACTTTCCTGTGATCTGCCAGTTATAGCATGAACATACAGTGTGTTAGAGATAAAAAAAACTGCCAGTTTGCAATTACTGAATAAAAAATGAGAAAGTGAAAATATACGAATGATGTTGAGTAAAACGATTTATTATAATATACATTGTGAGTATGGTTTTCCCATCACAATGAATGATCTAATGTATTTGTTTGATGCCGAGTGTACACTGAGAGGAAAACTAACCTGTTATCTTAACTGATACTTTGAATTAAATTCAATGTTATAATAATTTCACTTTCCAAATTATAAACGCGAATCAGCTGTTTTAATCATAATGTCAGTTTCATTATTATAACTAAAAAGTTTCATATTTTGACAAAAGAACAATTTTCATTACAAATGATATTGCCGAATAAAGCGGTGAAAAGTGCCCCCAAACCAATTCGATACTCGCGATGATCATATGAAAGAGAATACAGAATGACATAGATTCATAAAAAATCAGCCTCCTAGGGCAATCTGTTGCAGAAATACAACGAGAAACGTGTTTTCCATGTTTTATTTTTTTCTCAGCATCTATTGCGAGTATCACGCTGAAAAAATTACAGAGACATAGTTCAATTTGAAAGTATTTTTGTCAACGAATTTTGTCGTCAATTTCATTAGAAAAAGAAATTTTTAATTCATTTTCGACGTGATAACGTTGGAGTATTGTCTCAATTTTTTCCTTAATATAGGTCTTATAACATTCTATTACATATTTTTAAAGATTTTTAAAGAATGTAGAGAAACCTAATGTGATTGGAAAAAACGTTTAAATATTTAAACAGATTAAAAACAAATTATCGACAAACTCACAATATCCTTGGTGTAGCATAGTGGAAATACATGGTGGAAAGAGATGGGTGGCCTCTTGCGCATCCGACTTCAGCCAATGAACTTCAGGTACCAGTGTGCCTCATAATATTAGCGTAAATTTTAAATGCCAAAAGTATCACAATTACAAGTTATTGAAACAGATTATATATATATATATATATATATATATATATATATATATATATATATATTATTGCAATTACCCTTTCATCGTGTTATTTTTGGTCGGTCACCGTTGAAAATTGTCCATTTATGCCACTTAAAAAATGTTGTTCAACACTTTTTGCACTCATGACACATCTTCTTGCACACATGAAACATGGCGGCCGAAGTCTGGTCTCGCTTTTCAAACGAAGTGGTCACATGGTTTGTGACGGAAACTGGTGCTGTGCAGAACGAGCAAAAATTGGTGCACTGGAGGAGCTCATCAATCTCCTTCCACCATGGGAATATCGGGAGGGAAACGATATTGTCAACGTCCGAACGGAAGTGGCACCCTCGGATGTTGCTCCCACATAGCTGCGATCATTTAAACATACATTTGGCACATGCTAGTTACTTGGCGAAAACTGTGAATCAGATGTGTTTAAATAGAAATGTTGAAAAAATTGAAATTTTGAATAGACTGCTTAAAGACAAACGCGTGATTCCAGTTACTGAAGAAAGTGAAAATGATTGTCTATGATTGTCTAATTGCCAATGATTAATAAATATACTACCAAGTAAGTTGATTTATATTATAAACATCAATGATTAATATACATAAAGACGTAATTTGATTTATATTAGAAAGAATAGATAAATCTAAAACAAAAGGGGTTTGATAATTTTATTTCGATAAAATAAATACTTTCTACATAAAACAAACATTTGTCAGCAAAAAGTTCCAAATCATCCTGGTAAGAATGACCTTCCAATAATTTAAATACAAACTATTTAAACATTGGCGAAACAAGTTTTTCCAATCACATTTTGGGGCAAGTTTCAAATTTTTAAACTAAAAAAAATGGTTTTAATTTTTTTCACTACCGTCCATATTGTTTAAAAATCTGAAAAAATATGTTATAGAATGTTATAAGATATATTTTAGGGGAGAAATTGGGACAGATCTAAATGTTATCACGTCAATAATGAATTTCAATTTTTTCTATATAATTAAACGTCAAAATTCGTTGACAAAAATAATTTCAAATTGAACTATGTTCGTACGTCTCTGCAATTTTTTCCAGGGTGATACATGCTGAGAAAAAAATAAACATGGAAAACGCGTTTCACGTTGTATCTTTGTAAAGTCGGAGTAGGAGTCTATTTTTTGTCGATCTACGTCATTTTGTATTCTCCTTCATATGAGCATCCCGATTATCTATTTGGTTTGGGGGCAGTTTTCAGCGCCTATTTCGGCTATATCCTTTATAATAAACACTAAAATAAATGCACAGAACTGTTGAAGCCATTTTCAAAGAGTATTTAAAGTCAATGTAATTTAAAGACGGGAAAAACGTAACAATTGTTTTTATTTTTTAACTACAGCTCAGGACTCGGAACTAATAATGCTACAGAATAATACAGACCTTCTCTGGTTAGTTTTCTAATTTATTTGGCTAAGTCACCTTAACACGCTGGCCCCATCCTATTGCCAACTGCAATCTATCGCCGCCAAGAGTACATTAAAAAAATAAAAATCGGTTTCCTAATGGTAGAACCGAAATATTACTTTAAGAATATTAAAGAAAAGTAAAATTCGTCCATAAGGAATTTTTGTTGACAACTTTGGAGCCGCTTTAAAGAAAATAGAAAAAAATTTGAAATTCCTTACAAATGCAATATTGTACGCAAACCACTGCAAATATTAAAGACGTGAGTGATACTTAAAAAAATGACATTTGTGTAATTTTTGAAAAAACAAATTAATACAGCAAAATGACTTTTAAGTAATCTTAAAGAGAGCATTTAGCACTATCTCTATGAAGAGTTTGAAGAAAGAATTTGGAGCCTTTTAGAAAATGCGTTAGAGCGTTTCTAAAATGCGGAATTTTGAGCTCGTTTTCAAAGAAAACTTTTGAGTTTTCAAAAAACTTTATATGACATCTTTTAAAGCACATTTACTCTTCAATAATGTGGTCAAATCGCCGCTAATGAAAATATCGACGTGAGAGACAAGTTTGAAAATTACAATTTTGTAATTAAAAAAAACACAAGAAAGAATAGAGCCATATGGCATTTATATCTTCGAATAGGGTACATTTGACACTTCCCCTACCAAAACTTTAAAGAAAAAATTGGCAGACAGTTTTGAGAATAGCTGGTTTAGCTATTTTTTTTAAAATGCGTGCACTTACTGCACGCAATATTGCGAGAAAATTGCTAAAAGCTCCAAAAAACGTACATGATCTTAATGATAGAACTGATTAATGACAAATTTTATTTGAAGGAAACATATCTATCTTCTGTTTTGTAGTTGTAGAAAGACGCTGAAAAAACAAACTTTGCAACTATCGAAAATTTAGAGTTAACAATGAAAATTGGACCTATGCCACCTTTATAAGCGTATTTTCTGTATTCTTACAAGAAATTTAAAGACAAAATTTGGAGCCATATTTAAGAAAGTTTTAAAAATGTGGCTGGAGCTTCACGTAAAGTACCCCCGAAAATTAATGAATTTTTTAAAAAATCGCAGAGCTTGACTTACGCCATATCGGCAGGGGTTCTTCAATTTGGGAAAAGTCCTACACATGGTTTAGGTGCTAGTGTTGTTAGCTGCTAGTATAGTATATAGTTAGGAGCTAGTATAGTATAACAGACGGATTACAGACGGACGGACATTTTACCATCAATCGAGTTTTCGGTATCAATGACCCACAAAACATGAATTTTGGGTACTCCACGTGTTACACGATTTTTTATAACTTTAGCAATTGGATTTATTCACCTCTTTGTAATTAGGGCCCGACAGTAAGAGTTCTTTTGCCCAAAATTCGCCGTTTTTCGCGCAGAATTACATAACTTTCTGTCTGCTGCGTAAGTACTAGCGAAAAAGTCAAAATGTTTTTCTGATAATATAAATTATTTTCTTATTTTTCATATTTTTTCCATAAGATAAAATGGTGTTAAGTTGACGTAAAAAAATTAAAATAAAAAGCAAAACGCTTCGCGTTGTGGATGGTGTGGGTGGTGGAACGGGGCAAAGAAAACTTACAAAAATCTTATTTTTAATGTTAGAGTTATAGTGTATCTACTCATATGTCATGATGTTTATGTGAACTTTTGATTACCTTATTCGGGGGGACACTTGGACCCCCACCCCCAATAAAAGATCCGAAATCCCGCCTCTGAAGAAACGCCTGTCCATATGGCTCTAGTTGAAGCTTTGAAATTTTGAAAAACATTCTTTAAAACGGGGAGATACTTTACAAGAAGCATGACATTTTCAAAATTTTCTTAAAAAGGGCTCCAAATATTTTCTTTAAATGTATTGTAATAATAAAGTAAAATACACTTACAAAGGTGGCATAGGTCCCATTTGAAGGTTAACTGTGAATTTTCGAAAATTGCTAAAGTTTTAATTTTTTCGGCGTCTTCCTCCAACTACAAAATTGAAGACAGAGATTTTTACTTAAAATGAAATTCCTTGTCCATGAATAGTTCTTTCAATAAGGTCATCTAGATTTTTTGGAAATTTTAGTCGTTTTCGTGCAATAGTGCGTGCAATATTTGCAATTTTAAAAACTATAAAAACAAGCTTTTTACACAAACGGTCCCAATTTCTTTTATATTTTTGGTAATGTTAGTGCCAAACCAAACCCTATACCATGACACAAACGTCATATTCATCTATTCTTTTGTTTTTCCCAAAATTACAAAAATGTAATTTTTTTGGCTTCTCTCTGACGTCGGTAATATTTACATTATAAGCGAATTCTTCACGCTGATGTGTTTATGAGTACATATGCTCTAAATAATGGCATATGTTTCTCGAAAACTCGAGTTTTCTGTGAAAATGATCTCAAAATTCCGATTTTCAAAAACACTCAATCGCCATTTTCTCAAAAATGGCTGCAAATTTTTTCTTCAAAGTTTTACAACAGATATTGGTAATGGCACTATTTAACATGACGTAAAGTTCATTTTGAAGTATTGTTTTGTATTTTAAAAAATTACACAAATGTAATTTTTTAAATATCTCTCACGCCGTCACATGCGTAATTTCCATCAATTTGTATACATTATAAGATTTGTGAGTGGACAAAAAAAAAAAAAAAATTTTTTTTACGTAAGCTTACGCGTTTTCTTAAAGACGGCTCCAAATTTTTCAATAAAAATTGCTATTTAGGACAAGGTTTTTAGTCTTCTTTAATATTCTTAAAATAATAATTCGGTTCTACTATTTGGAAACTGAAAAGTTACAAATTTTCCAAAGAAATGTACTTTGGGCGGCGATTGATGGCTCCTGGCAAGAAGGTAGGGCAAGACTGTACAGTACCAGTCCACACCAAGGAATTTAGAAAACTATACTACGAGAAAGTCTGTGACATTCTGTTGCACCTCTAGTTACTTTCTTGTGTACATTGTCGCGCCAGGAATATTATTCTGAAGGATAACACGGATAAGAGCCAAAATTTATTGCTTTTTATCCTTGAAAATAGATTTTATTACATGGGAGTTTTTTTCTTTTTTTCTCCCTTTCAAAATTCAAAATTTAAGTAGTATATGACTTAGGGATCACAGAATTTTGAAAATGTGCACACAATTCACTTTTCCCCATAGCACGTCATACGCAGTTTTTAACTGTTTTTTGACGTAAATAAATAAATAAATAAATAAATAAATAAATAAATAAATAAATAAATAAATAAATAAATAAATAAATAAATAAATAAATAAATAAATAAATAAATAAATAAATAAATAAATAAATAAATAAATAAATAAATAAATACTTGTACTATATACGGAGAAATATACGGAGTAGAGAGAAAGTAATGTATTGCTGCGCAAAATTGATTTCGAGATTTCAACTGAAATACACGTTTAGGGGTTCCCTGGTACTCAAAATATGTCTTTTTCAAAACGTCCGTCCGTCTGTGAACACTGCTAGCGCCTGAACCATGCATACGATCTTTTCCAAATTGAAGAAACCCCTGTCCATCTGGCTCTAGTTGAAGCTTTGAGATTACTAGAAAAATTGCTTTGATATTTGGGAGTACTTTATATGAAGCCTCTAGTACAGTTTCAAAATTTTCTCAAAACCGGCTCCAAATTTTTTCTTTAAATTTCTTGTGAGAATAGAGTACGACACACTTATAAAAGTGGCGTAGGTTCCATTTTTACGGTTAACTCTAAATTTTCGAAAATTGCAAAAGTTTGAATTTTGTTCGGCGTCTTACAGCTATAAACTTAGGCACATATTTTTCCTTCAATGAAATTGGTTGCACATAAATAGTTCTTGCATTAAGGAAACGTAGGTATGTTTGAAAATAGTAGTAGCATTTTTCGTGCAAAAGAGCGTGATATACTTGCAATTTTAAAAAAATGACAAAAACAAGATTTTCTCAAAAAGGCTCCAAATTTTTTCTTTAAATTTTTCTAATGGATAGTGCTAGTTGCACTTTTTAATATGATATTCATTTTGAAGAATTCTATTGTTTGACCAAAATTGACACAAATGTACATATATTACATTTTTTCATATTACAAATACATATTATAAATTTCATATTACATATTACAAGATTTTCAATGAAAATTTATATTTTGGACGAGGTTTTACGGTTATTTAATATTCTTGACGTAATATTTCGGTTGTAATATTAGGAAAGCAAACAGTTGAGAAAATGTAAACAAAAATGTACTTTGGGCGACGATTGATGGCAGCTGGCCAGAGAATGGAGCAAGACCTTAAAGCCAGACTACACCAAGGAAATTAGAAAAATTTGGTAGGAGAAAGTCTGTGCTGTTCTGTAGCACCTCTAGTTTATATTTTCTTTTCAGTTTCTAAATCAAACTAATAATTTAATTTCGAATTGTACACCTAAAATAGTTCATTCAGATGAAGTATCGGCTCCAAGTGTCAAACTCCAATCGATGGATTCGATAATCACCTAGCCTAATTTACATGGACAGCGGTGTAGTCACTGCATCATGTTGACTGAATAGCTCTGTTGCATATATCTACTAAAATTTTATTTTCCCTCTGACTGTTTCTCTGTGAAATTGTCTTACCAAACATTTAAAACATGCCTCATGAGCTTAAACTAGTGGTATGGCTATACAGCACAAACTTTTGGCACTATTTGTAACGGTTCTGGAATATTATAATACTTCATAAATCTCTAAATGTGTTCAACCAGCAAAAAATGTTTGCCCTCCGAGACTCCAACTTAGATCCACCGAGTTGACTCGCCGTGGACCTTACCGCTACGCTGGGCAGCCGCTCTGATGTAGCAGCATTGGCTACCGGTTAAAATTCTAATGGTTTTGCCCATTATTTCCATCATGCAATTTTCGAAAATTCAGAGAGGTCAACGAAAATGAGACCTGCGCCATTCTTTTAAACGTTTCTTGTTTTATCCACGGAAAAAATGTAGAGAAAAACTTGGAGCGGTTTTGGGGGAAATGTTCTTTTAAATGCACTTTTAATTTCAATCACAAACTACGCAAAAATTACTTGTTTTTCGAAAAATGAATATGACCTTTCTAAAAGCCGATGTTTTACAACAGTTTTTGAGACAAAAAACTCTTGCTTCAATTTGGTTGTATTGAAATGTTAAATTTTTGAAATTTCGAAAATTCAGAGAGTTCAACGAAAACGAAACGTGTGCCATTATTTTAGCGTTCCTTGTTTTATTCATGGAATAAATGTGAAGAAAAATATTGGAACGGTTTTTGATAAAATGTTTTCAATTACATTAATTTCATTCAGAAATTTCGCAAAAACTGTTCGTTTTTTTACATGACTTCAGAATAAACGATTGTGTCATCCGAATGCGACAATACGCCACTACGATCCCTGCCGGCCAACACGGGCAGAACGGCGTTCCAGGCACGTCGTCAGGGCGAACGCCGCTATGAGCGCCAGCAGCACGACGCCTAAAAGGCGGGAATGTTCATTTGCAAAATACATCCAACGAGCTGTATGAAGGCTGACAGAATTAGAAAGAATTCCGAATACATAACATAATGAGCTTAATTTAGTGTTTATCAACAGTTTTGTATTTTTTTAATTTAAAGAATAAGTTGTGGGTCACATGAATATTTACAAATCGGTATTTGCGGTGAGCCCTCTGTCAGACCGGCTGATCACAGCCAGCCGCACAGCGCACAGTAAAATACATTTCTAAATCATAACCATGAATATCCTACAACCCCAAATTGAACCTTCTCATTGGTCAGAATCTTAGAGCTGTTCCAAATGATAAACACTAGTTTCTTAGTGCTATTCCAAGTAGTAGTAGCGGTTGAAATGCTAAACACTAGTATGTCGCGAGTAAAACGATTCGTTGAGGATTGGCGTGAGTTGGGAGATTCGACTCAGTCGAGTGCACCCTGCAGCACACGTGTTTTTCATTCACTATTCACCATGGTACCACCAGAAATACTTCTGTCATAAATACTTCTTACATCGTGCTCTTCACCCATCCAACATTCAACTCAATGTTTTATGTTATTCGAGACAGTAATTTGCCTGAAAATTAAAGATATTTTGTTAAATATTATTAATTTATTCAAAGAATTAGTTAATGTTCCTTACTGCAGTGTTAATCAGAAATTGATATAACTGCATAGGGAATAAATTAACAAAATAAACTATTATTAAATACATTATCTTTGAATACTTAGGGAAATGATTAAAAGCCTGTCCCAGGTAACTTATTCCAGTCCGTGATCGTGCTGTAAGTAGACAAAAATTATCTAACATCTGTACTCAGCACTCAACTGTATTTTATGCGAGTGATCTCCGAAACTATAGTACATGGATGTACCAAGTCGGCTAGAGATTTCTTTCCACGCTGGATAACCGACAAATGTTTTATATGGGGTACAAAGTCTTGTTTTCACTTCACTTTCACTTTTACTATTTCACTTTCTTCTTATTTGTCTGAAAAGTAAAATGACCTACTCTTTTCTGTTTTCTTTTCATATTTTCCCGTTGTAAATTTTTTTAAGGGGCCCAGCAAATCGTTCCATATTCCATTAAGTCAGTAACTCAATACTTCTGACAATTGAACATTACTCGTACATTCTCTTTACAAATAATAAAATGCTGGGGAAAGAGGGAGTCGTGACAAGACATCAGTAAAAGACTCGTTGATTAATGTTTCATTCAGCTAACACGGTCGTCGTAGCGACTCCTAGTGAGCACATTTCTATCTACTTATACCAGTCGCGCGACTTTTCTTGACGTCTGTGCTCCCTAGTGCTCAACACAGCACGACTCGGTACGGTCTGGTCACAACATTGGTCTCACACGGAACGGCACGGCAAGATTGTCAGGGCTGCCAAGCTCTGCTTTCGAATGAATTCAGTTCTCGCGTTTTCGCTGTTAGTTGTGCTCTGTGATTAATTCAATTCGGATTTTGGTAATTACGATTCTGATTTATTTGATTTGTATTATTTGGTTTTGGCAACAAATTTTGGCATTTTGGACTACGATTTTTAATTCTTGGTATTTATTAGAGATTATTGAAGATGTCAGAGCCAGTTCCAGGACCCTCTCAGGAGGTTCGTAGGACACCTTCTCCAAAAAAAAGTATCCACACAATGCGAAGGGGTGAAAGAAAAATAATTTCACAAGTAGCTGAATGTTGCGAAACAGAGAAAGCCAAAAAACAGCTTCTTGCCCCTATACATCAGTCTCAGAAGAGAGCTTCAATATACACCGGAGCTAGTGTGTCCACAATTCAGAGAATAAAAAAATTCAAAGACACGAATCAAAATAAGTCCCCAGAAACTCCTGGCAAAAAGAGGTAAATAGTTCTTATTTTAATGCATACTTGTTTAACATTGACTGCCGTGTGGCTTGCCGGCGGCCACAGCGCTGACTCACGTGAAACGCCGTGTAGCCCGCCTGCGCCGCCTCGCCACCGCCGTCTGTTTCAAAGGACATATCTTTCAATGGCGTGGAGTAATACGTTGCAACTCGTATCCGGCTTGTGGATGACACATAAAACGTAGACATCACGTGGTCTTTTGATTAGGTCTCCAGTAGGTGAGAAATCATCACTTCATTCTTGGTAATCGTGTTCGTGTCACTGGCATTCTTCCTGATGGATTCTTACTATTCTGTGATTGAATTAGTATTTCTTGATTTTACTGAGGCAGATACAGAGATGATCAAGTAAAATTTGGTTTCTTTCTTCCGTTTTTTTATTTTTTGCAAAATATTCTAAAGTTTTTAAGCTGTCATAGTTTGTCGAGATGAGCGCTGATAATATGCATTTCTGATACCCACTGAACCATCTTATATTCTTATTTTAGTTGTAAATGGATCCTGAACCATCTTGTACTCGTAAAAGTTACCCTTATGTTATGTGCAAAAAAGAAAAGAAAAAAGCTTCTTATGAAAAGATTTTCAAGAATTTTCTTTATTATGGTTTACATAATAGTAAAATTTTGTAAATACAGCCAGTCAACGTGTTTGAATCGTGAACTGTAGTATTATATAAGGTTTACTATTTATTAAGCGAAATTTCAAAAGTCTCTTTCTTCGGTTAAGATCAAGTGGGGAAAGCGGTGGTTGACGAATTCGACAAGCGTGTCATTCTGACTGCATTAATAACTTTTATACTGTTCAAAAGGTAGTTGCCCACAATAAGCAAACTTTTGCCAGTTTTACGTTCTAAGATTAAGGCTAAATGCACCGAAAAATACTTATAGGAAAAATCAATAGATCGCAGCACTATCATACGGAAGTTTCTAGATCGATAACGTCTGAACAAATAGTCCGATTTTCGATCTGTAAACAGCATTGGACTCCTTTTTAAAATAGAATTCACGCTACGATGCCGTTCTTTCAAAAAATATTTCCAAAAACATTTTGAAACCATTTTCGCATAGTTCGGGGAAAAAATTAAAAATGTGGGCTTAGCGCGATGGCGAGTTTCCTGAAACAACGCCGTGTAATCATGCCCAAAACGGATGAATAGCACGGCGTAAGTGAAATTTCGGAAAAATACCGTTTCCCTCCCCCTTCCCGCGTCACCCCACCACCTGGGCCTCCATCGACGCCGCCGAAAAGCAACGCCTGCGGGGGGAGGCCAACTCAGACAGGCAAGCTGGGCGTCAATCCCTTTAGTCTCAATATATTTTTCTTCACGTTCAAACTGGTGATGCTGTAACACAACAAACGGTCTCTATCATCTGTAATGTCGTATAAAACTTATATCGCTCTATTTCCTCTTCCCTTTGAATACCATCAAACAATTTTGATGACATAACATTTGCGTTTTTTCGAAAAGAAGAAAGTGGAATGTCACGTTTTGAATGTTTGCTCCTCATTTCGCGCTCCTCAATCCAAGCCCAGTGCCGCCAGGCACATCTCAAATCCCCTTCTGAGGCTGGAAAGGTCGCACCTCTGGCACACTGCTGTCTGATAGGGGTGACTTTTCTGACCTCTGCGATATCTCGCGCGTTCTTTTGGCGGGCTGCTGTTACACTAGGGCAATTCGTATGGCCCAAGCGTAGAAGGGCGGTGAGTAGTTTTCAGTGGGCAGAACATTGTGCAATGAAAGTGGAGATTATATTTACTCTAAAATTATGAATCATTCGCGTTTCCTTAATTATTGCGACCAAGTGTGTGTGTTATTGTGTGTGTATGTTATATATATATATAAACAAAATATAAATTAAACAATTAATAACAATTATGAAAGTATATTTGATTAATAAAATTTTGTGAGATATTATTAACTAAAGTAACTTATTTTGTCAAGATGTATGAATGGAAGCTATTGTTTTCATTGAAAATACCGGATAACGTTTATTGACGTCCATCCGGGAAAAAACGTCAATAGAATGTATTTCTAGTATATAACAATAAGGGATTTGGGAAAAGGGATGAAAAATATGGTATTTTTACCAAATTTTTCAATCCTTTCGGTCCTGTTCACTAGCAGAATCAAAAAAAACAAACTATCCTTGTTATTTTTTCTCTTTCATTTTTTTTACAGTATTTTTAAATATTTCTTTTTTTTAAAAAATCTATTTTATGATTTTAAAAATATCTTCAAAGACATGCTCAAAAAATCAAAAAAAGAGTTTTAAATACAAAATATATATTTCAAAGACAAGTATTTAAATAATAACCCTTCTCTATAACTAGTATGTGCGTCAGCAGTTACAACTCAGTTCCCAGTTTGAGCGTAGTACTAATATATATCCACAGTAAGTCCGGAAAAATTTGTAGAATGAAATTGCAAAATATGGACATAAAATATAAGGAAAACGCTAAATAAACGAATATGCAAAAACAGATTTTCCTGCAATTTGTAACATCAAATTTCATTAGAAGTAATTTAATTTCAATTACACTGTGTAAATATCTTACAATAGAATTTCAAATAAAAGCTAGCGATGATACGACATCACACACTTTCTGGCATTATTTCTAAATTTGCAATTTTCGAAAATTGATAGAGTTCAACGAAAATTGTAATTCTTTTTAAACGTCCCTTCTATCCATGGAAAAAAATTTTTTGATTTTTAGGATTTTTAATATATACATCAATTTCATTCTTAAATTACTCTAAAACTACGCAGTTTGCAATAAACTTACATGACTTTGCAATCTTCGAAAATACGGCAGGGTGGGGGAAAATGAGACCATCATATTTTTTTATCGTCTTTAAACAAAAAAATTGAGCTCTTTTTGAGAAAAGTTACAATTGTTTTAATTGTATACTTCGCCCCAAATTGCACGAAAACTACTCAAATGTTTAAAAAAAGAATCTTGATCTTATTTTCAGATCTATCAGAACAGATTTCAGTAAGGAAAAAAAAATATCATCAATATTATAGTTGAAGGGGAAAACGCCCAAAAATTGCACGTTAGCAATATTCTAAACATAAGTGATGTCAACAAACACCATAAATCCCTTTCTCTTGCGTTCTGTACTAACTGAGGATAAAAAATTTAATCAAATAATTTGGTGACGTTTGAAGATTTCGAAAATGATTTTTAGGCTTAATGTAAAGTCCTCAAAAATCAAAATATCCGTTGAAACTCCGAAGGATCAGGTTCTTTCAGGTAGATTCCCGGGAAAAATCAATTTTTGGGAAAAATTTGGGAGAGCCCGTTTTGGCGTTAGCTGACCATAAACGGACAGACATGTTTTGGTGTCAATCGATTTTTATATCAGGAACATGTATTGTATTTTTCGCTAGACCACGAGTTAGAAGAGTAATGTAATATTTGTAAAGGATTTATCACTTTTACTTTACCAGGGCCCGACAATAAGAGTTTTCCGGTATCCGATTACAATTTGTCGGAAAGTAGTTTTAAAATTTAAAAACAAGAAAACAATTTTAAAATTTGCTTCCCCGATTTGACTTGGAAAACAGATTCATCAGGGGAAATCTATCAAGGGGACAAACGCTGTTTTGAGATCAAAAATCGAGTCCAAGATAAAAGAGCTCTACGTAATCTCGGGTCATACTTTCTGGGAGAGGGAAAGATAACGGAAGATCTTAGAGTAAAATGTATGAAATAGATGTTATGGCATAGAATATTGGTGATATCTACACAATTAATTCCATTTTCTTTTTTAAGTCAGTTTCCAAATCGGAATCGATATTTTGAGTCACCTCAAATAATTGTTTGATAGTATTCAAGGAAGACGGAAATATGTGAACAAGATATATAGTTTTATACGACTATACAGATGATACGAGACCGTTTGGCTGTGTTGCAGCATCACTAGTTTGGCCGTGAAAAATATATTTAACTGAAGGGGCGACTGCCAGCTTCCTGTCTGAAATTCGGCCTCCCGTGCCCAGCGTTTCAGCGTTGCGGCGTCGATGGAGCCCAGGCAGGTCGGTGACGCAGTGGGAAGGGGAGGTGGAAATCAAGGTATTTTTCCGAAATTTCCTACGCCGCTCCTATTCATTCGATTTGCATGATTGACGGCGTTGATTCAGAAGCACGTCGCCATCGCGCCTATCCACATTTTTGTTCTTCCCGGAACTATGAGAAAACGGTTTCAAAATTGTTTGAAATATTTTTGAAAACAGCATCTGCGTGAATTATTAAAAAGAGTCAATGTCGTTACAGATCGAAAATCGACAATTTGTTTAGACGTTATCGGTCTAGTAAATTTGCTTATTTTGGTGCTGCCACGTGGTGGCGACAAATGGAACTAGTGTCGGTACATTTAGCCTTAATTGGCAGTGGGGATCAACTACGCTTAGAAACGGACATGGGTTTTGTTTGGAAGAGAGTGCAAAACAAGCGCACTCTATTGTTAGAAAGGGGAGACATTGTCGATTGGAGGTCGCGCTTCCTTGTGAAAATGAAGCACTTCAGGGAAGACGGGCGGGAAATATTTTACATTGACGAGACCTGGATAGACAGCAATCTGACTACGGGGAAATGCTGGCAGAAAGAGAAAGATGTTCTCGGTGTTACTGCCTGGGGCAGCGCTTCGAAAAGATTAATTGTTGCTAGTGTTGGATCTAGAAATGGCTTCATTGCACAAAGCCAATTAGTTTTTCAAGCCAAGTCCCTACAAGGCGATTACCACGGGCAAATGAACGCTGATAATTTTGAAAAGTGGTTCAGCACCCAAGTGCTTCCCAATTTAACCCCCTCGTCCGTAATAGTAATGGACAATGCCCCCTACCATTCCAGACTAGTTGAAAGAATGCCATCTCGATATGACACAAAAGCTGCGATGGTAGGGTGGTTACAAAACCGAGGAATTTCTTGTAACGTAGAGCAGAGGAAACCTGAACCCTACAGTTTAATTGAGGCCAACAGGCCTTCAGAAAAAAAGTACTTAATAGATGAAATGGCTGCAGGTGCAGGTCATTCAGTCATACGTCTTCCTCCCTACAATTGCGACTTAAATGCAATTGAGTTGGCATGGGCTAAAATTAAAAGGTATTTTAGAGAACATAGTATATCTGGGGACATGTCAGCTACGCATCTGCGTGAATTAACAGCCAGAGGGTTTGAAGCTGTGACTGTTTCGGACTGAGAAGGTTACTGCAGCCATGTAAAACATCTGGAAGAAGAGTACTGGCAAAAAGACGGGATAATGGAAATTGCAGTGGATGGCATTGTAATTAATACTAAGGAACATTCAAGCGATGATTCACATTATTCAGAAGATGAAAATTAAGTACGTACACTAACATCATATCTCCTTAATAAGCAATATTATCGTTATCTAATTATTTTCACTTGTGGTTGCTATTGTGTTATTATTTGTTATACTGGGTGTTTCAAAATGAATAGCGGGGTTTTAGTGTGTTATAATATTTATTACATCAAACTTACAGCCACAAGGGATATATCAAATGAAAGAGAAACTCAAACAGTTTTGTTTATTTGGCATCAATGCGGAATGTTTCCGCCAAACTGATAGAAAGCGTTAGTATAAAAGATGGCGACTAAAGAACAGAAAGCGTTTTGTGTTTTATAGCTTGCAAAGACGGAATCTGTTGTCACTGTGCAATGTGCGTTCCGGATTGGGTTCGGTTGTGATCCTCCAGTTGATAAATAAGATTCGTAGATGGTATCATCAGTTTGAAGACACTGGCTGCCTTTGTAAAGGCAAGAGTACGGGACGACCAAGAACTAGTGAAGAGAGCGTTGAGCAAGCGCGTAATTCGTTCATGCGTAACCCTATGAAATCCGTTCGGAAGGCTAGTCGAATTAGCAATTCCTGTGACGACTGTTTGGAGAGTTTTGCGGCGACGCTTGCAATTACGTCCTTATTTCAAGCAGTTGTTGGCAGGCCCCAGTCACTGACCCTGTTTTACGTGCCAACTTCTACACGACATAAGGTTGAATGACAATGAAAAATTTGCTGATCTTGTCGTATTCAGTGATGAATCGACCTTCCACCTAGTGGTCAAGTAAAACACCCATAATGTTCGGATTTGGGTTCGCTGTGTTCCTGCATGATGGTACAAGTGCAACGAGACTCACCGGCATTCAATGTTTTTGTGCCATCCCACAGAAAGTTTATGGTCCTTTCTTTTTGGTGAAGCAACTGTAACTGGTCACTCTTATCTGGATACTTCACAGCCATGGCTCTTCCTCAACTGACACAGGATGGAACCAGAGAACTTCATCTTTCATAAGATGGTGCAGCAGGTGTGCCGCCTCACTGGCATAACGAGGTACGCGATTGGCTTAACTCACAGTACCCGACCGCTGGATTGGTCGTAAGGGCCTAATGATAGCGCTTGTTTCCTATGGTTTCCATAGTCACCCGACCTAACGCCGTGTGATTTACTTTGGGGTTTATTAAGGATCGGAGGTATGTGCCTAATGCCAGCCAACCGTCCCGAATTAAGGAACAGACTGAAACAGCTGTTGCGGCAATTACTAATGAGAACACTAGCCAAAGCTTTTTCTGAAGCAAGAATCGTATATCGTCTTGACGTGCCGAGTAACGAAGGGTGCTCACATTGAACACTTGTAAAACTGTATTATGTAAATGTATTATGTAAAACTGTTTGAGTTCCTCTATCATTTGATATATTACCTGCGGCTGCAAGCCTGATGTAATAAATATTATAACACTTTAAAACCCCGCTATTCATTTTGAAATACCCTGGATTTCATCGTCTATAATGTCCTGTTGTATTAAGAGCGAAAGAGGCGCGAATAGTATTAATACTGATACAGTTGGCAACACCCGTTGGATGTGACGTCGGGAGAAGCCTCCTCTCCCCGCACCCCGCGCTGGGAGACGTCAAGAAAAGTCGCGAGATTAGTACTTGGGTTGAGGCGGGTAACATGGCTGTTGAGGGGGTATCTCAAAGATGGAATTCGGCACGACATTTTGAGTTATTCTTGGTCCTGCCGCTAGAGTCGTTTAATCTGCAGCACTGCTTGATGCGGTCGCGATCATGCGACGTCTTGCGGCAGGACCAAGAAAGACGTAAAAAGTCGTGCCGCATTCCATTTGGAGATACTACCTCGCTGACACGTTAGAAAAATCCAAGTATAGAATGCCTTAAAGATTCTGATCAATGATATGGCTTAATTTGGGGCTCCAGGAAATACATGGTTACGATTTAGAAATATGCCACAGCAACCCTCTTCTCCTAAAACTGCTGGCCACTAAAAAGCCGAACTAACGGGACAAACTTTTGAAAAATGTCACTGTCGGATGAGAACATACATTTATACTCGATTTGTGGTAGTTTGTTTCGTTTTAAGGTTACAAAAGTTGTTGCCAACCGTCCCACAAATACCCAGTATATATTACCTTCTGCTGGTAGATGTTTTTTAAAATTTAAGTTTGCAATGAAACAATGACTACTCTGTACATTCCGCCAACATTCAAAGTCACAAGTGAAGTTGTGTTAGTTTACGAGCGCGTTAAAGATTTGCATTTGCGTCGGTGCCTTCGTTATTTGCATTTTATCGTTCAATTTATTTATTTAGTAGTGCTAGGCGTTTTTGAGTTTTATTTATTATTTTCCAAATTGTTTTTTAGTACAATAATAAAGTTAATTGAAATAGTTATTGTAGTTCATTATTTGTTGTTGTTAAGTGTCCCTTTAGTATTTCTTGTTTTAGATTAATTATATTTATTATTATTATTATATTTATTATTATTATTATTATTATTATTATTATTATTATTATTATTATTATTATTATTATTATTATTTCTGAATTCATTTTAATTATAACTGAAAATAATGGATAGCCCAACAACATCTGAGTCTATACTTAATTTTGAACCTTGAAGATTACACGTATTCAAAGTTCTCTTCAAAAGGGAATTATCAATTTATTTTGGGACTGTGGGAAGGAAGCAGTGGAAGAAAAGGTCCATGCTACCCACTCTTGTTTAATAACGCGAGTGGCAAAATTATTACAAGGTACTGATTTTTTTTCTTTCCACAGCTTATCTTTTTAAAACTTAAGGCGGTAATTTTCTTAATTAAATTGGGATGAGTATGTTGTTAATTATCTTTACCATTACTCACATGTATTAATCAGAATGAATCTAATTTTCTTTTTTTCAAGATGTTGTGTTTACAGGTGAAAGTCAGTTGGACAGTATTATCAACAAATATAAAAAAACAAGCAGCTCTGACCACACCCAGAAAGACCCGTAAAAGATCCCCCCGCCCAGTCACAGATATTGATAATTTCTACTAAGGATGGAATTGCCAATAAAATTTATTGTAGTTTGAATTCAGGTAATCAATTAGACTTCTTTAATTAGTTTGTTAGTATACAGTTTTATTAATATAAACAATGATCATTTTGTGTTGTTTTATGTAATATTTAACAAGTACCAAGGATTATATTTTATATAAGCTGTGGTATTTTATAAGAAACCTGTACACAGAGATTGTGGAGTGAAACGCACCTTGAAGGCTCTCAGACCTCCCTAAATCGAATAGTGAAGAAATCAAGGGTTTTACTTTAGGGAAAGGGAGACAGGTATGCCCATGTGAGGGAGAATGAAATTATAATTTTTAAAAGAGAGTGCTTCCTGAGGAATTAGGCAGTAATTATTATTATTATTATTATTATTATTATTATTATTAGTATTAATATATACACATAGTAATAATAATAATAATAATAATAATAATAGTAATAATAATAATAATAATAATAATAGAATAATAATAATAATAATAATAATAATAATAATAATAATAATAATAGGGAAGTGCATATATATGATTTTGCATATTTTTGTCCATTGGTTTCAGGGCATAGCTAAATGAAATCTTGACATGTGGTTAGAATTGGATGCTATGCAGATCAATATGTTAGTGCACTTGGCAAATTTTTCCTGTTAAGTATATTCTATAGTATAATAAGAGTATATGTTTATGCTCCTACATTATTTTGTTAAGAGAGACTTATCTCTAAACCATTCCTTTAAGCCAGGAATCTATTTATTTAAAGAGCAAATATTGATTAGAAAGCTTGTCACACTTTTGTGTTTTTTCTTTTCTATAGATACCAGTCATCATTCCAAGTATCATTAATGAAATGAAATATTGTTAATTTTAATTGCATATTTCTAGAAATTTTAGGTCATAGATGTGCATATTTCAAGATTTTAGACATAAAATCATCTCTAATTATTATAATTCTTAGTTTTCGTTGTTGCATTTGTCTTGTATATTCAAATGCATATGTAAATAGTCTTGTCAACATTGTTTCAGTTTTTTGCAGCTTGCTTTGTAACTCATTTGATTTTAGTGTAGCACGGTGATATTACTTGTATTACTAATGGGGCAAGCAGCACCGCACTTCCTCAAATCTAGCTACGCATTTCCTGGAATTTCCTATACACATCAATTTTAATGCTGAAAAGAACTCGTTGTCTTACTCTTTGAATTCTCTTTTTTTCTTACAGTGCAAGAATGTGTATTAACTGGCAATAAATAAACAATATATTAATCTTGTACTGCTGGCTGCCTATTGGGAATTATTTGACATGAATGTAATGGAAACTGAAGTATAATATACTTTTGATTTGAATTATTTAACAAGCAATGAGAGGGTTTACTGTGTAATAACTGCATGTTCAGGAGAAGCTTATAGTAATGTAGTCACAATAAGAGTAGATTCAATATTATTTTGCAACTATATATTTAATGTGCCATTTATATTGATTGTGTACATTCCTGTTTAAATAAACATCTTTAAAAAAATCAAAAAGTCATATTTATTACCATTTATCCCAATCTTATGAATCACACCCCACTGAAATGGTGAAAACATGGGTAAAGAGAAAGACTTACTTAAACTAATGATGATTTTCATTTTTTTAAAACTTATTTTTAAAAGCTAATGAATAATTGAACAGATAAATTAAATGGATGCATTTGCATTGATATTGACATAACTGGACTGTAAGGAACAATTCATTACATCACTTAAAAACTACCATGTATATCACGTTAATTAACTTCAATAATTGTGGTATTTATTTGCGTTCAATAAAACTCATTACTACCAGTTCAAAACGTGAAGGAACTGTTGACACACATCTCAAAAGCATTAATAACATAAAGTATGACCGCAGATAACTTTTGAGGTTGTATTTTTCATTTGCACTTGACACTTTTTAACACTTCTTAAGCTCGCAATAGTTGATAATTCTTAATTAACTTAATTATTCACAGAGTTAATATTCGTTTATAGATGAACATCCCCTTTTAATTCTACCGAAAAACGAAACATGTATTATTGAACAGTGGACAAGACTCGAGACCGCTCGGATTGTGAATGACAACAAAGAAAACAAAAGCGAGAGCCTTGATCAGAGTTATAGTTTCATAAGTTGGCTATTCCGACAGGAAATCATTCCAGCTGCCATATTGCGAATTTAGTGCGGCCTAATACACGGCCTGGAGTATAAGAGGCAGCAACGCCCGCCCCTCGCCACTTCATAAGAGGGACGCAGTGCCAGAGCAGGCAGTTGTCCACACAGTTGTCCAGTTCGCTCAAGTCATTCTGACCTTCTGCTTTTCTTTTCATGTTGCAGGATTGGCCATAGATGCTCGTAAGGATAGGAATGGTCGCACCGTAGTGGTGTGAACATGCACTGCATTTATTATTATTATTATTATTATTATTATTATTATTTTCACAAAATGCACAAATAAACTCTCGTAATCAGGCAGTTGGAGTTGAAGCTATTTCGAGTACGCCTGCCCTGAGGAGAAGAAGAATCTTACTTCACGACGCTGCGCAACTACACGAATCTTAGATAACGTATTCTGGACTGCATCTCGCTTACGACGACCCTCCTTGTACACATTTACTGGAGGACGAAAACTGGATTTGCAATTTTGGAATTTGGCAAAATAAATAGTTTTCATTGGAATTTACAATTTATTTATTTAGTATACAACGTCGATTTCCAGGAGACGACACAGAAGCCTTTGCTTAATCCCATTGGGCTTCGGGCATGCACCAGATGTGGACGTGTCACAAACTTTTACTAGAAAATTACCTCTCCTTCATTGATTAGTTTATAACATCCATGTAATATCGGATTCCAGAGTGTAAATATGGTTTCTACAAGTTATGGTTTCTTAACTAGACTCGAGCATTTGGAACCAGAAGAATTGATTGAACAAGCAAGCAAAACTGTTAACTCAAATTTACATAACGATGTCGACGAAAATCTTGGGATTGAGCTTGTTGAATATGGGGAATTTTACCAACTATTTACAGTGGAAAAATGGTATTTCAGCAGATAACATTGTTTTTTGTTTGTTTTTTTCAAGGGCTACATTATAGTTGTATGTACAGATTAATAGTGCATAGGATCAATAATACTAGTCAAGGGTGATTTCCCCAATGTAGAAATCATTTTGAAATGTTATTTTATTTTAGTGGTATTTGCATTTCTGAAAGATGGTTTTCAAATTTGAAAATAGTCAAAACATATTGCGAATCACATATCTCAACGATCTCGCCATTTTAAGCAGCAATAACAATATTCTGATAGAAATGTGTTTGACGACGTGATTGACGATTTTGAGGCAAGAAATATGGGGAAAGTGCCTCTTTAACATAGAGTTACGTTTTTAGGTGGTGAATTAAAAGTCTCGTATTATTTTCACAAAAACGTTTATTTTGTTTCTTAACACAATCACTGAAAACACTTGATTATTTATTTACACTACACTTCTCTTCCTTTATTTACGCTACACTTCTCTTCAGTTATTTACACTACACTTCTCTTCAGTTATTCACACTACACTCCTCTCGCACACTCGCACAGTCCTAAGCACTGACCACGGTTCACTTCACTGAAACACACTCGCTGCGCAGCTTTCACCGCGATGCACACATTACAGTTCAGCTTCCACTGCGGACTCAAGACTGACTCGCGGTCGCCGGCCGTCGCGTATTTATACCTGTCAAGACAATCCAGAACCTTCCGGACACCGCGACTGTTCTGGAGTAATCCGCCGGCAGGTGATGCAACTCGTGCTCACCGGCGGCTCGTGGTCGCCGGCAGATGACGTAACCAGCGATCACAGGCACCTCGGAGTGGCGCCGGGGGATGACGCAATATTCGTTACAATAGTTAAGTGCACATATTAACTGGTTACCAAAAATTAATAAATATAGTTTTAATATTTTTCCTGAGATTTCCCCACTAAATATTTGTCCAGGGGCTCCCATCACACTAAATTCGGCCCTATCCTTGGCATCACATCAGTGCTTGTACAATTATTCTGGATGTAGGTGCAATTCCTTAATTCAGCACACAGATTGCACAAATTTGCCTGTCATATCAACAAATTATGGAAGTGTAGTTCTTCTACAGATGGAATTCGAAATGCCCCCCACGCTTCATTCACAACTGAAAACATTCATTCTATGAGGATTTCGAACCCACAGTCATTAGTGCCCACGTACTTTGGCCTCGTATCTTACATGAGACTGAATCATGAGCCTGATCTTACAAATAGTAAACCATGACGGCTTTAAAACATAATAACAAGTACTATATAGACAATACAGGACACTTTGAATCTTTCGCATAATATTAATGGGAGCCAACTGCAAAAAAAATTTTTTTAAATAGCCCAGATGTAGAAAATACAGAATCGATTAAAAATCACTCTGCGAAACGTAAGTAAACGTAATCGTCAGTGAACTCTCAAACTAAAACGCGTATTACTTAATATCTTCTAACTTAATCAAGTAATCAATTTATTAAATATGAATTTAAGATAACTTAAATTCGATTTAAAAAAATAAAAAAAATTCGAATTAATGCTTAGATTTCTATTAATAAATTATAAATAAAATAACTAACGAATTGTTCGAAAAAAATCAGAATGTTCTTAAACCCAGTCCCAAAAATTTTCGTAATTTTCACGAAGGGGGGAACTAAAAATATAATGTAATGTGTTAGTTTTTCAAGTATTATCTATAATATTTATTTATTTTACGTCAAAAAACAGTTAAAACTATATAACGTGCTATGGGGAAAAGTGAATTCTGTGTACGTTTTCAAAATTCTGTGATCCCTACACTAAGTCATATACTACTTGAATTAATGATAAAACACGCTATAAAATAAAAAATAAATAAATAAATATATGGTGTGTTATTTAAAATACAAATAAATTTCACATTTTCATATCACATTTTTAAAAATATTTTTACAATTTACTGGGCTGAGTAATCCTCAAGTTTCATCAGTCAGTGCCTTTTATCCCTTCAGTCAGGGGCTCGGCACCGTTAGATCCGGGAGTCCCTGCCAGGAACCCGCGAGTCTCGAATTTACATAACCTCTGAGACTTCACGGAGCGTAGTAAACGAATTCGGCTAGCGACGCCGGCTTCAAAGCAGAAATCTATTTTGACTTCTTTGTTCCCAGAAAGCTAAGTTTACTTTGCTGTTTTTAGGAAAGCTTTCTGTCGAAAAAAAAAGCTTATTGTCTCGCCCGCCACCCTTTGCCCCAATCCATGACCGCGTACAACTTGGCACGGTTTTTCACTTTCTCGGTCGTGCCGCTAGAGTCGTTTGATCTATAGCACTGCTTGATGTGGTTGCGATCATACGACATCTTGCGGCACGTTCGAGAAAGACGCAAAAAGACGTGCCATTTTCTTAGATACTACCCTCAGATGCCACGTTAAAAAAAGTATAGTACGTAGTTTACGTGGTTGGGTTTGGTTGGGTTGAGCGTGATATGTCAAAGGAAGGAAATTGTTAGTAATTTGCTGAAAGTTTTTACTTCGTGCATCATGAAGCTACATATATTACTTTTTGTGCTACTTACAATATGTTTGTTGAAATTAACGGCAAGTCAAGTCAGGAAAAAAGAAGTGAGTTGGTATCATATTGACACCGGTCTCGTGTATCCTTAAAGAGTTTTGTATCTTTATAATTACTTCATTGTTATGTCTCTCTGTAAATTATTATCAATTTTTTCAGGGCCAGAGCCTGGGCGAACGGGTTCATCAGTTAATGGATATGAATTTAAAACGTTCTGTTTTAAGATTCAACGGGAATAAATTTCGGGATTTTGTCAAATCCACCCCACGTAATTACTCAGTGATTGTAATGTTTACTGCCATGGCACCCCAACGACAATGTTCTATATGCAGGTAAAATGGTTATACTGAACTGTGTTGCATGTTCTGCAAGGATGTCACACTTAACATTTCTTTTTGCAGGCATGCACATGATGAATTTCAGATTGTTGCAAATTCTTTCCGATATTCTCAGGCCTACTCAAATAAATTATTCTTTGCTCTTGTTGATTTTGATGAAGGTCCTGATGTTTTTCAAATGGTAGGTGCGTGTAACTTGAATGTTATTATCTTTTGAAGTAACCATACACTAAACTTGTAATGTGTTAATTACAGCTACGTTTGAATACTGCACCTGTATTCATGCATTTCCCTCCCAAAGGAAAGCCAAAGCAAAGTGACACAATGGACATTCAGCGTGTTGGGTTTGCAGCAGAAGCTATTGCAAAATGGATAGGAGAAAGAACTGATGTTCAGGTGTATATCTGATTCTTTGGTGGTATCCTGATATTTATATATTCACAAGTTATTATATCTATTCTCTTTTCAGTTAAGAGTGTTCCGTCCTCCCAACTATTCTGGAACAGTAGCTCTTATTCTACTGTTTGGTCTTGTAGCAGGCTTCTTATACCTGAGACGTAACAATCTTGACTTCTTATACAACAAAAATTGCTGGGCAATTATTGCTGTGGTAAGTGGATGGCTAACTGTAAAATCTAATGCTCTTGTTTTGAACCAGAAGGGATTGTAGCGGATAATCTTTTGTGAATTTCAAAATTTCTGGTAGAAGTTGGTTTTCAGTTTTTAAAATGTCTGCAGTCAGTTGTTAATTATTTCAAACATGTACTGAATTTGGAGAAATATTAATCTGAATCTGAGGGATATGATCACTGATGAATCTCAAGCAGTGTCGTATTTACAAAATTACAAATTATTTTAATTGAGAATTACATTATAAATTATTCAATTTATTTATACAAGATCAAAGTCGGAGAGATATTCTCATTGAAGAGACCTAATGAGATATTTCAGAACTGTACTTGTAATAAACATTGCGGTTGAAGTCTAGAACATGGTACAGCTTAAGGAAGCCCTTTAAACCCAAACATTGTGCCACTCTAGCGAGGGGGAAATCCACAGTGGAGGGAACAAGGGGTGATGAGGTGATTATAATAATTGGTCACCAACGGGGCGTCATAAGTTAGGGGAGGCAATTTCACCCTAGGGTCTACTTGAAGCTCCATTAGAAAATAATGCCTGCGATCATGGTGTGTCTGTGATAAACAAAGCTTTCATCATTCGAATTCATTGCAGCAGTTTGAATTCGAAGCTTTCTTATTAAGTGCTTTTGTATAAAAGTGAATTGGTAATTATGTGGTGGATAGACTCAGGGCCGGTTTCACCAAACTTATTCAACTAGCTCGCTAATCGTGTTTAAAGTAAACGCGATTAAAATTAAACTCGCAATATAATCGCGTTTATATGTGCATGTGTTTCACCGCTGAATATATAAACTCTATTAAGTTAAATGAGTTTTCATGCTAAAACCCTGAGGTTGGTATTGGCCACGGAGCATTGTGGGACTAAAATTTTCTGTCGTATACTTTTTGCAAGCGTGAAATTGTATATTCTGAGCAAAGAGGTTAGAAACCATGAAGTTCATACAGACTTGTGCATGGATGAATATAGGTGTTAATGAACATGGGTGTTAATCTATGTTTCGTTTTAGTAACGATATATTTTAACCTCCATGGTCCTCTCAGCTGCTAAGTTGTGGAAATAAAATATTGTAATGTAATAACAAATGAATTACTTTTTGTTAAGTTATATTTGTAATGTATAAAAGAAAAAATACAGCATTTGCTAATATAAACATTAATATTAACATAATAATATAAACAAATTAATATTAATATTTGAATAAAATAATAATTTCCAACAAGTGAAATATTCTATTTGTCTCCTATGAACTATTTATAAAATGTTTTTTGTAAAACAATATTTTTTAAAATTATTTTTATTTTAAGTTGCATAAACTGCGTAGGTCATGCGACTAGTACTGTAATACAATTACAATTCTGAGAAAATAACGATAGCTTTACAAAATTGTAACACTTTTTCTTGGAAACTTGGCAATGATAAAATTTCATTGAAAGTTTCATTTCCTAGACTTTTTTTTCTGTCTTCGATGTGTACGGGGCATTCCGGAAGGATGTGCTCTATTGATAGAATTCTATTGCAAATGGTACAAGTAGGTTGTGGAACTTTCTCAATTAAAAATTTATGAGATAATTTAGAATGGTTTGATCGAATTCTTGACAAAGCAGCTTGATCATGACGATTAATAGAGGGATTTGTGATAAGTACAAAGAAATTAGTTAATAATTATAATAAAAAAAATGAAATTCAAGCTGCTTCTTCTCAGACCACATTTCTACCATCAGAGAAATAATGTTTTTTAAAACAGTTCTTGATCATCAATCTAATAATGTATGTTGATATACTTATACGATAGAAATACATTTTCAGAAATATGGACAAACAAATAAAATTGAGCAAATAATCTTGAGCAAAGCCAGTTCACAAAAAAATTTCAGACAAATTACGATGAAAAAAATTTTTTTTTTACATTGACAGCTGGATCAGATTTTTAGCCGATCAGTATTTGTGTTAAAAGTTTGTGTATTATAAAATAACTTTTTTTTTTTTTCAGTTCTTTTGCTTTGCAATGGTGTCTGGGCAGATGTGGAATCACATAAGAGGCCCTCCATTTGTACACAAAGCATCAGGTGGTGGTATTGCCTATATTCATGGATCTTCTCAAGGACAGTTTGTCCTGGAAACATATATTATTGCTGTTCTAAGTATCCTTACCAATATTCTTTTCCTTAGATTTATAAGGGAAATCTGTAACTTTGTTATTTTACCCTGTTCCAATTTTTTATTGCAATATTATTAGTACCAATTTTGATGTGATTGTTATTTTTGTTTAAATATCTCTTAAAATTTTGACATTCCCGGGGTGTATATTAACATTTTCATTAAATTGGGTTTTTATTTACAATTTGTTGATCCTTAATACATGATTAGATGGAGCTATTGTTCTTGGAATGATCTTGATGACGGAGGCTGCCTCTCACAAAGGAGATGTGAGAAAACGTCGTATTCTTGCTATTGCTGGTCTTGTGTTAGTGGCAACCTTTTTCAGTCTGATATTATCAATCTTCCGTTCGAAAGCACATGGATATCCATACAGGTAAATGTTTCATGAATTATGATTTGATATTATTTCATTTACTAGTTTTAAAAGTATTCAAATTCAAAAATGGGCCTTAGAATCATAAAGAAGTTTCACTGATCATTGGCTGGAAAGTGTTTCTTTGCAGTACATGTATGACAAAGAAGATTTTGTCATATGAAACAATCGATTTCGATAAAATAAACAAAACACTGGGGTGGTATGAATAAACATGGCTGCCATCTTGCATTTTGAGAATGTACTTAGAAGTTTCCATGAATTTTTGCTAAAAAAAATTATGTATGCAACTCATTCGAAATTGTCTTTGACCTATTCATTTCCAAATGCCAGACTGTGCTCCTCTCATACTCTCAATATTTCATTTGTACAAAGACTAACTTTCTGTACTGTACACTTTCCAGCCAATAACTATTTAACATCATCATCCTCCCTATAAATTCATTAAAGACATTAGGTGTTGGTTAAATGTAGTTTGCTATTCCGCGTTGCAAGAAAAGGAACAGAACCAGTAACTGGGTGCCTCAGCAACATTAAATGCAAAATACAATCTGTCCCAAGTAATGCAATGTAGTCTTTTGAATGACCTGGAGGTTAAACAAATTCTTTCATAAGGTGCAAATAAAATTAAAAAGGTGGTTGTCAGGTGGGGAGAGGGGGAAGGCGTTCTGCCTTCTGTGCACTCTACTGCAGGATTAGCTGTCATGTCATGATATCTGATAAATAGGGTCTAAATTTACCACACTAAAAGTCTATGAAATATATGTGGATTTATGTAGTAAAAATTTAGCGAATATGTGCTACAATATGTCCTGTAAAATGTATTAACCAACTACAGCACCATTTTTCATAATTTTTACGCTCAGAAGATCCATTTGGCACTTTACTCTCCCTATACCACTCTACGAATTTTGAAGAGTTGTATTAATTTCCATATTTTTATTTGTAATGTATGTTTTGCATATCTTATCTTGGAGCTTTAATAACTATCAGTACAAATTGTTTTCACACCTCAGATCTCCATTTCTAAACTCTTAAATTAAAAATTTTTCTATGCCTTTTCAGTTACATTTCTTATCACATAGCTCAATGATGATTATGTTTGAGTATTTTATTCTTTAATTATGCATTACTTACATAGGAGAAACCAAGTTTTTATTCACAATGCCGAATTTGAATACTGACTTTTGACAAATCATCATTTGTGAAGTGGTTATCCAATCGGGAGCTTCAATACCAAAATTGAATTGTAACAAAGCTCTCAAATGGATAACCCCATTCAGCTTATAATCTGCCAGAAGTCAATCAATTAAAATTAGACAGTAGTCAATTTCAAAAAATTATGAAGTGAAATTTCAGTAGTGAAATATTACAAATGTTAGCTCTATATAATTGTGCACCTTTAATTCACTTGAAGATAAACTGTGCTATTGACTTGTATTTTAAGTGTAATTATTTCTGTTTTCAGCTTTCTTTTCAAGTGATATATCATTCCAAAAATCCATCTACAAAATTAATTATTAATTTGCAGAATTTTCAAGCAAGATGAAATAGGTTTTAGTTCTTTAACTTTGGCCTTCAGAGCTTCAGGTTTTAAAGAATTCTTCATTATTGATCATAATTGTTAAATTACTGATTGTTTAGTTCTGTGCAAATATATATTGCTTTCAAATAAAGAAGACATTTCATGATTGTTTTTATTGGACTTAAATTGTATTTTGTTTTTGTTTTATGAAATGAGAATTGTGTAACAATTTAACAAATCATGTACTTATTATGGAATCCATAATTGATAGGTACTAGGTCTAGTATATTTTCACTGTTCATCACAGTATTTGTGTGTGTAAAATAACTGAGGATTTTAAATGAACTTTTGCTAAAGTTGGTGTTCAATACATACAGTGCTGGAATTGAAATTCATTGAATGTTGGCTCAGGTGTTAATAAATCTTTGTTTTGTTATGCGTTGTTTCTATTAGTGATAATCTTTCACTAATCCTTAAACTCACTATACCAAATCCCTTTGTGACAGAATGGGTCAGATCATCGGGGGTGACAACAAGCTTTTTGATTAACATTTCTGGGTATTTATTTTAATTTATGTAGTATAGTATTCTGTTTCAATCTCGGTAGGTATAGTTGTCTCTGTAATCCGATGCAACTAGCCCTGGCGACATAACATTTGATGTTGTGGGTTGTCCCTATGAGACCAGAGGCATATGCTCAATGGATGAGTGTGATGTGTTGCACTCCCAAGTATTTTAGCTTCTCTTTTCAAACTTTTCATTAAAGAATCTATTTCTGTTATGTTAGTATGTTTATTTCATTACCAGATAAAATGGTCTGAAAATTATCCCTTCGACCACTCCTTGAGTAGCAGGTAAACCTGGTAATCCCAGCAGCCACATGCCGACACCTGAAGATTGTAGGATGTCGGCGCTAATATCTCTCACCCTCCTCACTCACGCTCCCTCCAGTTGTCCCTCTAGGTATCTCCCATTGTGGGGCACTGTTCCAAACATGTATGGTAGTGTATTGAATGTGTAAGAGGAGGGGGGAAAGATCTAGTATGGTTCGTGGCTCATTTGTTAGTGGTACTCCTACCTTTGCCTGGTATTGATCAGAGAATTTGCAAAAACTACTGGTCAGAGCACCTGGCTGTGAAAATCCTGACAGCAGCTGAATTTGACTTAGCTATATAGCGTAAAATGTAAGTTACCATTTTACACCTGAACGTCTCCATTGTAATTATGTAAATGTGAAATTATGAAAGTGGAGCAGGCCTTATGGCCTGGGTCTCACCTGAAATAGACGACATTATTATTATTATTATTATTATTATTATTATTATTATTATTATTATTGTAGCATAATTTTGTAGGGATCCAGTCTATTTTTAATTTTTAATTTTTTTATTGCTTATGGGGATGTTCTAAAAGGGATGGTAAGTTATGTTACAAGTGTACAAACCATTTGCATAACACTGTGTGGAAAAGATGTTCGCATACTCTTAGAAGAAGAAATTGACTGTTTTGCTCGTGGAAAACAAGCTTGAGAATCCATGTTTCAAGCGCAGCATGTCATTTTTGGTAGCGTATCGGCCAGTACAGTGAATCCTCTCTGAAGGACCATCCCTTCAACGACCTATTTTCTTGAAATGAACACTGAAACCCGTGTGTTGTATGTAGTGTTAACAGATCACCCTTCTCCCTGACCAGTCCCTTAATATTTCTTACTTTTATTTTTATTTATTATTATTATTTTAAATTTTAAAAAAGATATAACAGGCTAAGTAGCCCAATACGTGGTATATGAAAACTTATTGAAAGCTCCAGTAAAAGCATTAATAACAAATAGAAGGTAAGAGACAAAACAGTGATGACTATTTAAAATTAAGAAGCATAATACAAAATAAAATAAATATATAAATTATATAAAATAGTTATATAAATAATGCTTAATAGTTTTAGAAAATAAGTATAGATATAGATTAAAACACACGTTATAATATCATTTGCAATTCTAGCAAGTCTGGGAATACCGGATACATACGTAAATTGACTTCTACAAAAAGTTTCTTGAAGTAACTTAACATTTCTAATATTACATGGATTTGAATATGCAACGAATAGATTCCTCAATGCAGCACAATCAATCACCTCAGTAAGAAGTTTATACATAAATAGTACATCATTTGTCAATCTTGCAGATTCCAATGATGGAATATTCAGAAATTTAGCAATTACTAAGTAGTTATGACTATATCTGGGATTTTCAAGATTAGCCTTACATGCTATATATAAGAAAAGTGTGTGCTGAACCCTTTCAATTCTTTTAATTTGGTAGTACTAGGTGACCATTCTGAAGAACATACCAGAGTTTAGATTTAACTAGAAAGTCTCGTAATATTGAGAGCGCTTTTAATGAAGTAAATTTGAATGTTTGTCTTTTTACAAAAACCCAATAACTTTAAAGAACTATTAATCAATTTGTTGATGAAAACACATTTTACTACCAACAATAATACGCAAATCCTTAATTTCAGAAACACCCTCCAAGTTTGATCCATTAATAGTATAGCTTGTTAATATAACATGTCCCCGATTATAACAAAGCGACTTGCATTTATTTATATTCAAGTTAATACAATTTCTTTGACACCACTGCACAAGACTATTCAAGTCATGCTGCAAAAGTACAGCATCATTTTTGTCACATCCTTCATACTCAGATTTACTCCTCTTAAAGAGACTTAAGGAAAAATTCTTAAAATACATTGAAACAAATTTTCAGTGGATTAAATGAAAATTGGTGACTGCGCACAGCATTCAGTCACCTTGCCCTGTGTCTGAGCTACAACATCTGAGCTGCTTATATGGTACCCAGCGGCTCGCTCCATTTTCATTTCATTTCTTCCAATGTGATATGAAAGTTATCTATAGTATATGTTATTCTTTGAATTAACAGAGCCTTCCTTACCTTACTTTCCTGGAAGAACATCTCGTACAGAAGAATATCATTGGGGGAAGTCAGAGTTATTTTAGCTTGTCCCCTAACACATGGTTTGGGAATCTGTGGCAAACGTTTACTGAAGACCCATCACTTAATGTGTCTTGTTTATTTCTTAATTGTATGACAAAAAATTTACAATATTTTATTTTTCACTTAATTTACTAAGTCTTTAAATATGTTTGTTAGAATAAAGTATGCATTTTCCTAAATGTCTGACTTCTTGCAGAAAATTATGAAATAAATAGATATTCTAAATCCTTGTTAGCACAATCTCTGTTAACATGAAATTCTCCTTAACAGAAACAAAATTTGAGTCCCAGCAAGGAAACCTAATAATCAGATAATATCGACATAGATTATTTCAGTTCCTAGAAAATTGTGTTAATGCGGTCTTACTATTACCTTCTGCAAATATATACACCTTACATCAGACTTTAACCAGCACCCTGTGGCTAATCCCTAATTAGCCAGATCTCCAAAATGCAGCTTTATGAAAACTGACTGGTCTATTTGTGAATTACTCATATTTTGGACTTAAGCCATAATGCATAGAGAGCAGGTGTTCATGGGTGGAAGACTGCTTGCTACCTTTCCGAAAGGTTCAGACCCTGCTCTTGCTAAAGAGATAGGTTTGAAAGACGTGTGCTTGTTTTTAGTACTTTTCGCCTACTCATAAACTTAATTTGTGATGATACTGTAAAAACTAGGAGGTTGTAATCATGCATTCAGAAACAAAGTTCTAATTTGAGCCAAGTTTCGTATTGCTTACTTGAATATTAAGGAAGTCATTCTTTGTTAAGTCTGAAATTCATTTAGCGACTTTGCTGCAATTAATCCTGTGTATTAATAAATGAAAGAGTGGTATTACTTTTATGGAATGGAGTGAAAAGTGGGACTATTAAGCTAGGTGTCATTTTCTTAGCAATAATGGAAGAAAGCAATAAGAAAATATTATTCCCCAAAAAAAAACTATTTACCCAAAGGCTACAACTTAACAAAAGTTCCTTTGAGGCATATGGAACTTAGCCTACAAAATTTCATCAATATCCAGAGTGATTGCATGGGTTATTCTTTTTTTTCAAAACTAGCTTGGAATGATCCTTTTTACATTCCAGAATAACTTTTTATTTCACATGTTCAAAAAATGCATTTTAACTCAAGTGTGTAGGGACATTTCTTAATTCTTTATTACCATGCATTTAAAACAAAATGTTAAAAGATTGGGCAAGGGTTATTCATTGCAGAGATAATTGTGTCAGTCAACAGGATATCATCTGTCATCTTAAAGCAGAGAAAATATATTTTAATTTCTTGCCCCACAGTGAGTTAGAAGAGGGGACTACTGTTATCCTGAGATGAATTTGGTGGGGAGGGAAGCATTACGTAATAAATATTTTTTTTGTTTATAATTTATATTTACTCTACAATGTTAATATAAATTGTAAATGAAATAAAAGGAAAAGTACATATTAATAATTATTTAACAAAATAAAAAATATTAAATTTATTATTAAATAAGCACTTTATTGTTTTAAATTAAAAATAATTATTATTTGTTATTGAAATCATTGAATTTAAAGTTGCAAAAGGATGAAGGTTTAATATAATACATTTTTCATTCCATTATCAGATGTGAACATAGAATTTAAATAAAATGAGTAACATAGCGTACATTTAACAAATTAAAAATGTATTCAATGTGTGAAAATGTAAGGAAGTGTTACATCTTGAGTCTTATAGACTTTCACAATACAAAAAAGTAGCTTACAGATTGCTCAAGAATAAGTACAATCTTTCATATAAAACTACAGTAAATAGTTGATCAAAAATTGACTTCAGGAATACTGCAGTAATGTAGTGTAGTGTAGAGAGATACACAGTTCAACACTTTATACACAAAAGTTGCTGATCCTAATGCAACAAGTGAAAAGCAAACAATGGTGGTCAGCCTTGCTAGTGCAAAACGTCAGCTGCATCATAAGCAGTGACATTCAATAAAAGAATTCTGTTGATACATATGAGAATGGGAGGAATAACAATAAAATATTTGCATTTTTAGTCACAATCGAAACTGTTTTGTTGTTTTCAAGTTTTTCTCAGGATCCTGAATATCTAATGAAACAATACACACCTCTTGAAGGCTAGAAGCTACATAATTTTCTTTTAAATTCTGCATGTATTAATAATATAGATTCTCTGGTTTCCCATTTTCAAAAATCGGTCCTCCACTTTTGTCTTCAATATGGTATCGTGGGGGGTACATGATACAATCAGATTAATCTTTCCTTAAGCATTATTACTCGTTTTCTTTGCAACGTACTGAGAAAGAACATTCAGCCCTTGAATTTGGAACTGGTATTCTGAGGTTCTGGAGGAGATTATGAACAGTTGTATGTATAGGGGACTGATCAGACCAGAGAATTTTTGCAAACTACAATTATTTTGCCAATAAGCAATTTCCCCTGTATGTTTTAAAATTGGTATATCTTAACTCTCTTCCAGTAAATTACCAAGTTTTTGTATGGGACTGTTGATAAGTTCTTTAGCTTGAGCAGAAATCATCCTTTGTTGTGATTTCCACACACTAATTTAGTTTCTGAGTAATGACCATTGTTTGCAATGCTAGCAATCCAATTTTTCTCAACCGCAAAAAAAATTTTTGGATACAAAAACAGATTTTTTTTCTTTCTTCATGAAATCTAAAATTAGAAACAAAGCATTTCTCCACAAGTATTAGCTATATTGCATTGGATTTTTACCTAAATACTGTAATGGTGAAAGGCAGGAAATTATCAAATACAGAAAATCAGTGACAACAGTGCAGAAAATATTTTGCAGTTAAACATTGTGGCAGTATTACAAAGAATAAAAATTTTAAAAATGTAACTTATCTTGTTGCCCCATGTGGTCTTCAAATGTAAATTGAACTATTCAGAATACTTACAAAATATAAAAATTAATCTATCGATATTGAAAAATGGCATAAGCAGAAATTATTTCAAGTTGAGCTGTGTATTATTGCTGGCGGAAAATATCTAAACTTTGAAGAAATCATGAACAAAGAATTAGAGGGGGTAATTGCTGAAAGTAGTCAAAATTTTATTAATTTTGTTTTGTTGATTTAATTATCTGCCTGATATGTTTTTTCTCATGTTAAGTATTCTGTGAGTGATTCATAAAGGACCATAAAATGTTTTGGTTGAATGTGACATATAACAGTGTTTGTAGAGTGACATAGGCTACACCCAGCTCATACTGCAATATGATTTTTTTGCATCCGAAAATATTTTGGCTTGAAAGTTCCATGACAAACTAATATTTATAGTTACTGATTTGGAGAGATTTACCTTCCCATGGGGCCGTGCCTGCTAATAAACAATAATTTTAACAGGCTCTCCTAAGAGAAGGACCTTGCAACTACTGCAAAGTTGGAAATCTTTGACACAAACACACACTGAAAGCAATAAATGAAGCAAATGGCTACCTTAAATGGTATTAAATTAAGTAATATTTTTGTTAAGTAAACAATGACTTTTTGTGTACGAAAAAGGGTATTTGCTTTTGTTTGTAAATATGAAGGTAATGTTGGTATATATGATGAGGTACGTAATATTTTGAGCTTTGGTAGTGAGAAGGAATAAAAAGTAGGCTTCCTGTGGTTTTCATTCTATTAGGTATATAAATATTTCTGTAACACCCCAATCATATTCTATAAATGTTTTTACCAGTTTCTTTGATGTATGATCACTTTCTGCACTAACAGTACTTCTTCCCTATACATCTTATTTTGTTTGTGATAAATAAAGCTAAATTAGGAAGAATCACAACTCCCAGCACAAGTTTGTGAAATTAATGAGAATTAGTTCTGCTTGTTAATTTTTAACCATCATGGGCATTCAGAGAAAATTGGAGCCTAGGATAGTAGATCCATGGGAAGCCACTTTTTTTTAAAAAAACTCATACAGCCCACTCTCAATATACCAAGATAATTTCTCCATTCACAGAAATATTTTAGAGCAGTAAATTTGGATTAGAAGTAAATACATTGATTATGTTTCAAAGAAAAAATTTCAGAGCCCCAATGAAGATTAGAAAATCAAAATTTAGATCACATGACTGGTTCATACAAGAGTGCTCAAATATCGCGCTATGTCATGAAACAAAAGAAGTTGTGTCTTACCATTAGGAAGGCCCTGATCAAGATTAAGCCCGCTCAATTTAGCTTTTGTGTGAAACACAGTGTATTTAATGTTTACACAAATGAGTTAGCTGGTGACATATTTGTTTTTGTGGGGACCAATAGTGGCTTAGCAACTGTACAAAAATTTGAAGAGCAATTGAATTAATTTTTGTCTTGAAAGGCTGCCCTGCCATAAAAGCTATGGTAAAACACAAGGAATAAGAAATGTAGTTGTGGACAAAGAGACTGTAAAGGGGGGCAAAAGAGTATGTCAGCCCACTTCACCTCACTTATCGAAATCCCAAACATCTGGGGGGGGGTCTCAAAATGCTAATTTTAATTTATTATCCCAAGATCAAATTTACACAGCTTTACTTTCTCCACATTATGAATGCTAGGAGGTTGAATCATGAATAGTGTCCAGATTACAACATTATGCATTAAATGATCACAGGTAGTGTAATTTCAATTGCATGATAGAAGAAAATGTAACTGAAAATTATTTGAAGAAGGATAACAGGTATCAAATATATATTTATTTCAAAATTTACAAAACATTTATTTTTCAAATATTGATATAAAATTAAATAACTATAAATAACAAATGATTTCAACAATACATACATTTTATATAATTACACTTATGTGATTGACATGTGTGTACATGTTTTCAATGAAATCTTATTAGAGATAATAAGCAATTTCTTGAAAAATTTCAGTCTTTTTATTTAAGCATTTCTTTCATTCTTACTTTCAGTATATGCAACAATCCTTTTTTTTGTCAAGTCTTACAAAGAATAAAACAAATATATTGATAAAATATAAATAATTTAGTAATATGGACAGTAAATCATGGCTCCAAAATAAGATAATTTTTGTATCTTGGATATACCAGAGACTTTTAAACTGACAATACAAAAGCTTCATTGTTACAATAATGCAAGTCTCATCAACATATTGTTCTATTCACAAGGATGTATTTAAAAAAATAAAATCATACATCATTTACCTGTTTGAATAAATGAAACTCATTCACAAATATAACAACAATTCATAAGGTGACTTTTGACCTTTCAAGACTTCATTTAAGTGACATAATACCAACATCATATTTCACACAATAAATGGAAAAATTGCCTTTCTTTGGCTAGGATAATTACTGAATGTCCTTTTATACCACTGATGGGTGAGTAAGGCTGATTCAACCTGAAAAAAATTTAAAGTGCCAAATAACAATAAATTAAAGTGGCAATGTCAATTCAAGCTACAAATATTCCGAATCAATGTGGCTAATTTGATAAAACTCCAATCCCTCAATTTAAACCCAATTTATGACAATTTTTTCACTGTACTACAGGTGTGTGAATTTGTGGGAGAATATCATGGAAATTCAATGACTTGCAGAACCTTTCCTTTGAAAGAGAAATAACGCAATCTGTCCTATGAAACTACTAAGCAATTGTAACAATATTAATTATTCGCAAACTTTCTCAGAATCTTACAGCCTGAAATAACATCAAGGGTATATTTCAATGTGCTGCTTGCTTACATAAAAGTGGAATGCCCACAACCATGCACAGAATAAGGCAAGAGCAACTATTTTTCTTTATATATGTGGTGACTACCTTTGTGCTCCATGTTAAGAGTTTATACTCTTTGCAGAGATGTACTCTATGGAAGGTTTGCAACAAAGTTGTAATATAAAAGTTGAAATATATACCCTTATTAGAAGTTGTGGAGAACTTATTTTCTGTAGTTCAATAACAAAAAAGCTAAAGATTTTTGTGAAATTTAAATTTTATTGATACCAACCTTAATCATTTAGCCATTATGTTCACACACACACACACACACCACACCCACACACACCACACCCACACACACCACACACACACACCTCACACCACACACACACACCACACACACACCACACACACACACACACACCCCCACACCACACACACACACCCACACACACCCCACACACACACCCCACACCCCACACACACACCACACACACACACACCCACACACACACCACACCACACACACACCCCCACACACACACCCCACAACACACCACACACACACACCACACCACACACACACACCACACCACACCACACACACACACCACACCCACACACACACCACACACACACCACCCCACCACACCCCACACACCCCACACACCCCACCACACACACCACACACACACACACGCACACACACACACACTTGATAGATGAGTTTGGTTCACATGTTGCTATATGTTAGAACCAATACTGGAATACACTACAAAAACCTATAGGCCTGAGGCCCAACTGTAAATTCCTTAATTTTTATTATTCTCTTGAGTCATAGTTAAGTTTGTGAATAAATAAACTAAATGAGGGATTATAATTCTTTTAAAGTTATTTAATAACTTTTAAAAAAATTAAAAATATAATGATTTTAACAACAATGTATATTTAATATTTAATTTACTTGATATTTTGAAAGCTTTTAAAAATCTTACTTGTTAGTTTGTAAGTGAACATTAGTCTAGCACTTTTATGCGCCTCAGGAGGATATTTTCATGTCAAAAATTTTCTGACTGGAAGACTGGATGAGGTCTAATTGTGAGTTGTGGACGAATGGACAAATGCAATTACCCGGTTTCTATATGTAGGATGTAGATACAGTAACAAATGGATGGACTAATAAGTGTCCATTCTTGTGTCATCGTCAATGTGTTTATTTACCATCACAATTGGACTGACCCCCCCTCCCTTCACACTCCACCCAACCAACGTCTCTGGCTCACATTGTGGATTTCATACACATTTTGATTTTATATGTAACATCCCTTCCAACCCACATTACAATATTCTTAGGGTGTCTTCTCCCAAAGTATTTTTTTCAGATTACATGTAATATGTGTAGCAAGTTTTCTTAAAATGAGTCCCGAGATAACAAAATAATGCCAAAACATACACGTGCATGCACAATTTTTATATATTAAGTTTGAAAGAAACTTTTTAATTCCCTAGGACTAGGGGACCCCTTCCAAACTTTTAGGAAAACTTTGGAATCCCCTCCTGTATACTCCTATGAAAGTGCTAATACTACTCTGCCCAAGATGTAGCATTTCCTGCTTCACCAAGTTAACAGTAACTTTTGCTGGGATAGTGGTCTTAATCATCGGAACTGTTTCACAATATGGTAAATAAAAACAAATCTTTGGTTTTCCTAGCAGTAAAATGTTATACCACTTTTTGACTATCATTTTAAAATTAATTAATAATTAGTCTATCATTTTAAAAATATTTTGTGCTTCAAAACAGGTAATACACTAGCGTGAAAACAAACAACAATAAACCATACCTGATTTGTCAGCACCCAAAAGAAAACCCATGGCCAAATGGATGCTCCCCACATTACAAATGTGAGACCCAAATACATTAAAATTTCACAAAATAAATGCGGAGATGAAACGTATTCAAACATGTCACCATGAGGTATTTTGTGCTTCACACTGACAACTTCACCTAAAAAATTTGCACATGAAATAATTTACATCCCAATTCATCCTTATAATGAGATAATTAAGTGAATGATAAATACCTTTGTTGTTTTTTCTCAAGTTAGCTAAAATAACACCCATTTTGCTTTGCTGATAACATGCCCATAAAAATAAAATACATCCACAAACATTCAAAAAACTCACATCCTTCAAAGCAACTTGGGGAACTGCCTCTGAAAAATTACAAAGTGATGTTAAATTTTGTCCATTCCATGAATGTGTTTCATCAGACTAATAAATATATCTACATTGAACAGGACAACAATTACCTGAACTATAGATCATTTCAGATAAATGGAAATTTGGATGATTAGATAAAGAAATTAATGATATGACATCAGACAGAATGAACTTGAAAAATTCATGAATACAAGTTTAAAAAAAATTCAGAAAACTGTAAATACTGTAAAAATTATATAGAAAAAGCATAATATAAATATTAGTCAAAAAACTTTTTATGCAGAAGATCTCACAACCCTTTTCTCTCTCTCTCCCGCTCCAACACAATCCCAACTTGATTAGGATTGTATAACTAATATAATAACATAATGAAATAAATTTAAACTTTTGTGGGTGCATTATAGGAACATAGGAATCTTGGGATAGATATGTGAATATGTTAGAACATGATGTGTTTGGAAGCAAAGTATAGCCTATAAAATATTAAAAACAATTAATTCAGAAAAGATAGACATGGTACAATTGAATACAATTTCCGCAAAGACTGATTGAACTACCTTGAAAAATTATGGAGTGGGATTGAAGAAATTTATATGCAGGATGAAGAAAAAGGAACAAAAAGAAATGTAGATATGTTAGATATAACAGAGCTTGATAATGCATTGAAAACCCCAAAAAATCAGAAAGCCTGTGGTCCTGATGGGGTTAACGTAGAATTAATGAAATATAGAGGTATGTTACTGAAATTTTGACTGCTCAAGCTAATGAATGAATGAATGATACAAAGATACGCAATACCAGATGAATGGTTAGATTTGTTAATTACTCCATGTTTTTAAAAAGGAGATTGAAGTAAATGTCACAACTATAGGGGTATTTGTCTACATATCTCATGTTACAAATAGTATATGCAAAAATTGTGAATATCAGAATAGCTCCAATTGCAGACTGCACTCTACATCAAGAACAACAGAGGTTTAGAAAAGATCATTCAACAATAGATGACATATTTACATTAAAATAAATAATTGAGAAACAAGTGGAGTTTAATAGAGAAACACTTTAGCTTTCATGGAATTGAGAAGGCTTTTGATAATGCCAACAGATGTAAATTATGGAGCCTTATGAAAGAAGAAGGGTACCCAAGTCATCTAGTGCAAGTGGTGAAAAGTATGTATGATAATACTAATATCACAGTAAAATACAATGGATTTGTTTTTGGGAAGAGGATTATAAGTAAAGGGGTAAGGCAGGGAGACAGTCTTTTGCCAACACTCTTTAACATATATCTGAGATATATAATTAAAAGGTGGAAGAACATGGTGCCCTCAGGAATTCTCCTGGGCAAAAATACATTTTTAAATACACTTTTATATGCTGACAACCAGGTGATCCTGCACAAAAATGAAGATGATTTGCCAAGATCTATTTACCAACTGGAGCAAGTTTTTATTGAGTACAATGATAGTATAAGTTAAAAAAAAACAAAGTAATGACTTTTAAAGGAAAAGAATCTGTAAGAACAAAGATCAGCCTCAAAATATAGTTTTAGAACAAGTGATGCATTTTTAACTACTTAGGGTGTAAATTAAGAGATAAGGAGACCACCAGAAAGATCTAAATTTGAAGAGTATGTGGAACATACTCTTCATAAGTAGAATGTTTAAAATGAAAGCACGAAAACAAACCCATTTAAAATTGTATGATATTATGCCCCTCCCAGTTTCACTGAATCCATGTGAAATTAGGGTTCAAAAACAAGATTTTAGGAGGATTGAATCAGCAGAAATGAGATTTCTGAGAGAAGTAAAGAGCTGCACATCAAGAGACCAAATAAAAAGTGAAAAAATAAGAGAGGAACTAGGGTGGAAAGAAACAGTACAGACAATAATGGGTGTCACATATTGAAAATCTGTGTAAGAGCCAGTCCAGTGCAAGCCCTCAATTATAAGCTGAAAGGAAAGAGAAACATTGTAAGGCCAAGAATGAGATGGAAAAAGGCTGGAGCAGGCAATACGCCTAATCCGTAGAGGAAGATGATGATTTTAGGATCAAACCATTAGTATTTCTTTAACAAAAACAGACAAACCTCCTTATTCTGTCTAATATTACTTGAAATATTTAGACAGAATAATGTAAGTAATGTTAATAATTGTTCATTATTTAAAACGATAAAACAGAGGTCTTAGTAATATGACATTTTGAACCAAATAGTACCAGATTTGAAGAAATAAAATGTTATTGTGTGGGTATAGTGCTACAAAAGTCACTATTAATTAAACCAACTTACCAAATCTGGCCATTTGCTACAGAATGAGAAAAGAAAAGGAAAGACAACCAATGATTTAAGTTGGTAATTAGCAGCATAAATGCAATGATGTCTATTACATACACATAAATTTAATGCAAGTATTATTTAATTTATTAATGAGAATTTCATTTTTAGATCTTTAGGAAATCACAGACATTTAGAGTATTTTAGCAGGAGTACAACAAAATTTAATTTTGATTTGCACTGCTACAAAAGTAAAAAAAATGGGGTTTTAAGAGTAGATTCATACTTCTGTAGCATCTCAAAATCACTTTTTTCTTTTTTTCCCCTCAAAAATAAAAAAGTAAACAAATGTATAAATGAAAAAATAATTACCAAAGGATATATAAAATAAATAAAAAAAAATAAAATTTTTAACGCACATTTGAATAAATACATCCAATACAGACTTTGTTAATAAATAATAAATTCACATTTGTCCTTGTCAAAGAAGCAACCTTCTTGACATAAAACTTCAATTTTCTCTTATTCCAAGCCCAAAGAAACAAAACAAAATTTAAGAAAATTAATTTTTTAAGAAAATAAAAAAGACAAATTTTATTAACTAAGAAAGTTTGTACAAAAATATTGTAAATTGCAATTATTTTTAAAGTGGTGTAATTATTACCTTCCAAATAAATAAAGCCATGTGACTCAGCCAAGATTGCTGCAACTGAACCAAAGTAATGAATGTATCCAACAAAATAATGAACAATGTTCATCTTCACATCAGAAAAAACACTAACAAACATTGTTTCATAAAATCTATGCCAAGCTTGAACTGTTAAAAGCAGCAGAGCAATGATCGTAGATACAGCACTCACTAGAAAAGGGAAAAATATGATAAGATTATAATTTGATTATTTCCAAATTAGGGTTACATATTACTTGTTATTTCAATATTTAAAGAAAACAGCTTAATAAAATAAATATTACCTGATGCATTTCTGCCACTAGCTAATAAATCTAAACAAATGAATAGCCAAGGCTCAAGTTTTGCTCCTAAAATGTATACATTACAAACAATTATTGTGGCTAATGTTGTAAATATTGCAGCAAAAATATAAAAGTGACCAAACCATCTGAAAGCACAAAAGTGACATTAATTAACACATTCAAATTGATGATTTGTCAGACTTACAAAATTATTGCACATTACTTGCCTTTTTGGAACTTCAATTGGCTTAATGAAAAATGAACATTTTCCTTGATATGCACATTTACCATACCTAAAAGTTTGTACAATAAATGATGGCAAATGTTGCTCAACTGTATTAATTAATCCACCCACTATCACCATAAAAAACGTCATCAAAATAAATCCCAGCTTCAATAAATTGAGATACATATTGGCAGCAGTGCGTTTATTTGAGACTAACAAACGGTATACAGTTACTACTGGTTACTGATCTCCTTTCTCCGGAGAAAACTAGAAAGTCTAACCTCAATTTATGCTTCGGGAAAGTAGGATACTTTTTTCCACTCCAGCACGGGTACGATGGATAATTTATCATTACTTTGTGCATAATCTCGGTAAAAACGAATGTACACTACTCAAAACTCACTTTCAATTACAATCCTTATCCACCAACACCAACATTCACTAAGCGGTCCAATGGACCCTATTATTATTTTATTTTTAAGAATGAGTTCTCAATATGTCCAGTCAAGGCTTCTTAAGTTGATGTATAATGCCAGTGTGATACAAGGAGATGCATCTCTTTTCATCGTGGGTTCATGTATTGCTGACTATAAAAGTATACTAGTACTCAGCCTATAACCCTACACAATTACCCACCAAACTACATTTAGTAGTTCAGATTTGATTGAACGGGTGTCAGTTTTTTAAAGGTATCAGCGAGGAATTGCCCAAAGGGACATTTTTTCAGGTACTTTCTTTACTTTTTCGCGTATTTCTCACTTACGTAGTAAAGAAAAAGTACTGTAAAGCTGCCCAGGAAAGTGGATTTTTTCGACAAAACTTTTGAATATTGGCGCCCTCGTACCAATCAAATTTAATAAATATTGTTCCTGTGTGCAGTCATTCACTTTCTCTATATTTTTTTTCTTTCTTCCCAGACTACACACGTAGAATTGAGAAAATTATGTATATCCCAATTTATTTAACGTGGCGCCTCATGGCCACGAGCCGGAGGAAGAGGGGGACAGTCATCCAATCGGAAGCTTCATTTCGATCATGGCGGAAATAAGGAAATATTTCCACCATGATTTCGATTTAAATTTTTGGTTTGGAGCTACCGATTGGATAGCAATGTGCACCTCTCCTTCCAACTCGTGATCTTGAGACGCCAAGTTAAATAAATCAAAGTATAATGCTGCAGCAAATAAAGTAATATCCATTTAATAACATCCAATATCTTTGAATAAAACTAGTGAAGCTATAACACCAACAGCACGTACTTTCTTGCGATATTGTTAATGGTTATGAAATATTATAATATGACAGTTTCTGTCTTACCTCTTACTAACATTTGAAAAATTCTTAAAGAAACGTAGTGCCAAAAATACATGTATTTTTTTTTAAAATCCAAACGTTTAAATGAAAAAGCTTCTTGTAATTTTAAAAATTGTAAAAATACTCTAAAACAGAAAACAGAAACACCAAAAACATTGAACTTAACTACAAGAACAATGTTCTCATGAACCCACAGCAAGTAGCAAACACTTTCAATAGACATTTCTCAGAAATTGGAGAAAAGTTAATACACTGCAATTTGTAAATAATATAAATATGCAGTCGAATATACCCACATCACCAAATGCAAAGTCCATATATATCTCTGAAACATCACCTGCAGAAATACAGAAAATCATAAATAAAATGAAAACAAATTCTCTACAGGACTGGATAATATCCCTGACATACTCATTAAACATTCAGCAACATATATACTAGAACCACTACACACATTTGTAATCACTCCTTAATGACAGGTAGCTTCCCAGAAATTCTCAAAAAGCAAAAGTTAAGCCACTATTCAAAAAGGAACACTCACGATCTCATGAATTACAGACCAATATCCTTACTATCTGGATTCTCAAAATTTTAGAAAAACTTTTAATGATAGACTCAAACATTTCTCAATTCAAATAACATATTGACAGAGGCTCAACATGGATTCAGAAATGGTAGATCAACAGACACTGCTATCTTCACCTTTCTAAATAACATACTTCTTGCTCTAGATCAGAAAGAAATTCCCATCGGTTTATTTCTAGATTTATCAAAAGCATTTGACATTATTGATCATGACATACTGTTATTCAAACTTGAAACTTTGGGAATTAGAGGCATTGCACATCAATGGGTAAAATCTTACCTTTCAAATCGTTGTCAAGTAGTCACAATCAAGCATGTTAGAGATAAAATGATTTCAAGCCATTTTTCCCAACCTAGAATGATAAATTATGGAGTCCCACAAGGATCAATCCTGGGCCCTATGCTATTTCTCTTGTACATCAACGACATGCCCTTGACTCTACAAAGAGCAAATGGTCCTATTTGCAGATGACACTAACATTATCATTAAAGCAAATACCCAACAAACTCTACAGAAAGAAGCACAAACAGTTCTAGAAGCACTAATAAAATGGTTCCAGGAAAACAAACTCATCATAAACACCAGTAAAACTGTCTCCTAAACTTTCGAATCCACTCTCTAAAGAAAAGCCTCTAACACAATTGATGATAAAACACATGCCTGTAAAATAGCCCAAAAACAACTTTCCTTGGATTGACAATTCAAGACAATTTAAAATGGAACTCCCACATCACAGATCTAAACAACAAGCTTACCAAGTCATGCTATGCCATCTACATCCTTAAGTCAAATTCAAATTTGGATACACTACAACAGTGTATTTTGCAAATGTCCACTCGCATCTAAAATACGGAATCATATTCTGGGAAACTCCCAGAAAGTATTCACACTTTATCATCCAAAAAGAATACTGAGAACAATGACAAACACTCACAAACATGAGTCCTGCAAACCACTTTTCAAGAAATTACAAATCCTACCACTCCCATGCATATACATATTTGAAATATTAATCTTCACAAAGAAGACGCTTATGGAAAACAAGGATTCTGTTACTCTAAATACTGATGTTCATAACTATAATACTAGACAAAACAAGAATCTGCATGTCCACACTGTGAAACTTCACTCTTTCAAAAAAGTACCCTTTTTGAAGGCATCACACTATATAACAAACTCCCTAGTGAATTTAAAAGCTTAAACTCAATACACACATTCAAAAATAAATTAAAAGCTTTCCTGTTAAACCATACATTCTACAGTACAAAGGAATACCTACACATAAACACATATCAACATCAATATAAACTAATAAAAATAATTTTTTTTGTTGCATATTCTGCTGCATGACTTGAAGCCCCCCCCCCTCAGCTGATTGATGGATATAAAAGGATAGATCCAGCCCAAGCATCCATCTCATGAAGATTCTCCTTCTTCTCCTTTTTATTTATTTTTGCTCTCAACTTTAGCTTTACTCCTACTATTTATAAAATTAATTTGTATTTAGATGAAACAGAATTCAATTTTATACCTGTATTTATTTAATATTTGCATTGTACATTGTATGATCATATAATGTCCTGACTTGTCATACATGGCTTATGCTGTATTTATGTGACAAATATATTATTATTATTATTATTATTATTATTATTATTATTATTATTATTATTATTAATTATTATTATTATTATTTCTGCCATTGAATTCAGTGTATTCACGTTCTACATAAATGTACAAACGATGCGCGATGCATATTTTAGCCGCAAATAGCATGAGCATCACAAGAAAAGTAACATTAATTTTAACAATGATACATAATGCATTATTTACCATTTGGACTGTATAAATGAGTATAAACAACCTGTAACAACTATTGTACTACAGCTTCCGGGTCAGTGACCCCCATCTCGATCAGGTTTTTCGTCCTGTTTCCCTGATCCATTGAGCAAATGCTGAGATGGCCCCCTTGTTTTGCTTCTGGACATAAATGTAACTTCATTTTCTGTGCACGTCTTCTAGAATTCAGTGGGAAATACAATTATTCAAATTATCGTTTCCATGTTGTCGCGGCAGGAAGTAATAAGAGCCAAAATGTATTGCTTATTTATCCTTGAAAATAGATTTTATTACATTTCTCCCTTTCAAAATTCAAAATTTATTGCTTATTTATCCTTGAAAATAGATTTTATTACATGGGAGTTTTTTTTTTTTCTCCCTTTCAAAATTCAAAATTTATTGCTTATTTATCCTGAAAATATGAGTTTATTACATAGGAGTTTTTGTTTTTTTCTCCCTTTCAAAATTCAAAATTTAAGTAGTTATGCTTGGAGGGATCAAGAATTTTGAAAATGTGACAAATTACTTTTTTTTTTTTTTTTTTGCGTCCACTCTTTGACGCAACGCGTCTCCAAGCCCCCTTAAGGAGCGTTGAGCACCTTTCCCCATAGCACGTCATACGCAGTTTTTAACTGTTTTTTGACGTAAAATAAATAAACTGTCAAAATAAATAAATAAATAAAAAATTATTAGTTTATGTTAACACGAACCAACTGCCATATCGCCTTGTTATCAGTGCGGCGTTGCAACAAGCAACAATGACAGCTGATTCGTATGGGATACACATTTTGTAAATCAGCATTCTTGATATTGTTAACAACACAATGAAAATGAATAGAAAAATATAATAATTAAATATAATAGTGTTATATTCATCAAAACTACCCGTTTTTACTCGAATTACTCGTCATTCCCACATCTTATTATCAAAGCGAAATGATATATTCGTTTCAACACAATTAAATGACGCAATTTAAAATCGATTTATTTATTTACGTTAAAAACTGTGACGTTCTATGGGGAGAAGTGAATTCTGTGCTCGTTTTCAAAATTCTGTGATCCCTACCCTAAGTCATATACTAATTGAATTTTGAATACAGAAAAAATGAGCGTTTTTTGCAAAGATTGTTCATACAAGTATTCGCTCCGATGTAATAAAATCTATTTTCAAGGGCAAATCAATAAATTTGGACTCTTATCCCTCGTCATGTCCTTCGTCTTCCTGCCGCGACATGGAGAACGATAATTTCAATAACTACATTTCCCACTGAACCTGCACTTTCCCACAGACCTGCACAGATAATAAAATTACATTTATGTCCAGAAGCAAAACAACGGGGCCATCTCAGCATTTACTCAAAGGATCAGGAAATTAATGATTCGATTCAATTCAATTCAGGGATTTAATGATTCAATAATTTTAAATGATTTCTTTTCATGATTGGAATGATAGCCACCAAGCACCTTTCAAATTACATTGCCATTGAAGTGACACCACGTCAAAACGAAGCACGTGAAATTCGAATTTACCATCTCGATTTTTTTTCCAAGTTACGAAATTACAGAGTGTGACGAAAATGGTTCTAGCACCACTTTCTTTACCGTTATTTGTTACACACGTGAAAAAAAATAAAGAAAAAATTAGAGTCGTTTGTCAGGAAAGAATTAATAAAACTTAAAAATTGCCTGTTTGACACCAAATTTCGCAAAAATACTCCTATTTTCTAAAAATTGAACATGGCCTTATTTGAAAAAGTTATTGATGAACACATTTAATTTGTTTAATTTCTTCATAATTTTAGTTATCACCAACAAATTTTGAATTTTTGCATTTTTTTTTAAATCAGGTATTTTAATGAACATGAGACCTGCACCATTCTCTTCATTCGCACCATTCAGCTTTACGATATATGAGGACAAAATTTAATAAAAAAATTGTGCCTTTTTAAGAAAAAATGGTCTTAAAATAATAAAAATTGCCTGTGTGACAAAAAATTACTCAAAAAACTCACATTTTCAAACAATTGAACAGGACATTATTTGAAAATCTATTTTGATGAACACATTTCATTATAAGAAAAATTATCTTCATACTTGTCGTAGGGAGACTATTTTAGACTATCGTAGGCAATTTTCGAAAAATCAGGGTTTTTTAACGAAAATGTAACCTGCACAGTTCTCTAAAACGTTCTTCACACTATCCAATAAAAAAATTAATCAAAAAATTTGGAGTCGTAATTATGAAAATGTCCCAGGGATCCCCCCAAAATTAAAACATCAGTTTCAAATCCAAGGGCCTGAGACATCAGTCAGGTTGATTTAGAAATATCAATTTTAGAGAAAATTGGCTGCGAGCGTTATTCACTGACGGATGGATAGACGTTTTGCGTCAATCGATTTTCAAGTTTCAAGAACTCTCAAAACAAGGATTCTGGCTACACCAAGTGTTAAGAGGATTTTTGTCTAAATTCAGCTACTAGATTTATCCAGTTTTCCTTTATCAGGGCCGGGCTATAAGATATTTTTTTTGCCGTAAATTCACCGTTTCCGGCGCACGATTACATATCTTTCCCTTAATCTGAACTCTAGGCTTTGGGAGTTTCAACGGGATATTTTGATTCTTGAGGGTACTTTATGTTAAGTCTCAAAAACATTTTCAAAATTTACTCAAAAAAATCTTCAACATTTTTAATGAAACTTTGTCCTTAGGAGGCTAAGGGACGCTTAAGAGAATTGTGTAGGTCTCATGTTCGTTGAAAACCCGGATTTATCGAAAATTGCAAAATTGCAGTTTTTGGGCGTCGTCCTACTGCAAGTCGCAATTCCTCTCTTACTCATAATTTTACAAAATTATTTAAAAATCCAATTATTTATTTTCACCTACCCCGGCTTAACTCAATATTTATTTCTATTATTCACGGTTTATTCTTATTCCCATCAAGTTTCAAAGTGGAATTGTTCATCGGTCTAAGAAACATGTAGATTATTTAAGTCGAAAGGCTTGCCGATACGGGATTCCAAGTTATGAAAATTTATGTTGGATTTTTTTCTTATCTAAATTTGAACTACTTGAATGAAAAACCTGTCCATTGTTCCGAAATATTGTAATTTTGCTTTAATAAATTCACTTTATCCAATCTCGCAGCACCATTGTTGCTGCTACGAATAAACGCAAATATCAAAATACAATGAAAATCATGACTTTCATACAATATTTACCACGTATTCACACAATTCATCATTCCCGGATATCAGTGCTTTTTCATATCAATTCTACCTCCGATTTTCTCTGATGAATACTCCTTTTATCGTAATGTAACTTGGTCTTCCTACATGGATTATTTACATGTACACTTTTCTTTTAGTTGCATTCTTCGCCGACGAAACACGTGGTAAGCTCCCTCCCGCATCCATTAACTCCACGCTATCTTGATGCTTCAACGCGTTCCAATTTATAATTTAAATCTGATTTTCTTAACAATAAATTTAAAAAAAATTAAAATCCTGCCTCATTCTCTCAGCTCGGTTTGCGTACGCGTACTTTATTACACCTTCCGATCCTCTTTCCATTAGTTCAACTCCACGAATTATTCCGCAAATGAACTGCGCTGACTGCTCCACGACCGAACTCTTACCATTTCCAAGTACGTTCTCCTACGCAAATCATAATGCCCACCTTTCAAGTGTCTCCTCCTGACCGACAGATACTCAATTACGTGTCTCTTTGTAAACTACTGCCAACGAGCTTGAATTAGATTTCTATCTCATTGACTGCGCATTATATTCAATTGTCGAGCACACAGCTTCTCACCATTGGCTGTCACTTCGATACTTATTATGTTAGTTATTCTTTGATATTTGCATTATATTTTCCTTTGCCCTCGTACAGCATGTCTAAGATGACATCTTGATTTGATTTCCCAGCTTGTGTGCCTGCAGGAAGCGTGTTGACCTACAGGTCGAAGGGCATCTCTGGGATAACATAAGAAAACGGCCAGTTGACTCTGAGGGTTTGCGCACTTCGCACTTCCGTCAGCTCGGCCGTAGTTTCGCGGTCTCACGAGCGGACGCGGGACATTTTATTCAACGGGCATTATATTTTAAACAATATTGAACTCGTTCGTTATTATTTTTGCTATAACTTCACAATTCAAATATTTTTTTAAATACAATATTTTTCCTTTAATTTAGAAAATCATATTTAAATTGCCCTACTTTAGTAGTTAAAGTTATTGATTGTATAATTTCGCAAATAAACAACCCATTGCAATGCAAGAAAAATTGTTTTAATTTTAACTCAAAGAATAATGTTTACAGAAATAACTTTTACATTTTCTGTATATTTACGTCCTTCAAACTATCCATTTTGCTTTTAGTTGCAGACCCTAATAGTAGTACCATACTGTAGTGACAAACAAGAAACCTACTGTAAGAAAACTACAAGAATGAGTGCGAAAAACCATTTTCGATCAGATGGCGGTCGTATATGTTTCGATAGACCAACAATTTTCGATTCTCGATGCTGTCTCATTGTTGGATGGAAATCATCTAGAAATATGAATGAGAAGCAGCTGTCATCACTTAGTTGCCCTCCGACTGGATCAGGGAATGGACGCTGGTATCTGAAAGATGCCCTCCGACCTGAAGGGCGAGTCATCTTCCTGAAAACTTTGAGCTGAGAGCCGTCGACGCCAAGTCATCTACAGATGCCTTCCGAAGTCTGACGTGTATGTAGATCAAACGCTTCCGACCGCAACGGGTTATTGTTACATATTTATAAGCATTGAAATTTCTAACGTGTCTCAATATAAAACTTGTACACTTATTTCACTAGTTCTCACGTCGGACTCCCTACTCTCGCCCCTTTTATGTTTTATTTCTCGCGTGCTTCTTGACTATTTTTGTTCTTTTCATGTATTTATTTTAATCTTCTGTGATCGTCCCCACATAAATCAGAATCACACTACAATTATAATTTTGATGGTAGATATTTTTTCCTTAATGAAATCTGTTCTTGAAAGACATCTTGAAATAAGGTATTGTACATTTGTTCGAAAATATGAATAGTTTTTCTTGTTTTACTCTTTTATTACTAGATCCCATAAAGTGTTTAGCAAACAAAAAGAAAAAAATACAAAATTTTGTACTATTCTAGTCGACTAGCGTACCCGAGTGAGAACACTGCATGTTAAACCCCACCCTCTTTCTTATTATTGCATGTCCATATTATGCATGTAATATATCTTTTTCTTGAAAACCTTATCGCCCGCTACTTGTTCTATTTATCTCCTTGTAATTGACAACAATACAATACACCCTTGTCAATGCAAATTATTCTTATTTAACGTTATTATCGAGCAGAGAGATACTCCTAAGTAATTCATTCGCGTAGAATATTAAGTAATTAGTTTAATTCTACATACAGTTGCATATTCTACGGGCTCTGAACAGGTGGGGTAGAATCGAGAAGCGTCGAACCAGCAAAAATATAATAGAATGTCCAAGAAGATATTATCCTGTAGAATAGAGGCCTTTGGCCTCACAATTTTAGTTTTTAAGGCCCCAAAACGCTTCGTTTACGAGTTATTCAACGATATAGATTTAAAACTCCGGCTGAGTGTTGTGGGTTGCATTTGACATTAATATTTTGCTGCTTTTTAAACAAATCCTTCATATTTTTAAAATAAAGTGCAATTCATCACGTTTCCGTGAAATTATTTTCTTTAGAGAACTCATTTGTACAGATTGGTTCCGTATGAGAGCCGTTGATCATAAGCATGCTTGTTTTCAGAGGTGAGCTTCATCTACTAAACTGAGTGCTCAATTATTACTTTGTTTGCAATTTTACATTTTACAATTTTACATATATTTTTAAAAATGTCGCTGAATAATAGTAAATTGACGTCATTGTTGTTTACAGTTGTGGTGGAGACATTACACATCAGTACACATCTGGAGTTTGAATTAGGAAGTTTTAATTTGTTTAAAGATAATAATTTTATGTTAGTTAAGTTCATGTTGGAAGGCCTCCCCAAACTCGCCGGTCGGCCGACACTGACGTCTTGAACCGCCCTAATTTCCGGGCCAAATCAAATTACGTGTAGACCCGGTATCCCTTTGTCTATATTCTACTACACACACACACACTCACACTCTCTCTAACTCACACACACACACACACACACATATATATATATATATATATATATATATATATATATATGTACTCACACACACATATAAGCACTTCAAAAATAGGGGCACAATTTCATGTGTGTATTCCCCATATGCAGACAATCAAAATTGTTCATTACAGCATGAGTTTGAAATGATTCATTTCGAGTTATGACCTTCACAACGCTGAAATTCTCCGGAACGTTTTCTTTCCACAGGTCGTTGTCATTACAGAAGATGTTCAAAATGATCATCTCTTGCTTGAATACAGACCTCATCCCGATGTCTCGTTGATCTGCGAAGACGATCCCAAACTCCAGGAGTATTGCATATGTCCTCGCAATCGCATGCCAGAATTCGATTCCGAAGGGATTCCAAATCAGGCACCAGAGACGAATACACCAATGTTTTAAATGGCCGCACAAGTAGACGCGAGGATTAAGATCAGGTGAGCATGGAGGCCAAGCAATTGGGCTACCTCAACCTATCCAACGATGAGGAAACCTTCGATTCAAGTACCGTCGAGCCCTACGACTGAAATGTGCAGGAGCGCCAACATGCAAGAAGTGAGCGTGTTGCCGACTGATCAGTGGATTGTCTTCAAAACATGAGGTATGGAGTTTTCCAGGAAGTTTGTGTACGCCTGACATGTAAGTTTGTTTACAAGTACATAGGTCCAATTAATCGATCACAAATGATACCGGCCCACGTGTTGAGTGTAAGCCGTACCTGGAGATGAAATAGAACAGTTGCACGTGGGTTTCCATATCCCATACATACTGATCGTGTAAACTTGTAATGCCATTTCGTGTGAACTGTGCTTCATCTGTAAATAATACTAAGACAGGTGTCGCGGCTGTGCAACACTTTTAAAGAGCGCGCCTAAGAAACAGCGCTCAGCGGCGGTCAAGGGGGTCAACGGAGGCGGCGGAGCAAGAAAACGCCGTCCAATCCCGGGAGACGAGCTGGTCGGAGAGCCAGCTGCGGAGCAGCGAGTCTCCAGCGCCGCCCGCTTTAAGAGCGGGCGTCGCCAGCCAAGAGTGGGCAATAGTGTTTGGCAGTCAAGAGTTTGAAAGGAGAACGTTAGTGACCGTGTACCGAGTGGAATTCAATGAGGAGATTGTACCGTGTAGATTTCTTGGTTCGACATAGCTCGTTTTTGGTACATCTCCCGGACTTTTGGTTTTTCTTGATTTTGGCTTGTGACTTGGTATGCTCTTTGGATTTTGGAATTGTGACCAATGTACTTTCTGCGGTTAATTGTAATAAATATTTGTGTGTGTGAAAAGCGTGCAATTATTCTGAACATAACAACAGGAAAGTTCGGATTCGCACCACACTGCTCTGAGAACCACTGACAGAACCTAACCCTTGCAGGGTAATCTGCTGGTGACAAGACCTGTACATCCTGTACATATTGCAATTGATAAGGATAGAACGGATACTCTTGCAAGTCTCCAGACAATCGTATACGTAACATTTACTTGCAACGTTAACCTTCGTGTGCTGATAGAAGGACGTGTCCACACGTCCAGAATCTCCTCCTCTACAGATGGAGTTATAAATCTTGGTTGTCCCCTCCCCAACCCAGGAGAGTTAAATTTTCCATGCTCGCACAAACGGCGATGGAGATGTTCAAATGTCTTCCGATCTGAACATAGTCGCTGTGGGTACCTCTCCTGGTAAAAACGACGAGCCAGCGCATCATTGTCGTCCGCCTTACTGTACATAATGCTGTCTGCCAGCTCCTGATAAGTACATGATGCCCAGTCAAACGCCAAACACAACACTGAAACCGGGAGCGGTAGCTAAGTGCATCAACTGATGTCACCGCAGCGCCTCTGACCAGGAGGTCCTAGCTTCGAGTCCTGACGGCGGCAGGATTTTCGACACTAGCTTTTCAGCTAGGTCGAATTCAATCGCTGTCTGGAGGAGAATTCTAGCGGCCGGCTACTCTGATCGGTAGTTTTCCGTGGTTTCTCCGATCAACACAGGCGGGAGCAGTACCCTACCAAACGGGCCACGGACCGCGCGGGATCTGTCCTTCCTCTTCCTTGTCCTATCCTCTCCCCTTATACACTCACTTACACTAACATGCACGACACTACCACATATTCCGGGAGACTGGTCGGGAATTTAGAGCTTGTCTCGGCTGGGGCGGTGCCCCGCTGGTGGGAGAGCCTTGGTTATGGGGGAACCCCACTAGCCGACGGTAGGTCGGCGCCTGATCTCGCTATCCAGCGGGGGAAGGTCACCGCCATCTCCCGAGAGAAAAACATGCACTACACTAACGGGACTAATGACCAAAGCAGTTGACGCCCCGGGAAACACGAAAAAATCAATCAATCACAACACTGAATGTAACCGCCTTCCAATGAACTGTCAGAGAGTCCTGTTAATGTTTCCTATGATGGACACGATCTGCGGAAGAAAAAGCGTTCCTGTGAATTTCAGTGTTGTTAAGGCTATAACTCGGAAATATAGCATTTCTGGACAAATGTTTAATGAACTACTTTATCATTTACAAATGGGAAATACATACGCGAAACTATGCCCTCTATTTTTTAAACACCTATTTGTATGTATGTACGTAAGTATGTGTGTGTGTGTGTGTGTATTGTGACGGTACTCTTTCCTATTTTTTATAGGGAGTCGACACATTTCGCTCTGTAACTCTGCGGCCTTGGATGCTCATCTCAGTAGTGGAAAGGGCGGCCTGAAGATTGTCCCAAACAACGTCGACCCAGCCACAATCTTCCACCGAGGAGAGCGTTGATAAAAGAATGGAAAGAAAATCCCCTCTGTTTTAGGGAGTTTATAATATTTGGAAGAAAGCAAATAAGCACAGTTCTCTGGTGTTGTCATGTGTTTAATTTGGATGATTGAACTCAATACAATTCTATTTGCTCATTGAGCTTATGACAAATAAAAAAATAATAAAATGTCCATGAGACAATCAAACAAAAAATCACACATTATTTAATATAGTATGAACTTAAATTCCTAAAAATAATCATCAAATGTACAATGTAATGTAATCAATCATGAACCATGTAATGGCTAGTATAACCTCATATAAAGAAATGTTAAACTCAGAAATCATTTAACATAGGATGAAGTTAAACTCCAAACAAGAATTTTAAATTTAGAAAATTAAAAAGTATAATAATAATTAGCTCATCATGATCCGTAATAGGTGTTGAACGAAAATGTTCAAATTCAAATTTCCAAACAATATATTACTAATTAATCAATTTAAGTACTCTGAGTTATCTACATATCGGTCAAGAAAGTTTGTTTTTACTTACTTGAGCAACAGAGCGGCCATTTGCCTAGTTAAACCTGACAGTTCCGCAGACAGGGGCGTCAAGATCGTATATTTCATACCTCAGTGCCGGTATTCTTAAACCCGTTCTAGTGGAGATGTCCTGTATCTCACTGCGCTCCTTCGTCAACTGACCGAACTACCCCTTTCCAAACTTGCGGAGCAGCTTACCCAAGTCACGCCATCCCAACCAATTTCGCGCAAGCCATGTACCACGGTCAGGTTCCGATATCCAGAGAACTTCCCCGTCGCGCCCCCCCTCAAATAGCTGGATGCGCATACGTTTAGGAGGCGCTGTTTTCAAATTCAATATTATGGCCCTTTCAGCCACATTTACATATATATATATATATATATATATATTGTGACGTCACGGGGTTATACGAACCCGTAACGCCACCATAAGCAACTAGAAAAGACCAAAGAACTGAGAAATAGGGTACGAGGCGGAGCGATGGTCCGAGAAGGCGACATCTACCCGCAGGTTTTCGCACTCCGATGTCCAAAGTTAGCGGATAATATTTTCTCGAGAGGCGCGAAGGAGGAGAAAATTCATCCTCAGAAATTTTTCCCCAGGCGGAGTTGCATAAATACCGTGACGCACTTCAGTAGAGCTCTCTTACGACTTCGACAGCGACGGCGAATCAACTAAATTCTTCAGCGGTAGTAATTGGTTAGTGCAGGAGTATAATTTTACTTGCTTAAGTAAAGCTGATTTAAGAAACGCGGTAATAAGTGATAGAATTCAGAAGCAAAGTGCATGTACAGCATTTGCACTAACATTACGCGAGTAAGCAAGCGTTGTGACTGCTCGAACTTGAAATAGTTTCATCATCGAAGTAAATTCGCGCAGAAGGACTGAACGAAATCCAGTATTTAATTTTGTACGCCACGACCACGCACGCTCAAAGTGTGTTATGTCGACCGAGTGCTAGAAGTAGTCAATTCAAGCACGTTAGTTATTTAAAACTGGAAGCGCGAGCAACGGGTACGCGGCAGGCGGCAGAAGGACGACTCCAACACTCAAGCGTAGGCGAGAAAGACGTGGACCAATCCGTCGATGGTACGAGCCCGAGGACGAGAGAAAGGTTTGGAATTTGGACGTGTGGCGGCATCCTGAGATCGAGCGAAGGAAGTGGTGTAACCGCGGGACATCGGACCAGTCGAGTGACGTGGCGAGGACTGCGAGCGACCGAACACCCCAAGGTTTACTGACGGCGAGCGGGAAGGAAATGTCGAGGTAAAGAACTGGCAACTTCTATGCGGCAATTTGTTGGGAAACCGTGTAGCTTTAAACACCAGGCGTAGCGTCCTAAAATAGGTGAAAGTTCCAAATAGTTACTGGGGAAATATTTCGAACGTACGAGCGGCAGTTTGATTTCATTCGCTGTACGCACCAGTAAATTCATTTGAATGCCCTACCTTGTACAACTTTTCTAAAGTAAATTATAATTGTTCATGTAATGTAAAAGTAATCTTATTGAAAGTATTGTTTCCATTGTATGATGTCAGGAATAATCAGTTGCTATAATTTTGTAAAGGGTACGATTTAGTAACGTGTGTGTCACGTTTATTCTTGTGCTAGAGTTAACAGCGTTGTAATAAATGCGCAGCTCAAGGTGACCTCTGTAGAAGTCTATAAAAGAAAATTGTAGAGAATCATAACGGGCCGTGCACAGGAACTTTAGATTAACAAAGTTAAATAGATACTGAAGTAATTGAGAAGGAGGTCAAAGCAAAAAATATTGTAAATAGTGCGTATTGAAGTAATCAGGCAGTCAGGTGACGCCATACATTCTCTTATGGTTGTGTTATTTCTTTTCTTTTTGTTTCTGTTCTCTTTGCAGTGACCATCTACTAATATATACTTATTGTATATTTGTGCCACTGTAATTTGTTTTATTGAATATATCTCATTTTACAGAATTTTATAATTCATTGTGTCAAGGGTTCAGACCTTCTCATACCGAAAGATTCTGCTCCTGAGAATTCAAAGCTCGCTTCACGAGCATTCATAGTTTCACTTCATCGCCACCGGCTGGAAGGTAGTAGGTGGGCGTGTTATAATATATATATATATATATCTATATATATATATATATATATATATATATATATATATATTGAAACGCATTGCGTTTCTAAACAGTGGTGCAGCGGCCGACCCAGTTAAATTACGCGGTAGCTATGGCCGTTGCCGACTGACCCGTTCTGAACGAGTTAGGGTAACGCGGCGAGCGAGAAGAGGTGCGAACAGCACGAGAGAAGACGGGCAGTGAAAAAAAGAACTCGAGAGGAGACGTGTACTTGTGGTACGTGTACTTGTGTGGTTTGTGGAGGAATTGAGGAACTGGGGAAATGATATGCATGCCGATGGAAAGTGGGTAAAGTGAGAATCGATGTGGAGATGAGCACGGTGATCAATCTACATAATCGAATTAGGAATTGTAACGCTAAGGACTGGGAGAGTGCCAGATATCAGTCGGAAGACGAGTTACACCACGTGGTGGTGCAACTGCAGCGAAACATCCGGCGAGGACTGTAGACAGTATTATTGTGAGTAGCGCATCCACGAAGTCGACGGTGTGGATGAGAGCAGACATCAATAATGCCCGGATGGAACGAGTGACGTGTGGATAACGGCCGAAGGCATGTGATGATCCGAGCAGAACAAATCAAGCAGCGGACGCCCGGGCCTCGGGAAGCGACCGGGACTGTGAACAGCCGTACGACGCCGAGCCCCGCCCCGCCGAGGTGCCCGTGCCTAGCAATGTCGCCGATCCAAAAGTCAGGTTTTTATGTGTTGAACAGAATTTTTTAGGAAATGGTAATAAGGGTAGCAGTGATTCATTAGCATTTAAGGTTGGAAAAGTGAAAATAAACGCATATTGTAATGAAGAGTTTGAAATAAATTATTTTATGATCTTTGTATTATAATTTGTATTTCGATGTATATGCACGAATACCCAGAGCCCATTGATGAAAAAAATTACCTGTACCCCATCTTATCTTAAAATCACTGTAGTATCGGACCGAAAATAATGATCCATCACACACACACACACACACACACACACACACACACACACACACTATATATTATATATATATATATATATATATATATACCCACCTACACCTATCTACCAACACACCCACCTACTTCCTTTCAGCACGTGGTGAGGGCTTGATAGTATGAATGCTCGTGAAGCGAGCTTAGAATTCTCAGGAAGCAGGATCTTTTGGGTATGAGAAAGGTCTGCACCCTTGACACAATGAATCACATAAAATACGAATAAAAATGAGCATATATTCAATGAAAAAATTAGTGACGCAATTTCATAACAGGATAATGCACTTTAAGTAGTTGGTCACTGAAAAAAATAAAACAAGGCAAAACAAAAAAATAGGCGTCACCTCGACTGCCTGAACACACTTTCACCAACTACAATTTACAATTTGCTCATTCCTCTTTCTGAATTTTTCATCTACCAAATTATTTTACTCTTTTTAGCCTCTAGTTTTTTCCGTACACGGCTTTTAAAATGAATGTTTAACTTGTTTCAAGGAATCCCGTTCACATGTGCTAGCCTTGGGCTTCGTACTCACTATAAAACTGAACTTTAAAGAGAAAAAAAAACAATAAAACGTAACATTCACGTTACTTAAATCTGACCCCTTTACATATCACAGAAAACAATTACTTTTAACACAATACAATAAACTGACTTTTCCAGATAATATCAACTGTACAACATGTGAAAATCATGAATTATTTAAGTAAAATTGTACAAGGTATGGCCTCTTTGAATTAATTTAAGGACACGTGCAGTAAATGAACTGCCACTCACATCGTTTGGAATTCTTCTCCCACCTATTCTGGACTTTTCACCCGCTTTTAACACGAATTGTCGTGTATTTACGGCTATTCTCTTTCCCCAACTGATCGCCGCATAAAAGTTGCCAGTTCTTTTACCTCAACAGCTCCGCATCGCTCGCCTGTAGGTAACCTTGGGGATTTTCTGCCGCTCGCAGCCCCGCGTTGCCTCTCGTCTTCGCTTGCTGTCCCACGACGTTCCCAGTTTCCTTCTCTCGAACTCTGGACTCCGCTACGCCTACAATTTCCACACCTTTCTCCCGTTCTCCGGACTCGTACGATTTGGTTCCAGTCCAAATCTTTCTCACCTACTCATCCTCTTCCTGGGGTCGTCCTTCTTCTGCCGCGCCTCGTAGAAGCTTGTTCGCGTTCCAGCCTCGAATAATTAATGTTGCTGAAGTTGTGCTTTTAAATACTCGGCCTACCTACCACACTTTGTGTGTGTGTGTGGTCTCAGCGTGCAATATGAGATGCTGGATTCAGTTAATGTCCTTCTGCGCGAATTTTACAAATTTGAAATTATTTCGGAGTCATAGTCACTTCACTGGCTCTCTCAAATATTGTGAATGCGACGAATGCTTGTGTACTCCATTTCTTAATTACCTCACTTTCGCAGATACGCTTCTCAAGCTAACTTTTAACTACCAAGTTAAAATAAACTCCTATGCTATCAAGTTAAAATCGCCGTCGCTGCTGCAATCGAAGAGAGCTCAGTGTAGTCGCCGTCGCTTCTGCAGTCAGAGTTCCTCCGAGACGCGCCGCGATACTTATGGTACTCGCGCCTGGGGAAATTTTGTAGGGGTGAATATTCTCCTCCTTTCGTGACCTCCCGGGAAAACATTATTCACTAGTTCGGGCGTCAGAGTTCGGAAAGCTGTGGGTAGATGGCGAGTTTACAAGCCCTCGCTCCGCCGCATACCCTACTCCTCTCTGTTCGTGGGCTTCTTCTCGTAGCTGTTGGTGGCGTTATGAGGTTGTCTAATCCCATGACGTCACAATATATATATATATATATATATATATATATATATATATATATATATATATATATAGTGACGTCGTTGTGGTGTGAAGAACAACACAGACACGGAGTTCTTTGTACAGGTTTATTTAATATTTCTGCATAGTACAATATTTACATCCTCCTCCGGAAACTACCGCTGCACTCCACAACACTACCATTCCTGAGGCAAGCCGCCTCAGCCTGACCCACGTGCCAGCGTGCTAACCTGTAGCACCGCTCCCGGCATCTGCTGTAGCCACCCTCGCAAACCTGCGACCACCCCTCACGGATCAGCATATGCCTCCGCACCGCGATTCGGCCCAAACTCAAATGCCAATCGCCACACTCCACCGGCGTCTCTAGCGAGGAGTCACGTGACAGACCCACGCTGAAGACCCGCGGACCGCGTCACCTCATTACAGAGTTTTGTGTCGGTCGCACAATGGGTCCCGCCGACCAGCTGCAGACGATCTGTCCTCACACATCATTCTGCGCTAGCTGACCGCCGGATGTTCCCAGACACGCCCCCACCGGCTTACACCCTCGAAACGACCTTCCGGTTGCACCGCAAGCCCGACGCCTGGACCACCCCCTCCCACGCCCCTGCCCGCGCCTTGTGCGGTCAGTCGACTAGTGAAATGCTATGACGTTACAATATATACACACACACACATACCCTGATGAGCCAAAAAAACTGGTACAGCCATGCGTATTGATATAAGGAGATCTGGAAAAAAATCAGAATAGAGCGCTCGGGTCGGCAACGACTACATACCTGAGTCTGGCACAGTTGTTAGATTGATTACTGCGGCTACAATGGCAGGTTATCACGATTTAAGTGGGTTTGAACTTTGTGTTATAGTCGGCGCAAGTGTTATGGGGCATAGCATCTCCGAGATCGCGATGAAATTGGGATTTTCCCGTACGAACATTTCACGAGTGTACCGTGAATATCGAGAATCAGGTAAAACATCAAACCTCCGGCATCGCTGCAGCCGAAAAAAGATCGTGCAAGAAAGGAACCGACGGTGACTGAGGAGAATCATTACACGTGACAGAAGTGCAACCCTTCCGCAAATTGCCGAAGATTTCAATGCTGGGTAATCAACATGCGAACCATTCAACGAGACATTATCGATATAGGGTTTCGGAACCAAAGGGGCACTCGTGATCCCTTGATGACTGTGATTTTGATGATTTTGTTGTAATTGCTCGCCTAAGAATTAATCTATTATATCCTATTTATATAGCTTTTGACGTCTTACAATTCGATTTAGGTAACCTTTAACAATTTAATAAAATCCTTTTATCAAAATGATAGGGGAACTCAAAGTTATTTAACTATTTTATTTACGGTCGATTTAAGTGTCAAATATTAGAACCTGATGATATGAATAAATTGAATTTTGAATTTGGCTTTATTTTATTTTGAATTTGGAAATTTCATGTTATCGATTATGGATACATTTTTAGACAGCATGTTTCTGCTTTTCTATCAAGGGATGTTGAGCAACCGAATAACTATATTATTAATTTTTTTAAAGTTCCCTGTTATACCGAAAGTGAGAAACTATTTGTTCCTCTTGTTTAACTATTACCATTAAAAAATTGGGAAACACTGTTTAGCTGTTTACTATAAACTACACTGGATTGGGTGAATGTAGAGTTAAGGTTTTCAAATACAGAAATATTGAATTTTGTGTTTTGACAGATCACATGAGTAGAATCACACATCACAAAATACTTCATTTACACAAGTATAGATATTTCTAAATATATTTCTAATTGATCTTCAGTACGTTCTCAGCTTTCTCGTACGTTTCTTTCAGTTTTCGCATCATATATTCTACATTGTTTTTTAATTTGAACAGACTTGGTGATAAGTAACATCCTTGTCTCAGGCCCTTTGTTTGTCTAAATGGTTGTGATATTTGGCCACTTACTTTTATTCTACTTTCTTGATTCAGATACCAATCTTTTAATGTATTTATGTATTTCTTGTCAATATTTGTATTTTCCAGAATTAGGAAGAGTTTTCCTAAAAAACTCGCATGTCATAATCTTTTTCAAGATTATTAATACAAGATATGTTTCCTTATTTCTTGATAATCTCATTTCTAAAACCTGCCTTATAACAAATATGTTGTCAATACAACTTTTTCCAGCTGTAAATCCACTTTGCTCTTCTGCTGTGGTTAACTCCCTTTTAATTCTATCTTTTATAATACGTCCATACAGTCTTCCAGTAGTAGAAGTTACACTTATTCTTCTGTACTTTTTACACTCCGATTTTTTACCTTTCTTGTGAATTGACGTGAGGAAGGCTTGTTTCCATTCTGTAGGTATCTTATCGCCTTTCATACACTTATTAAAATTATTTGTAAGATTTCCAGGACACTTATCGGAGCATTTTTAAATAGTTCTACAGGAATACCTCCAGGACCGGGAGATTTTCCGTTTTTCATTTTTTTGATGGAGTTCTTCATTCAAATGTATGTCTTCTGTACGTTCGTTTGCATGTGTCCTATCAAGTGTCTTGATTATTTCTTCTAAAACAAAATATCTGGTGGTAGGAGAAAATGCAGGTTGCAGCATACCAATAAATGGAGAGCAGATAGAAGCATGTGAGGAATTTAAATATTTAGGAGGAATCATAGTAAAGAAGGAGACTCCAAAAAGACCATCTCAAAGATCACGCAAGGGAGACAAGTCACTCGAAAGTTAAACTCTCTACTTTGGGGAAATGAAATATCCAGATCAACTAAGAAAAGGCTGTTTGAAACCATCGTACAAAATGTAGTGTTGTATGGATCAGAAACGTGTGAAATAAGAAAACGAGAAAAAGACAAATTAAAAAGCGTGCAAGTGGATTTCATGAGAAGAAGTTGTAGAGTGTCTAAAACGGACCATGTAAGAAATGATGGAATTTTGAAAAGAATGCACATACAGAAATCGATTTTAGAGGAAATGGAAACACGAAGATTAAAATGGTTTGGTCACGTGAAAAGGCTCGGTTTTGAGAGATGGCCCAGAAAGATCTCTGAGTGGCTCCCCTTAGACAGAGAAAAACCCAAGAAGAATGGCAAAAGCAAGTTATGAAGGACATGCAGAAAAGAGGCCTTGAAGAAGACATTGGAATGATAGAGAGGCATGGAGATTGGGATGCGAGAGACGGCCGCAGGAGCTATAGACAACTCGCAAGAAGAAGATAGATATTTCTAAATGAACGTATATAACTGTATGTTAATATTTTCAATTCAATTTTTCATTCAATAATTCAGGATCATCGTTCTAAAACTGTTAATTTGAGGTTTTTATGTAATAATATAGGCATGCGAAATCGTGTTACATTCTCTCTTCCTCTAGATTAGTAAGTGCATGCAAACAGATTTTTGTTACAAAATTAAACATCGATACGGACCTCCTAAGTATCAATGCAATTTTAAAAAGTTGTTCTTTATAAATTCAGTAAAATTCACATTTTTTAAATTCTAACGTTAACCAACAGAAATTCCCTAGGGAACCTCCATTGCAATGTGAAATATCATAGCAAATTCTTAATACATATAACATGACTGGCCAAGGTTAAACTACCTTATTCGATAGATGACATGTCATCCACAAGTCATCCAGAGAAAATTGAAGTAATGTGAGTGATCGATGAAGTTGAACCATCAAATAAAAACCAATGTTTCTTGCTTCTTATAATGCCACCTTGTTTAATGAACATGTATTTGTGGGTTAATAAATAACATCACTAGCTCGTAACAATAGCACTTTATTCATCTATAGGATACATTTGATATACTGGCGCGGCACACGCGGTCACAACACCACTCGAGAACATAAACAGACTCCTACGCTACTGTTGTGCCGGCCGGCGGGAGGAGGGGGAGAAGCCGGAGTCAGAGTTACCAACTGACCTAATACATAACATTTCTTCCCTCTTTTAAATGATCCTGGTTACAACTATGGTGAATAACGTAAGGGTGCACGACATATGCGTGTGGATCTGCGGGGTAATATTTGTGTATGCAGTAAATGAGAAGCTCGGTCTGGATTTCGCAGTGTGACTGGTGTAGCTGGTGTCTGGACTGATGCTGGAGTCACGTTGGCACGAGCAGCTTCTTTCCGCCACTTGTGGTGGTCGGTGTTGGTCCCCTGCGGTCTGTTGTTCTTTGAAAATTTCCGAAGTTGGTCGATATGTCGCTTGACCGTTTTCCCTGGTAGTAGACCTCATAGTGTAGATCTCGGATGCGGGCTGCGATGGTACCAGGAAGCCATCTGTCCATGTTCGGGTTGCCGGATAGAAAGTAGACGGACTGGCCCACTTCAAGAGTGCGAAACGTAGAGTCCATTTCTGCCCTTTGTTTTTAACAGATCTTTGTGCGAACATCTTCGGGTCTTGTCAGGTTTAAACGTGTTCGAAGCTCTCTTCCCAGAAACAGCCGAGATGGGGACTGTCCAGTGGTAGAATGAGGCGCCTTCCTAAATTGTCGGAGAAACTCGTTCAGGTTGGTCCGCAGCGTTCCTTTGGTGGTCTTCGTGGCGTGGAGGGCGTCCTTCACCGTTTGGACATACCGTTCTGCTTGGCCATTTGTCGATGGGTGATAGGGCGCTATGAGCTTATGATATTTCACACCACTGTTCTTCAGAAAGGCCTTGAACTCTTCCGCGATGAACTGTCGGCCGTTGTCTGAGACGACTGTGACAGGAGTTCCGTACGCCGTGAATAAATCGTCCAACAGAGCAATTGTTGCTGCTGCTGTTGTGGAGGTTGTTGGCCTGACCTCGAGCCACTTGCTGTAGGCGTCTACAACGATGAGTAGCATAGTATCAGCTACTGGCCCCGCGTAATCGATATGGATGCGCTCCCATGGTGCCCTCGGATACTCCCAGTGGTGGTCGCGGAACTTGGGTGGAGCATGAGCCTGGGCAGCGCATGTGTACAGGATTTCGCCAACTTTTCGATGTCAGCGTCAATTCCTGGCCAGAAAACGAAGGAACGTGCCATTCCCTTCATCTTGACGATACCCAGGTGAGCTGTGCAGATCATTGAGGATGGCCTCTCGCAGTGCAGGTGGAATCACTACTCTGTGTTCAAACATCAGGCAATTGGCAGCAAGTGTGTACTTTGCCTCGGGTGCCTTGAAGTTATGGCGAGCGAGGTCTTGGCCTTCTTCCAATAACTTTACAATTCTGCCAAGATGCAGGTCTTTCCTTGTTTCTCGTGCGATGGTTTCAGCTCTGACGGGAAGCTGTTGAACCTGGTGAACTGTAAACAAATCGAAGTCATCATGTTCCATTCTCTTCCCCACTGTGCGGACCTGCATTCCGAACCTTATTGACTGTCAGTATCGGCATTCTGGAACAGTAGACTGCGCTAGCGATTTTGGCGTCGATCTCTTTCGCATAAGCATCTCTCAGGGCTACAGGCACGTCTCGTGCTCGAACGAACGTAGGCGTGGCTCCAGGTCTCAGGTGCATCTTCGCTGGAGGGCCTGATAGCTTCCCAGGGATATCACTGAAGACGTCCTGGTATCGGTGGATAACGTCAAGTTTTTGTTGGTCCTAGGTCGACAGCTTGGGCGGCGTCAGCGGCTTGTCGGTGGAAATGTGGTGCGCAAGGCTCTGCTCCCTGCACGATGGCTCTCCGAACATTTCCAGGAAGTCGATTTCGTGCTTGAACTCTTTGATCCATTCCCGGCCCAGGAGCGTGTCGAATTCGCCGTCCACCAAGTAGAGGTCGAGCATCTTCGTCGTAGCTCCCATAGTAGTTTGAACTCGGGTGAAACCGATGCAACGAATAGGATGGTGTAAGTAACTCACGAAACGTCGGCCTGTCTTACGCAACTTGAAATTGGGGATGATGGTGCCAAACTTCTCTTGACTCATGATCGCGCAAGGAGAACCCTTATCGAATTCCATGTCGACTGTAGTGCCCTCTATCTGTACAGCCAGCATTTCTCGCCTGGGTGATGGTACCGATCCGATGACCTCGAATTTTAACACGTCGATCTGATCAACTGGGTCGTCGGATTCGTAGATCTGGTTAGCAAGCGAACGCGACCTGCATACTCTCCTGATATGCCCCTTTTTTCCGCACGTATAGCACTTGGCGTCCCGGACTCTGCACTGACCACGGGCGTGAGCTCCCCCACACCCCGCGCATCCTTGTTGGTTCTCGCGGTGGGACTGGCCGTCATGCTGCGGTGGGTCGCTAGTAGCTTGGCGGGGTCGTTGCTGGTTGCCTGGCCTTTGATTGCTGTTCTTCCGTGCCGGTGGTTTCTCGTAGCCAATCCGGTTTGTGGGTTCACTTCTCGAGGATTACTCCGGATTTTTAACCTCGTCGGCCGTGTTTCGTGTAGCTTCGAGTGCGCACGCTATCTCGTACGCGGCGGCAAAACTCTCTGGTTTCTTGGCAATAATCTCGTCGCACATGTCCCTTGATTCTACGCTTTTAAGCAGTTGTTCGATTAACATGCGGTCTAAAACTGTTCCATACTCACAGTGCGCGGCTCTTTGTCTCAGCCGGAGGGTAAAACTGGCAATCGATTCTCCTACCTGCTGCGACATGCTCCGAAATCTTATGCTTTCAGCATATTTGTTACGGCTGATATCATAATGACTAATCAGTTTGGACTGGATGTCGTTATAAGAGAGGGTTTCCGGGTTGATGGGACTTACGAGTATCTTCAACGCGTCGTTCAGTTCGGCGCCCATGTAAACACGTGCGTACGACGCGTGTTCATTTCCGGGAACCTTACTCAAATTTAGCGCCCACTGCCTATGAGGCGCCAATGCCTTTCTACGAAAACTCCCTAGCTAAAAGATTAATTTGAAAACACATATAGTAAATAATAAAAAAAGAATGTATGTAAGAATTAACATGGGAATCAAAGGCACATGCGGGGTTGGGGGTAGTAAATAAACACATTATAACTTTCGTATCAACATATATATAAAATAAATTAAATTATCAAAAATACAATAGAACATTTCATTTTATTTACAAATTTAATCGAGAGAGACATCGTCTTCTTCGTCGCCACTCTTGCAGTCTGCGTTGTCACTCTCATCGCTACTTTCTTCAGATGAACATTGATGAGATTCAAAACATTTATAATTATGGTTCCATAATATCGTCTCTCAAAAGCTCTTTCCGAAAATCATCTTCTTGAAGATTTTCGACGTGGCGCACGCACGATGCCCAATCTGCCTGTCACATGATCTATAGCCTCGTGTGTAAGTCTTTCCACGTCTGCGATTTTAAACGTGTTATTTTTTTCCTTCACATACCCTTTCACTTGCGCCCAAATCTTTTCAATGGGATTATAAGCGCAATGGTAAGGCGGCAAGCGAATCACTCTGTGACCAATTGCGTTCGCAATTTCGTCCAATTCATATTGCTTTCGTGGGCTTGCATGAATTTTACAAATTTGTAGTAATTCTGCTCTGGTCAGGGATGGGTCGTAACCAATTCCATTTTTTGCAGCCAGTCACATATCTCTGACTTACGTGTGTGTGACGTCGGTGCCTTATTCAAAACCATGGAATGATAATGTTGTATTTGTGGGTTAATAAATAACATCACTAGCTCGTAACAATAGCACTTTATTCATCTATAGGATACATTTGATATACTGGCGCGGCACACGCGTTCACAACACCACTCGAGAACATAGACTCCTGCGCTACCGTTGTGCCGGCCGGCGGGGGGAGGGGGAGAAGCCAAAGTCAGAGTTACCAACTGACCTAATGCAAAACAGAACATGTAACTACATGTGATAAATATATTTAAACATGCGAATTAATGAAAATTTTGAAATGTAAAATTATAAATAAAACTTCTTATTTGAATTCGAAATACGAGAATTATCAAACAAGCCTTAAGCCGAAATTGATAACCAATTGAATATTGTAATAAATTACCATTTGAATACCATAGAAAGTTAGACGCAATTTGTCAAAATTCAAGTAAACTATAATTTTTATTTAAATGTGTCCTAAGTTTTATTAAAATTGTCCTACAAAAATATATTTTACAGTACTTTGTTGCAGTTCTTATACCATGGGTTTGTTCTAATACTATTTGCAGTACGCAAATTATTATTTTTAGTATTAATTAAGTATAGATATATGCAGGGCTTGATTTCTGCCGAAACCCGTTCCGGTACCTCAGGTATAATTATTAAATTATATTAGATATGAATAACTGTTGCATTACATTAATAATTAATTTGCGGAGCGTTCCGCATCTAAAATTTAAAATATAAAGCACTGGATCGATGTTCATAATATTTAATTTTTTAGAAATGAAAGTAAATGTTCAATAAAGTTTACCCATCTAAATAAAGTTTATCTTACTATAAATACTATTTAGACAGTGTGTCTATACCTACTATTTTGACAAAACTAGTGCTGCTTCAACAGCATGTACTTTCACGTCTTATTTGCAATAGCTACGCAATATACTGTACGTTTTTAGGTGGTGAATTAAAAGTCTCGTATTATTTTCACAAAAACGTTTATTTTGTTTCTTAACACTATCACTGAAAACACTTGATTATTTATTTACACTACACTTCCCTTCCTTTATTTACACTACACTTCTCTTCAGTTATTTACACTACACTTCTCTTCAGTTATTTACACTACACTTCTCTTCAGTTATTTTACACTACACTTCTCTTGATTTATTTACACTACACTCCTCTTGCACACTCGCACAGTCCTAAGCACTGGCCACAGTTCATTGCACTGATCACAGCTCGATGCACTGGTCACAGTTCACGTCACCGACCACAGTACGATGCACTGACCACGGTTCACGTCACAGAGCACAATCACTGCACTGTTATTCACCGCGATGCACACACTTCATAGTTCAGCTTCCACTGGGGACTTGAGACTGGCTCGCGGTCAACGGCCGTCGCGTATTTATACCTGTCAAGACAATCCAGAACCTTCCGGACACCGCAACCGTTCTGGAATTATCCGCCGGCAGGTGATGCAACCCGTGCTCACCGGCAGCTCGTGGTCGCCGGCAGATGACGTAACCTGCGATCACAGGCACCTCGGAGTGGCGCCGGCGGATGACGCAATATTCGTTACAATACAATAACGTGAACTTGCAAAATTATTTATTTCAGCAGCAATTATTTTTTCCTCACTGGTATTCGATCTCGGGTTCTTAAAATTGACATGCCTGACCCGTTTCGCCTACACCACCAGTTACACAGCTCAATTTCCTCCTTCCCGACGAAAAAAGAAAGTGAAACATTTGCATTTACAGTTCTTAAAAATCCAGAGTCTTTAATTTACATAAATTCAATTTTTAGTTTTAAAAACAGAATTCATGATGGAAAAAATCTCTAAAACATCTTGCGTCAATATTGTTTTTCGACAATGTTAGTATGTGTTTGCAATTTTCCAAAGTTCAGATTGTTCGCCCAAAATTGGACGTACGACATTTTGAAACGTCTTTTGCTTCGAGGAATAGATTTATAGAAAAACAATTGGAGCTCTTTTTGAGAACATTTGGAAAGTATGATGGGTTTCGGTGTAAAGTACCGTCAAAATTAAAAGATTCGTTTCAAATTCGAGGATTCGTGACATCAGTCAGATCCGTCAAGGAATATCCATTTTAGTGAAAATCGTGTTTACTTCAGGCTCAAGAATTATCCATACGTAGACGGACTGACGAAGAGGTTTCTCGAAAATCACTTTTCAGGTTCAAAACAACGTTTTGACAACCCTGTGTATAAAAAGTAATATACGAACACGATCAACAATCCTCTTTTTTCGAATTAGCAATATGCAAGAGACGCTTTTTCTATGCAAATTTCGACACTTTCTCCTGCAGTATTACATAATTCTCTCTTTACACATAGTATATGTGGCGATAAAAATATGCAACGTTACTACGATTTGAACTCGGGTTCTTCTAATCTCGATATATAGCGCGAACGCACTACGCTATCACAGCATTGCTTGTCCCGTTTTCAGGCGCACTTATTACGAAAACAATAATGTGATATTCACTGCACTTAGTTTTTTATTAGAGAAATGTACTCCATATGTCAAGGACATCAAATTCCAAATAGAAATGCAAAGGAAGAAAACACGCAACTACATAGCTCAGTTTAGTTAGAAATATTTTCAATAAAATACTGAGTTCTGACGAACTATTTCAGCAGGTCGTTCCCGGCCTTATCTTTCGCCGACTATCGCCAAGGTTGAAGTACGTCACAGATGAAAGTTGCGATAACGCTAGACTATCAGCGCAGTAATGCAGTCGTTTTGAAATGAGAATCGCAATAACGGCAAATTTATACCTGATTCCTGAAGACATTAACATACTAAAATACAAAGAGCATTAGGATGCTCCCAGAACGTTGGAAAAAATGTATAGGATCTGAAGGGGAGTACTTTGAAGAATGACATGTACAAATAAATTTTTGCTAATAACGTTTTTCGTAAAACAAATCAGTCCCGGTCATATTTGAACCCCCTTGTATCTAGTGGCGCCTGAAAAGCTCATTCTTTCTGTGATTTATATAAAGGTTGCGAATTATTATAACTGTACCATTAACCTAGTGATAGGAAAGAAATTTGCGAAAAAGTAGTTGAAATCGTATCTTCGGAATAGGTTGTCTTACTCTCATAATGAACGCTGTTTGAAAATATTTCCTACGTTCTCAAGAACATTTGATTCAAAATTCCAGAATACATACTCATCGCAGAGAGCCACAAAATCTAGAACTCCGAACATAATGTACATTTATTATACTCTTGTCTGGTATCGTGATTTAAAAGTCTTACCGCTAGCCTAGACTCTCTGATATAATATGCAACTTCTTTGTTCAACGCTTGAAATGTTTCTTTTGTTATACTGCATAATGCAATGTCGCAATTGCTAAAACTCTTCTGAACGTTGTTCATTATGACCCACGTTCACCGATCGAAAGAGCTGATCCCGCTCCGTCTAGTCATAATTACGCCTTTTAATTAACTTTTTTTTACAATGCTTTGATTCCCTCTCCCCGGTAAAGACTATGTTATTGCACTACGAGCTTTCATTTTCCCGGTTCGTCCCGGGAACCATAACACCTGGTATCATAACAACCCGTCCGTACTGACTCCATTCCTTTCCTATGCATAAACAAAAGCATACTAATATAATATTCAATCAATTTTGTTGTAATGCATATATTGATGTAAAAAGGGAGTCTCCTGGTTTGTCACACTACCAAATGTTTGCAGAAAAAATTGGAGTTTTAAAGAAAATCTTGTCTTTAATATTACCTGTATTCTCACTCAAAATTTAGCAATACCAACTAACTTCTTTTAAAAACGTACATGACTTAAAGAACTAATTGTGGACGACAATGCAATTTTATTTGAAGAAAAATCTCCATTCAATAGTCATACAAGTAGATTCAAAAAAATCCAAACATTTGCAATTTATGAAACTTTAGAGTTAACATCGGAAATCAGTTTTTTGCCATCTTAAGTGCATGTCACTGCATTCTTACAAGAAATTTACAGAAAAAATTCGAAGGCGTTTTTGAGAATTTTGAAAATGTTCCAGGGGCTTCTTGTATTTATTCTATAGCAGCTAGCCCGGGGACTTCGTAACGCCATTTTTTTTTGTTCGTGAATATTTTCGAAAATCCTGAAAAACTTTTTTTTATGTAAGTCCGCCTCGGCTTCACACGGGTGGCGTACAGTCGCGGACTAAGGAAACCAATCGGATTATCAATAATTCCTAACGCCGCTCCCTATCTCCCACCACACCCACCTCTCAAGTCCCCCCTTTCCCGCCACCCCCTTCTCGAGACCCCATCACGCCCCTCTCTGCCTACACCCTCCAAGCGAGAAACCCACTAGGAGCACACGTCTCGGCTCGGCACAGCCCGGCGAGGCACGGTGCTGCTCGGCTCGACCTGCCAGTCACCCATTACGGACGGCCGGGGACGGATCGGAACTGCATGGGGCGCCACTTGTTCCAGTAGCGATGAAGAGTTTAATACTTTCGATGGAGGAGTTGATGATATTAGCTGCTGAGGAAGAAGGCCGGTATCAAGGAGGACAATGTACTCAGCGGAAACAAATGCTGTAAAAAATATTAGTCCGAAACCGCCAGGATCTTTTCCAAAACCAGTATAATTTGATTTTGCTCAACTTCAGGCCCCACGGTTTTAAAGTTTTCTTTTATATTTTAGGGGTACTTTATAAAGCTCATACCAAACTGTTAATTACATCACATTCAACGTAAGACATCTGCTTGTACATATCAATTATTGTATGCCTATGTACTCGTATTATAAATTTCCTCGGTTGAATATTGGAAGAAAAAATGCATATCACCTTAAAAAAATATCTCCCTCTTGATATTCATTATGAATCATTAAGTATTTGTAGTGATGGTAGAATTTAGCTCTTTAAGAACATCTCATTTAGAAAAGACTAAAGCATTTTATTGCATTATAAAAATTAAGATTTAGCATTTTGTAGCAATTTTTGAGAAAATTATTATTACGGGAGGTCTTTTCGAAATAAAAAAAATTCTGGTATTTTTTTAATTTTTCTATGAAAATTAGGAAATAGGCGAAACTAATTTAACATTTCACCATTAGTGAACGAATATTTAAGGACGAAATTTTAAATTTAAAGAATAATTCCTGTCTTGTATAGAAATATACGCTTCTATGTAACATTATTCAAAGGAGAGGAAAATAAATGTCTCGCAATTTGAAAATACATATTAAAACACATTATTTTAAAAGGTTGTGTATTTTGTTAAATTAAATCAATTTATGTAAATAACTATATGTAACACAAACAAAAAATTAACTGAGAGCATATTTCATTGTTGGCTGGATATAACCTATTTCTTCTAACAGTAACAATGAAACTGTATTGACTAAAAAATCGTTTAGCTTCTATACTGTTGGCCGTAATTAAATGTTAGTCAAAATTAAATGTTTTCAAACATCGATGTGTTGTCGAAGTCGTATCCCTATACTGGCCGCCAGTTTGGAAGTCGTGGCCGGAGATGCGCAGTAGCAAGGAAAAAACACGTGACGGTCACGAGCGAATAGGCTTCAGTCTTGTATTCACTGCGGAAGAGAACGGAGTTCCCGTGCTTCCTCGCGATTATCCACTATTTTATTGTGATAACGTGTTTTTTTTTAACAAAAGTTAAAGTTGAATATGTGCGAAGAAAATCGTAAGCGTGAAGTGCTGAGAAGTCAAGCGCGATAGGTGGTATATACTGTTTATTCGTTCTTCAAGAAGGAAGCAGACGCAGGACACCCTATTTTCGACGTTGCCAAAGTTCAACAGCGGACAGCGGTAGCTTGTGACATCGCAGTAAAAACTGTTGGACGCATTTTGAAGACTGCCAAATCATCTCTTGCTGCTTCGGGGTCCGTGCTTCTGAAATCACCTGGGAAACACTGCAGGAAATCACGTATGATAACAAATCTAGATGATTTCGACAAAACAGCGGCGGGCTGTATTAGAATTTTACGACCGAGGTGAATATCCTACAGCTGAAAAATTAACTCGGAAGTTGAGAAAAGACATTGAATATAAGGGCAGTGTGAGGTCAATGTCCCGCATTTTAAAATCAATAGGTTTTGAGTATGTTAAATGCAAGGATGGTAGAAAGTTCATGGAACGCAGTGACATTGTCGAAGCTCGCGTTAGGTTTTTGAGAGAAATGCACAAGATTCGCACTCAGTAAATCAGAATGATTCCAGAAATTATTCCTGGCAAACTCGCGACGGAGCAGGGACTGAAAGTACGGTAGGAAAGGGGGCGCGGCTTATTGTTTGCCACGCAGGGTCCGCCGAGACTGGGTTATACCTGAGGCAAAACCTGTTTTCCTCTCCAAAAACTCAAAGAGTGCGAATTACCATTCCGAAATGAATGCCGTGACGTTCAAGAACAGCTTCCTGCCTTACCTGCGTCCAAATTCTGTTATTGTTATGGACAACGCTCCTTACCATTCCATGGTTTTGAATAAGGCACCGACGTCACACACACGTAAGTCAGAGATATATGACTGGCTGCAAAAAAATGGAATTGGTTACGACCCATCCCTGACCAGAGCAGAATTACTACAAATTTGTAAAATTCATGCAAGCCCACGAAAGCAATATGAATTGGACGAAATTGCGAACGCAATGGGTCACAGAGTGATTCGCTTGCCGCCTTACCATTGCGCTTATAATCCCATTGAATGATTTGGGCGCAAGTGAAAGGGTATGTGAAGGAAAAAAATAACACGTTTAAAATCGCAGACGTGGAAAGACTTACACACGAGGCTGTAGATCATGTGACAGGCAGATTAAGCATCGTGCGTGCGCCATGTCGAAAATCTTCAAGAAGATGATTTTCGGAAAGAGCTTTTGAGAGACGATATTATGGAACCATAATTATAAATGTTTTGAATCTCATCAATGTTCATCTGAAGAAAGTAGCGATGAGAGTGACAACGCAGACTGCAAGAGTGGCGAAGAAGAAGACGATGTCTCTCTCGATTAAATTTGTAAATAAAATGAAATGTTCTATTGTATTTTTGATAATTTAATTTATTTTATATTATATGTTGATACGAAAGTTATGAATGTGTTTATTTACTACCCCCAACCCCGCATGTGCCTTTGATTCCCATGTTAATACTTACATACATTCTTTTTTTTTTATTATTGACTATGTTTTTCCAAATTAATCTTTTAGCTAGGGAGTTTTTCGTAGAAAGGCATTGGCGCCTCACAGGCAGTGGGCCACAATGGGGCGATGTGTTTTTTTGATATAAAATAAGGAGATGTGTGGATGAAAAACGGAGTCAGTTTATGCATGGAAACATTACGCTTTAAATAATAAATAATAATAATAATAATAAACTAAAACATGTTTGGAAATTAAATGCTACCAAAACATACCCACTCGTGATATCGGCGGAAGGCCTGGTGAGTAAAAGCTTCCTTAAAACGTAACAGAACTTAAACTACCCAAAAACGTTCTGAACATGGGACAGCGCGCAGTTTTGTTGCAAACAGCCCATATCGTAAGAAAATTTCCAAATAAGTTTTCTTCTGTGACCGAACCTGTCCCCAAAACAACTCCGGGGAAGGTGAGCATTTCTACCAGCAAAAATAGCTGAGAAAACCTAGGATGATGATAAAAATAATAATAGTATTAGAATGGTTGAATAGGTTCTTGTTGATCCTATTTGGTCCAATATATTTAAAAAGAACCATCTTTCTACATCATCGATGATAATAATAATAATAATAAATACAGTGACTGAAACATTTAAATTGGAATACACTTTTCAATTTTCTTTTTTATTTTACCATTCTGGGTAAAGTAACAATGACGAGCTGCTGCTCAAACGAAAGAGAAAAAAAATATTTCTGTACAACTTCATAGTTAGAAACGTATCTGAATGAAATTAAAATAATACTTTATTCAACAAATTTGTGCAAGTTAATTCCAGTGCAGCCCTAATTCAGTCACAGATTGCAAACTATATTCAGTTTATTAATGGAGGTCAATAACAAAAATATTACTATCATTTTTTTCGAATTCCTCTTTACTTTTCGCTGTTACTCGTTTTCCAACATTTTATAAAGAAACGTGTCGTCGATAAAAGAAATGAAGTTTGCAAAACCATTTGAAAATGTAATGTTTTCTTGTTTTACCGCGAAAAAAGACTCTCATTTACATAAAAAAATTCTCAAACCTGAAGAAAGTCTTTTGGATTACACAATGTGTGAATCATCTTCCCCTTATCCCATTCTTTTCAGATTTCTTCTTCGTCGTCTTAGATTTCTTCTGTGTTACGGTACCATTCCAATGCGAATGTAAGCTTTCATTATCCTCTTAATTTGCTCCGAAGCCACAGCACACTGTAAATACGCAGAATGCCACAACTGCCCTCGAGCGCTCCCGGAGATTCTCTATCAAGCCTTGCGTTGGCCCGGGCTCCAATACGTGGAAATTGCCAGCTCTCAGCATGTCATCCTCAGGAAGCGCGAGATGTCTCTGTCACTCGCCTCCAGAGGTAGACGAAACCTTTTCGTACCGCTGAGCTGAAAATCGCTGAGACACTAAAAAGTTAAGTAAAAAATTGAAAAGATACAAATGTTAACTTCTGGTTCAGTATCAATTACTATTGCGTTTACCGCACGAGCGTAATATGGAATAAAAGTTGTGGAGGGAGAGCGGGCAAAGGAAAATGTATTCAACTTAACAGCAGTCTGAAGATAAAAAAATACATTATACATTATTTTCAAATAAAAGTAATATTTTAAATATTTTATTTATTATACTATATTATCTGATTGCAGTTTAATGAGATAGTAGCATTGTAATTGAGTCAATAACTAATAATAAAACAAAAATATGGCTTTCAACAAGCGAATTGTTTTGAAAACGCGTCGTACATATTGCGCGTACTAAATATTGCCTGTAATTGTTCTCGGTTTCTGCAGGTAGGGAGGTGTTAAAACGGCTTCTTAGAAATTCCCAATGACGGGTCTAACGGAGAGAGGAAGAGAAAGAGTAAGAAGAAATTTGGCAACAAAGCAAAAATATGCTCCCTCTCTGCGCGGCCACTGGACTTCCAGTTTGGCGGCTAGTATAGTTAGAGAGAGACTGCGAAGAAAATAATGAAATGCAATTTCGTGTCGCAGATCCACGTCCATTTCGCATTTTGCGGGTAATTTCGCATTTATCGCAGATTCCAAAAATTTAGTTTTTTAGTATTTGGTAACATTTCGCATTTTTATCAATTGCTAAAACCGAAAACCTTCAGAAATCCAAATCCCATCCGCAAACCGTTTTTTTTCCGTTTGCGTTGGGAATAGTGAGGAAGGAAGATGGTGAGAGACACCCGATGACAAGCGCTTGCAAGACCCATGCAGCCGCCACGCGCCGCGCCGCTCCACCGGATTTTATTCTCGGGGAAGCATTCTGGGCAGGCCCGGCCCGGCCAGCCCCGCCCCGGCCCCCGGCCCCGGCCCCGGCCCCCCGGCCCCGGCCCCCAGGCCCCGGTTCCAGTTCCCAGTTCCCAGTTCCCGGTTCCAGTTCCCAGTTCCCAGTTCCAGTTCCCAGTTCCCAGTTCCCAGTTCCCAGTTCCCAGTTCCAGTTCCCAGTTCCAGTTCCAGTTCCCAGTTCCAGTCCCAGTCCCAGTTCCCAGTTCCAGTCCCCAGTTCCCAGTCCCCAGTCGTCCCAGTCCCCAGTCCCCAGTCCCAGTCCCCAGTCCCAGTCCCCAGTCCCCAGTCCCCAGTCCCCAGTCCCCAGTCCCCAGTCCCCAGTCCCCAGTCCCCAGTCCCCAGTCCCAGTCCCAGTCCCAGTCCCCAGTCCCCAGTCCCCAGTCCCAGTCCCAGTCCCCAGTCCCAGTCCCCAGTCCCCAGTCCCCAGTCCCAGTCCCCAGTCCCCAGTCCCAGTCCCGCCCGTCCCCGGCCCCGCCCCCGGCCCCCGGCCCCCGGCCCCCGGCCCCGGCCCCCAGCCCGCCGCCCCAGCCCCTTTGCCCCGGCCCCCATACCCCTAGCCTTCGGCCCCATGACTTGCTAGCCCGTGCTCCCAGCTCACCCTTTGACCCTGCCCCTGTACTGCCCTCACCGCCACCCGGCCCTGGCCCCCGGCCCTTGACTGCTCGCTATTTGGCTCTTACTTACCATTTGGCCTATTTATTTCATTTGGCATTTGACCCCAGCTCTGATTTGACTTCATTCATTGATCCATTTATTTATTTATTTCATTTGCCTTTACCCCCATTTTGGCTACTATTTATTTATTTATGCTGCCCATTTCCATTCTGACTATTGACCCCTGCCATGTGCTGGCCCCATTTATTTACTTTATTGCCTTTTATCCGCTGCCCCGTGCTGTCCTGAGCCTTCCCCAGCCCCGTTTGAGCCGCTGGCCTGGCCCCACTGATTACCTTAGCTTTATTGTGCTTCCCTCATTCCGCCCGGCTTTACTTTTGGCCTAGCTCCTATTTACGCCATTGGCCCCGGCCCGGACCGGGCAGGGCGTCTGATGAAGGCGTCTAACTGAATAGCATGCGAAACATCTAGGCCGGGGCTGGGCTGTGCAGCGCGGGGCTGCTCCGTGCCGTGCCGGCCGCTCCAAATGGGTTCCCTGCTTAAGTCCCTCCTTCCCCGCAGCCCTCTCACTAACACGACGATAAACCTATAAACACATATCAAAACACACGAAATACCGTTTTGTTGATGCGTAAGAAACACGAAACGCTAATTGAATTTGAATTAATGTCAATTTATCGATAGTCAATACTTTTCAAGTAATCAAATGCTGGTTGAACAACTGAACGTCAATGTTTTGTTAATATATTGAAGATCTCACAGACTTCTCATTCACTCTCATTTTTCATATTTTTTCATAGATTTTTAAAAAAATTCTGTTCAATTTTTTAAAAATGTTCTATTATACAAACCTTGTCCTGACAAAACACGCACACGCACGCACGCACAATTGGTCATTCGTTTGGAAGATATGCGCTTACATACATTTCGGCGATTCATTTTTATTTATATAGATTAGAGATCACCATCGCTGCCTACAGGCAGTCTCCCTGCTAACAATCCTCGTACATTCAAACAAACACAGGCCTCCATAACATGTATTTCTGTTGAAATCTCTAAATTAATTTTCCACAGCATTACATAACTCTACAAGGCATGAATTACTCTACACACACATATCTATATGACAAAGTAAAGAGGTGTGAATTAAAAAATATTCTAAGTAACTATTGCCTACATTACTTCATAAATTTTGTCTAGAAGGAAATGAAATGGAAAGAAGGGAAGCGATTTGGAACTGAATGGAAGGGGACATAAGAAAAGAAAAGGAGAGAGCAAAAGGAAATTGAGGAAAATAAAAGGGAAAGAAAAGAAACACTAAGATAGCCATTCATTCCTATTTGCGTTCATGAGAAAGGTTAGTGAGAATGTTCGGACTAATTTCAAAAGAAAAGAATTTCATAAGTTATTTATGTTGTTTATTTCTGGTGCACATTATAAATATGCAGTAGTTTGAAATTATATCTCAAACCTTAATTGCTAAAAATTGTATAAATTCCTTTGTTATTTAACCTACTCATTTGCAGATGGGTATAATAATAGAATAGTAAAAAAACAATCTGAAAATGAATAAGACTGTGCCTCATTGTTTTGTTAATATTAACAATTGATAATACAATACAACATTTTTAACAAAGTAAGCTTTGAAGAAGGGAGGCATATGGAGTTAATAAATTATATGGAGACAATGGGAGAAGGCAGGCCATTAATCTACAATAAAATGGTAAACAGTTATATTTGGTGGCCAATCGGATTAGCACCTGGTCCCAGTACCTTCATATGGCAAATATAAGCTAATTAAATGCTATAGTATTAAGACTCCACTCCATCCCTTCCAAACATGTTTCCAAATAAAATTGATTTTATTTCAAATTAAAGTATATATTACTTCAAAACAAAAGTCTATAAAATAAATGGTGGTCACACTTACATAATACTAACTATGCAAAACACAACAACAAATTCATGAAAAATAATTTATTAATGCTTTGCTTATGAGTTAGAAATCGCAAAAAGGGTGAACTTTCTGCAAAAAAAAAAGTTACAAGGTACAATTGTGGTGAGCATGACAAATTAAAATTAAAAATATACAGGAAGTACCTAGTAGTAAAAAAAAATGCTGGCTCAGTAAAAAAACAAAAATTACATTCAAATAACAACTGAAGTAACAATGGGAAATCAGTGTAAATTAACAAATAAATTTAAACAATTAACAATCAACCATCATTTTGCTAACATATATCACAATAAGACAGGATGCTTAGAACATCCAACAGATAAGACAAATCAAATGATGGCAGTTCATAAATCGTACGTGCCTACAAAATGTAATTACGATAAAAATAAATAAATATATAATATATGTATATTACAAAACATTTCCAAGAGAAAATTCTTTACTAAAGAGAAGTTCTTTCATTCAAGGAAAGTCTTTTGTTTACCATGATATCGACTTTACATTCCTAAATGTCATGCAGTAGATCACCATACTTTCTAAAAAAAATGCTGAAATAATGTTCATTGTTAACAGTGCATTCATTAGAAGATTTTCGAATGCAACTTTATTTCGAGCATTATTAAAAGGTAACTCAAAACCAACCTATAAAGTTCTTGGTTTTCTCAAAACATTCCATCATGTATACCAATAGGTACCAACACAACCAGAAAGAGAAGAGCATTTCTGAGTACTAATCGCCAGTCTGATGGGACGGCATATGGCATTACAGCAAATGTCAACTCATGAACTTCATGAGCGGCACAAATAAAAATAAAGGAAGTAACCATTACATTGAAAACAGGATATCCAGGCACCAGCACAAGAACACCATGTGTATCAGCTGCTAGCCAAATATGATACTGGCTTATGAAAAGTTCAAGAGAAATACGTCCAAACCATCCAAAGAAACTGGAATAGCGTGTGCGAAGAACACCCGAAATGTTGCGAAGGACAACATAGCTGATTATCTATAAAAGGAGGAAAATAAGTGTGTAATATTGATTAAAATTACTTCTCAAGATAAACATTGAAGAAAAAAGGCTAGAACTCCTAAAGTCAAAACAATTTACTTCACAATTGGCATCATTTAAAGATAAATAGCAATATCCACAATGTACTTACTGGAACAAATACTGTATACGAATGGATCTCATTGCACTCTAATTTATTTCTGCAAAGAAATGAGAAAGTGGTATAGCTGCCAAGACCTATAAATGATACTAATGTAGCAGATAATGCAATTCCCGGGGAGAAGAGATTGCTGTGGTTGTTATCATCCAAAAGACTGTAATGCTGAGCCAACAAGAAGGCAAGAGCGAATACCATTCCATATGATATGCTGGAACAGTTCAACAATGCAAAACATTCTTACAAAAAAGAAAAATTGTGTTCAAAATTTATTGTCATGAAGCTCAGAAAGAACTCTCAAAAAATAAATAAGCAAAAACCTTTTAAAATTGAAGAGAACAAAATTATATCAACTTCTGGTTAATTATTTATGTGAACTACTAATGTGCTCCTTTAAGATGCTGATTTTTAACACATTTTAAAGCTTGAAAACAGAAATTTTATAATGTTCTAGAGCATTAATTTTATCATCATTTTTAGAAGCAAGTGACTGACTTTAAAAAGTTTCCAAAATTCTAAACATTGATTATACATCATCTAGAGGTACCTGTATCTATCCAGTTTCCATCTAAACCACCATTCATGGATATCGTCATCAGTAGTCACAAATAATGCTTTCCAAGGGCGGGTCACAAAAACTTTTTCAAAAAATACCTAAAAAGAAAAAAAAAGAGATGCTATTGGTTTCTATTTATCAAAAATATATAATCACATCAAATTATATTTAGAGCACAATTTCACTTACTTCAGACATATACAGGATAGTGATCACACTAAAGAGACCCACAAACTTAAGCACAAGGTAGAGATACTGGAGTGGATTACTCTCCGAGGAAGCAGCAGTGACTTGAGGTGGTAACACAAGTACCAAATACACCATAAGATACCAAAACGATACCAGAGGCACAAAGTAATAAAACTGATATGGCCGATTCATACACAAACATAACGTCACGGTCATGAAGTTCAATCTGAAGAGGACCTGTACAAGTTAAATTTCATAAAAAATCACAGAATTTCAATACATCTTGAAATGATCATGTAAAAATATTTTCTCCATTTTCCACTCCTAAGAGTTGGGATCACGACCAAAAATAAATAAGCTTGAAATATCTTAATACTGAAATGCGCAAAAAGGTTAGCTTGTCAATTATCTCAGTGGTTTCCAACCTTTTTTTAACTAGTTAAAACTTGAGACAGATTTGGATAATCCAATTTACTAGCAATGGGTGCATTAAGTGAGAGACATAAACTTGGCACTGTTATCATGCTAAGCATACATTTATGGAAATTTTGTCTTAAATTTGGAATTCTTTGTCTTATAACTTTGTCTCTTAACAAAATAAGTAAATCAAAAACCATTATGACAAGTATACAAAATGTCACACTGTACCTGCTGTTTATATCATTAAAGCATGTAAAATTAAAATTAGTTACAGCACATGAGAGTGCTTCACAGGTTGGGAACCTTTTACATGTATTTTTTTTTAATTTTTATTTGTTGCGTCTACATCTTGACGCAACGCGTCAATAATACAAAATACTAGGGATGTGTAATAATCTAAAAATATTGGAATGCTTTTTATTTTATACTTATTATAAGGAATAAGTGTACCAGATTTTGTAAACATTCTGCTTCTGTTCTCAAGGTGATATTCAAATTTCCCATAAAGAATGTTATACCTCATCAAACATCCCTACCACCAAAAAGGTAAGCTAAAGATTTTTCTTTGCATCCAGACCTTTGGTGGGAAGAAAGAAAGAAAAAAGAAAAGAAAGAGAAAAAAAAAGGAAAAAGAAAAAAAAGAAAAACAAAAAAAAAAGAAAAAAACAACAACAACAACAACCACTGAACAATTGCTACAATGTCTAATTGATCTTCTTTTAGTAAGAACATTCTTAATGGTCATTCCCATAGTTCACAAAATAAATTGATAGTATAGTAATTTCTACTAGTCATTATTCACCATAAGTCCCTTCCCCCAGCATGCAAATGCAGTTTTCTCAAAAACAAAATAAATTGTTTGTGTCTTAAAGGTGTGCCTGTGTCTTAAAGGTGTGTTGTAATCTGTTATTAACAAATGACAGAAGACTAAAATAATGAAAAAATGCCAATGTTCTCTCAACCTCATTACAACAGTAGTTTCTAAAGCCTACATGTAATAAGATGATTGAAATTGTAAATATTACTGATTAAATTTGTGTAAATTTCGCAATATTCATATTTCATTGTGATAAAAAAGTTTCCAAATAAGATTTTCAGACAATCAATTATTGTTTTTTGAGACTGTCACAAATGTCTTTTTTAAAACCAAATTGTAATCATATTTCTATTTTACACACCATTCTGTTATTTGAAATTTTTTAGTTCATAAATCAATTGATATGAGCAATGTTACTCATTGCTAAGGTTATTTTATTTTAATTATTTTAAATTATTCTAAAATGGAAATATAACAACCATTTGTTTTAAAAAAACATTTATATGACTGGGCCAAAAAAACAAAAACTGAGTGTCTTAAAATCTGATTTGGAAACTTTATCAAGATAATACATTATAGACAATCATAATTTAAGTGATAAAAAATATTCCTAATTTATATATCCACTGTGTATTATTATATCACACCAGTTATTAACTGACTTTTTATGTTCCATAAATACATAAATAAATGTACATGTTTTATGCATTTACTTCACTTTGTTAATTAAAATTATTTTATTATTGCAAATTGCATAATTTTTTCAAAATTTTTTAAGGGCAACAACATCAGCATGTCCAACTTCTATGAAACATTTCATCCATGGAACAATCAATATTTCCATACAGATTTCCACATTTCACCTTGGTAAGTAATATTATGAATGTATAGTAATCTTCCAGAAATTACGGATTTCGACAAAAATATATAATTTGGAAATCTCAAATGTTATTTAGAAAATGTCCATCTTTCCACATGCATAAACTAAACTATTATTGGATACAATTATAATTTAAATCAGGAATTTGAGAAACACTGCATGACTACTATTTTGACAAAATAGTTTCTTTGCAAAATATTGTAACTCATTAAATCTCATATTGAAAGAATAATTTCTTGTGTCCTTATATTATAATTGAAGGATAGGTGAGATTTTTTCTTAATATGAGATTTAATATAAAAAACAATTTTTGAATGGCCTATAATAATTGAATAACATACAAAAATTATTAAAGGTTATACAGAAGGAGAAGTTCAGGTAAAGGTTAAGATTCCAATAAAATAGAGAATCCTTAAACGTCCTGGACAAGTGTCCTGTACATGTGGTTGCCTGGAGTTGACTAAGTCAAAATTAGGAGTAAATATTTTTATCAGAGAATTCAGTGATAAAATATACTGTTAAATACATATTTTATTTGAAAATATTCAATGAAAACTGTGACGAAAAGTTGGGTCATCCTCAGATTCGCTGCAAGAGTGAAGAATTATCACTAAAAATGTCTATCTTAATGTCATTGCTAAAATCTGCAAAGTAGGGTTATTGCACACAAAAATCCTCTAAAACAATATGTGATTTGCCACAATATCTATTGATTACCTGCAAAATCTGCAGCTTCTTATAATTTCATTCCAAAGGCATTTTACTTTCAACAACTATTATATTTTTAACATTTATGACATTGAGGAAACTAGCAAATTTCATTTATAATGCACAAGTTGGGCAAAAGCACCACATGAAGACTACTTACAATACATAACATGTTAGGGACATCAGTGGGTTAAACAGGACATAGGAGAATTACGACTTCACAGCTCATAGGAGAATTTTTAATATAGATTTCCTGCTAGCACTGTGGTGAATTAAAAACATTTTAATGTGCAGGGATAGAAGAGGAGCAAAAGGTTTCAAATACATTTATGTTAAGTAATAAAGAACTGAAAGAATATAGATTAACTAGTTGTGCGACAGAATGGCACAGACTTTCTCATACTACAGTAAACCCTCGTTAGCACAAACTCACTTAACACAAATTTCACTGTAACGCCAACAAAACGTTGGTCCTGGCAAGGGATTGTGGTAATACTGACATTCATAATACTTGGAAAATATGAATTTTTATAATAAGAACTCTGATAATATCGGTCCCTTAAAATTCGTGTTAACTGCAGTTTGTTTCCATATCTTCGCGTCTGGGCTACATTTTCAGTTTTCCATCACCCTCTTCTCAGCTACCATGTATTAAAAAATACATTTTTTCACTTTTTCTCAATTTTTTGGATCCCTAATAATAGAATTGAAATATGAGTTTAAAAATATAATAGAAGGGTAAAACCTGATCCTAAATGTACATTTTCACTGAAAATTTTGGACCTGTTTTTAAGAAAATGTCATTTGAGCTTTTCTGAACATGTGCAATTTGAAGCTCATTTTCACCCTAAGTTTTGAAGAAACTTCATAAGAAATTATTTGAAGCAATTGTTGTCACAAATACAACAATGTACAAGAAACGCCTGAAATGCAAAAATTAATAATGCAACAGATATTTAAAAAAAAATCTTGGATAATTTAAAAAAACAACAACAACAAAAGAATACATCAGAGTTTTCAAGAAACTTCACAAGGAATCATTTGATGCCCTTTAATTCACAAATACAATAAAAAACAAAAAACGCTAGTATTGTAAATATTAACGTAAGATATTTTCAAAAAATTAGATTGATCTAATTTTTGGAAAATCAGGTGAATAGGTCAAAATTACATTTATGTCATGTTATTTAGAGCATTTAGCACTATTTGATAAAAAAAATTATTTTTTTTTATTTATTTTTTTTTTACACAACATTTATTAAAGAACTGATTGGCAAATACTAATTTCATTTGAAGAAAAAATTTCTATCATCAATATTGCAGCTGTAGGAAGATAACCAAAAAAATTTCAAACTCTTTTGAAAATTTAGGAGCAACTGTGAAAATCAGACCTTTGCCATCTTTATTAATGTCAACTCCTTTCTTACAAGAATTTTAAACAAAAAAATTTGGAGCAATTTTTGAGAAATATTTGAAAATGTCCCAGCGGCTTCATGTACAGAACCTCAAAAATTCAAAGGATATGTTACAAACCAGTTCAGAAAGATTGAGGGACATTCATTTAGGTACAAATCCAACAAATAGTTTCGGCGCTAGTATTGTTTACAAACGACAGACAGACAGACATTTTGGGAAAAAAAAATTTTTTCTGTCTCGGGCAACCCTAAAACTGTATTTCTGTTGATATCTCAAAATCAATTTTCTGCAGCATTAAATAATATAAATAAACAGGAATATGTTGTTTCATATTTAGCTGTGAAACTTTATAAAAACAAAAACATTTAATAATAACTATTTCATTTCCATTGTGGAGAAGTTATTTTCTATGTATTACTATTAAATATCATAAGTAAAAACGAATATATTGTTTCATATTTAGTTGTAAAACTTTATATTTGGGAATTTTTTTTACTTTGAAAGTAATTAATATTTCTACAAGGTTTTCGTTATCTGTGACACATTTAAAGAATCCCCCACTTGTACATGGATTTCAAAATAATTTATTTTTAAATTTAAGTCTCATATTTCACTAATTACTCATATGTTCTATCGTTGAAATGCAAATACAGAAAAGTAAAGAAAAAGAAAAAAAATCAACCCGCTAGATCTTATCACAGTAAAATTAAACATTTTTTTTGTTTCCTGAAAGATATTCTTGCAGGGACACATTTCTCAATTTAGCGATTCCTTTTTCAAACACTAATATTTTGTGTTTTATCTGGCTCCATTGCAAGCTCCAGTTGTTCATTTTAATTTTCTATAAAACTTCTACAACATTTGAAGTCTGAGTTTTAGAAAATTTTAAACACTGATATTAAACCAAAGCTGATTTGACAATTAGACTTGGAGCTAAGTCCCTTTTTTCTTACAAATATGATTGCAATTTTAAACATGGTAAACTACAGAAATTACTTATCATGTTAAATATCATTTATGGTAGTTTAAAGTTAACATGACTTTCATATTGTATATAATATCAGGCCTATGTATCTAGCATGTTCCCAGTTTTTTTTTTCAAACTAGGACAAACTCTGTGATATAATGTAGAATGAACAGTTGTCAACATTGATTCTACATTATATCTCATGATAATGTCAAAATTTTTTCTTGACACCCTTAAAATTACAATAATTACAGAATTAAAACATAAACTTACCTGAAAAAAGCGTACTAAACTTGCATCACCTCTCTGCCAAAAATAACAGAAATGTCCATAGCCTGACAAAAAGAGATATGCAGACACCAACACTCTGATATGCATGTATATGGGTAAAATACCACTTGCGCCAGTCATGTGGTATATAAGAATCACAAGCTGCATCCAACCTTCAATACAGTATGAAGCATAAAACTATCAATAAGAAATCAAACATAATTAAACTACAATACTGAAGATTTAAAAACGCTACCTTTCCATTCATCTGTCTGATCCCTATGCAACACTTTTGTGAAACGACTATCTTCTGTGAAAAACAAACCCAAAGCAAATACATATCCAAATGGAAGCCAAAAGCTGAGCCGAAAAGTATTTATTTTCTTTCATAAAAAAGTTGGTTCTGAAAGAAAAATATAATAAAAAAGATACATGATTTTAAGTTTCAAGCACAAATTCATGCATTACCTTAAAAAATGGCTTAAACAAATTCTTATCTTTTAACAATAAAATAACATTATTCAATTTTAAACAATTTACTGAAATGCATTTACATAAACATATTTTTTAAATTATTTGCATGTCAAACACATACAAAAATATTTTGTTTTCCTTCAGAAATCTTATGTACTAAGAGAACTATCTATCCTGTTTATTGATAAGTGGTGAACAAAATATTTTATTACACAAAGGTTCACAAGTTTAAATAACATTCATAGTTGGTTTATGATATGGGAAATACAATACATAGGAAATTGAGTTTGTAATCTACAGCAACTGTTTTAAACAAATGGATGGTCTAGGTCATAGAAAAAATTTAACTTATTTTATCTGACAACAAACTTTTATTTTGCTAAATTTTTCTTTTAAATTTGAAATACAGTATAATATGACTTTTCAGATATATTTATTCTACATTCTGGTTTACCTGTATGTAGAAGGTAAGGTCTTAACCTTTTTGTAATCCTACTGTGATAGTAATTTTAGTTTAGCTATTCAGCAAAAATAAATAATTTATATTGATAAAACACATCATAAATCCACTGTTTATATTTTGTACTTAAATTATCAATTGTAAGTAAAACCTCCCCAATAGGACAAGACTTTTTATATTGAAATCTACCAAGCAGCAATAAGTAGCTAAGTAGAACTTAAAATAACAATGTTTAGGGCTTTCAAACAATTTGAACTAGAGAAATATCCAGGAATTTTTCAATAAAAGATTATTATACTTTGCCATTCTTTTCATTTAAAAAATTCAAAGTTGATCAGTTTAACCAAATTGTTTGATATTTTGTTTCAAAATGTCAGAAAGTTTTAGTAGCCTTCAATATTTCTTTTTCAAATATTTGGGAATATACTGCAGTTTGCCCACTGAATGAACACTGATGAAACCTAACCCCAGAATTGCAACTGTATAGTCATATACCCCTCACTCCACATTAAACTTCAATAAAAATTTAACTTTTTCATGACTTCTTGGAGAGTTTGGTCACCTCAAGGCAGAGCCAGTTATATCCAAAATATATTTGCAAATTATGATTTATACACCATCAAAATATCTTGTTTTCACGTAACACTGAATCTCATACATGTGCAGAATAGTAGAAAACTAGTTATAGTTAAAATAGGAACTAGGAATAGAAAAAAATAGTAATACAAATATCACTGGGAAATCACACAGTGTAGCTGAAAACATTTGTCTGTTTCCCACTTAAGCAGGTATTTTATATAATATATATTTTGAGTTGACAAACTGTAATTTTGGTATAAAAGCGTAAAAAAAAGGGAGTAATTTTCAAGAGTAAACAAAAAGCTATTACCCTCAAAAGCCCTAAATTATTTTACTCATTTTAGTCACATACACCATCATTTATTATGTATTAATAGTATTTTTAACACCATAAACAACAATTCTGTAGTCACAGGAATAAAAGTTCATAAGTTTTCAGATAACTTTTATTTACTTCAGCTCTTACCCAACAACACCAGAATTTCTTTTTCTCTAGTGAATTTAAAAAATTACTGCTGATAATTTTATTTCACTGGTAATGCAATATTATCACGTGATTAATTTGTTGACACCTCCTTCACACCATTCTCTTTTAAACAATGAGTAACTTCCTGTGATTGAACAAGTGAACATAGACACAATATTTAGGCATTTCATTTGCACTTTCTTGCATGTGATAGTGATAATGGAAAAATATTGTATGATACTCGAGATTGAGAAGCTTTCGTTAATTCATGAGAATTAGTCCCTTTAGCTCCTTATTGTCAACTGGAGGAAGGGTGCGAGAAATAATCTTTCACAGCTATTAGAATACTTCTTTTGAAAAATTAAAATCCTTTCTAATCAAATAATCCTTTAGCTCTAGGTAAAACTAGTGGTGCTAAAATACCACATACTTTCTCATTCATATTTTCATGCAAAAAGTACTTACATTTTCAAAACATTGTACATGACACTATTTCAAAATCTACCTTTAAGAAACAATTTGATTAAGGAAAAAATCTATCTTTAATATTTTAGCTGTAGGAACACTCCGAAAAAGTTTTAAACTTTTGCAATTTTCAAAAAATCAGAGTTTTTAATGAACACAAAACCTCCATCATTCTCTTAAACGTCCTTCACACTATCCCACAACCAAATTAATCAAAAACAATACAGCCATTTTTTTGACAATTTGGAAAATGTCCCAGGGGCTTCATATACAGTACCCCCCTAAATTAAAATATTGGTTTCAAATTCAAAGGAACACGACATCAGCCAGATCGATTGGAGAATATCAATTTTGAAGGAAATTGGGTGAATGGTTTAGACGTTAGCATTGTTGACCGACGGATGAACAGATAGACGTTTTGCCGCCATTTGATTTTTCAGCATCAAGGACCTACAAAACAAGGATTCTGGCTACACCACGCGTTACTGGATTCCCGCCCCCCCTCCCCCTAAATTTAGCAACTGGAAGAATCCACTTTTTCAGGACCAGGGTCCTGTAATAAAGAGTTTTTCTGATGAAAATTTGCCATTTTCTTGCACAGCATTACATAAACTTTCTCTCTACTCTGTAGCAAGAAAGTAAAAATTAAGTGCTATATGGCACGGCTTTCTTATAAAATTTGTAAACTGATACTGAATATGTACCTCTATATTTCAACTATTGGTTGCATTCATTAATGCACAAATATCTCAAAATGTACAAAATTCACAGAAAATGATGTAGAATATGATAAGACCTTCTCAATTAGCACAACAATTTAGTTTACTTCCCTGTAATATACTTAATGCAGATATGTATTATATAAAAATTAATTTTGTTTACATTTGATCAATTGTCCAATTCTCTAGTGATGGAATTTAGGTGAGAATATCAAAGATAAGTGAAACCTCTTTTCCAATAGAAATTTTCAGGGAAATGTTTTAGAGAAAATTTTGTTTGAGTGTTACACACACACACACAATATATATATATATATATATATATATATATATATATATATATATATATATATATATATATATAAAATTTTTGAAAAATATAATAAAAATCTTCAATAACTTGAGTGCAGAAGCTCTAAAACTTAATTTTTGTAATTTTCAAAAATTGAGAGTTTATAATAAAAACTGATCACTGCCACTTTATAAAATAAACTCTGATCTCAAAAAACTTTATAAAAGAAACTCTGATCTATTCAAGCAGAAAATTTAAAGAAAGAATTTGCAGCATTTTGAGAAAACTTTGGAAACGTCAGAGGTCCCAAGAACAGAGGTCATAGAGATGTAAAGTGCCCCAAAAATTGACAGATATTCATTTGCAGGGCCTTGAGTGCAATCAGATCAATCAGGAAATATCCTTTCTAATAAACAATTCTGTCTCTGTATTATTTACAGATGGACAAATAGATGGACTGAAAGTCAGTCTGAGAGACATTCTTGAAAAAAATACCTTTTTCATTATCAGGGACATCAAAATTGCATATTTTTGTCAACATCTCACAATCAATTTTTCACAGGATTACAGTACATTCTCTCTATTCTATGGTATATATGAGAAAGTTTAAATAAAATATGTAAATATTATGTCAATGCTCGCAATCAATCACATAGTACACTCACTGTTTTAAAGAGATCATTGGCAAAGTGTCACAGAGGCTGACACATTTCATCTCATGAAAATTGTTTTTGAAATCAGATATGGATTGCAACAGAGAAATTTTATATTTTCACCAGAGAATATACGAACAAACAATAACACTGATTTCCAACTGGCTGAGAGATGAGGTCATGAGATCACATTCTTTTCCTCAGAGAAGGGCTTCAGAGCAGAAGTGCAAGGTAAAGGTGACAATTTGAGAGTTGTGTTACAACAAGCAATGTGCCCAGTCATCAGACAATAATATATGTGAAAGAGAGATGTGGCACAGATTTTTAAGATTCACAGCATATTTCGCAAATGTCGATGATTAACAGTCTGAGTATACAAGTTAAATTTTCTTTGCAGCTACAAAATCTTTCCCTAACTGACATTTCAGAGATAACATCAATTGAGCTTTATGGATATTTGGGTCCAATTATCTATGCAAGCAATTTTTTTAATCAATAAAATAAGTAAAACATTCCACAGATATCATTAATCAGATAGCAGTTTGCAACTACAAATTGAGAAAGTAGTGCTGGATAAAAAGAACAAGGAAATCTTGAAAAAAAAATAACACTTAATCTACAATAAACAAACTTTGTTTATTTGCAATATTCATCAATTTTTGGAGTTTCAATGATGCATTATTGAAATTTTATTTATAAACATTTGGGAGAATTAAATAGTTTCATACGCTGATCTGGATGGCCAAGGTGGCTAAGAGTGTATGTCGACACAACACTTCGGTCCAAAGGGTCACTGATTCAAGTTTCGTCTTGAGCATAGCTGTTTGTCCCTTGTCTCTCAGATTAGTGTTGTCATGGAGGGCCTTCTGTTCTACTGATCCCAGATTAGAGGTGCCCACAAGAGTGTTAAGTGTCTAGTGTATGGTCAAATATGTGTATTATTATATGTGTATTAATTTTTTTTTCTTCTATTATTTACTTTGCTCTGTTACACCAACAATTTTTTTTTAATTTTATTTTGGTCATAAATTTAAAGGAAATTTTCAATGTTCCTTGAATTCACATCTCGCAATCAGCAAAGTCTGAGGAGCTTTTCACGCAGGTGGTAACCTCTGAAAATGTAGAACTTTTCCAATATTTCATAGAGTTGTTGAAATCTGATCTGAGAATATGAATGAACAATTTCTCATCTACATAAATTATCATTATCTTAAAAGAGTACATTAAATATTCAATAAAAAGGCTTTAATAACAAATAAAGTGGAACATACCTGTCACAAAGGTAGAAATACGCCATTATAACTCCCATTTTTGCTAGTGATGTCATAAGACAATACATATCGGATTCAGAAGCTTGAATTTTACTATTATTGTTGAGTGGTGTGAATCGAATGGGAGCAGTTCCTCTCCATTGTTGTAACCATCTTCTCACCACCATCACAATTGCAATGACCAAACTGTTAAATGTAACAAACTAGTTTGCAGTTAACACAAAAAGATACATAGAAATAACAAGCTTTACTACTAATACCTTTCTTAATAGAAAACATTCCTAATGTGACTAGAAGTGAAACTACATGAACTTAGCTGTGGAGTTCAGTATAAGAAATAGGTGATCAAAAATCAGTAACTTGGTTTTTGGGACTCTGTCTTCCATACAATTATGAATTAATGATTGATGATCAGATATTTATGATTGTCTCTGCATTCCATGCCACAACCAGAAAGAGAAACCATACATGTATTATGCAGAATGTCATAGTTAGTCTTTGGGTTCCCTACAGAGCACTAGCTGGCATAGTTGCTTGTACTGGGGTTTGGAAATAAATAATTATAAATAGTTCATTCACTGCTATTTCTTTTATCAGTAAAAACATTTTCAAAATTAAACAAGGTAATATTATATCAAGGTAATATTAATTTCTTTATAAAAGGTTTCCTGAAAGAGAAATGATTTTTCTAAGGTTAAGTGATGTAGTAACAACACTTTCAACACACTAGTAACTGTGTAATTGTAAAACGAAGTGCTGATTTCTGAAAACTTAATTACCTACAAAATACAATTTAAACAAGGGATCTAGAATAATTTTCTCTTGGATTATGTCAAACACTCTCTCAACTTCACCAAATTTAACTTGCAAGCAAATTAAACTTGAAGATGCATTTGATGTTTTTTAAGAAACTTTAGAACAGGGCCATCAAACGAAAGAGCAAATTACTTTCTGATTAGTTTCTTGCACTTTGTTTGCTTCACAAGCTCTTGACAAGTTCCCACAGTGGTTTGCAAGCTTCACGAGAAGGAGCAAAGTGAACTGTTATTTACAACTACTCACATTAGCTGAATAATGAGGTTTTGTGAAGACAGAAAAGTGACAGCACAAAACATTCTATCAGAAGTGTTGAGACATGTAATAAGGAAAATTATTTTTAAATCTCAGGAAAAAAATTAGAAATCACTTAAAATCCTTAACAAAATAAGTTAAATAGGAAATACTTAATGACAACCATAGTCTTATTATCTCTCAACTACAAAACTCTTGAATATTTAAAAACAATTTTTTTTGTCAATCGACTTTTGAAGTTTCCTACACTGAATTTGGATAATAAAGTGCATTCATTTTGCAACCCTAGAGGTCAACAAATCAAAAAGGACATCAAATTCCAAAAGATTTCAATAGAAACCTCCCATCACTACAAACTTTCAACAATGGCAGATGTAGAAAGAGCATGCTAGCATGGGTATGTAAGTGGAGTGAGAGTTAACAGAGCAATTTAATTTAGAATTAGCATCTTGCAGATTAGGAATTTGTTGCAATCACTCAACAATAAAAATGGAATAACTGCAAGAATCACAAATGCAAATAATTATAACTAATTAAATAATTATAAATAACAGCAAGCTTAAGGCAAAGGAATTATGGGTCAAAATTTTTAGAGAGTTGAATATTGCAACTTTTTATTAAATAAAGTTAGCGCTGAATTAGAAGACTAAACGTAACCAAATGGAATACAAACAATTTCATGTCCACTGAACGACACATGCGTGTTTTAATTATTTTATGTTGTTCATCGAGCACACAAGTGAGCCCATTGACATGAACCTCATATTTTTAAATGTGATTTTTCTTTCAATATTTTGGATTTAGTTGTATTGATATTCTTACAATGTAATATTACTCTGTTTCTAGCAAATTTTAGAAGTATAATTTTATTTAATTTTTATTCTGATTTTAGTACCTTGTGATGAGACCATAGAAAGTTTTAAAATATTGTATACGATGACTGATAAATGATAGTTAAGCTTTGATTGTCATAACATTAGACCAAAAGTATTATAGTATATAAAATTGTTGATAATCATATAAGAAGAACATTATAGAAATCATTCTTCTCTCAGAGCTATAGTAAATTCAGTACTGATACTGTTATACAGTGGAATCTTGTTAGTAAGTTTTTCAAAAGAATAAAAATTTTTGAACTTAATAAGCTGGGAAAAGTGTTCTCAAAAAACACTCAATTTGTCATTTTCACATTTCCTTCTCCAGAACACTAATAGGGAGTAGAAACTACTTTACACATAAATAACATCCTCATACAAAAAAAAAAATTACACACAAATACTAAAAATAAGCAAATCTACAGGAATTACAAAAACTTAGCACCATCAGTTAAGAAATACAAATTCGAAAAAATTCTTGGTAACACAAAGAACAAAGAGGGCAAAGGCATAGCAGAACACGTTCCTCTGGCTCAGTGTTTGTAATCTGAAAATATCCTGAATACTCTCTGCAAGTACCCCTCTACACTCTGGTACCCTCAAATACATCAAATTACTCTACAGACAATATGCATTGTGGTGCTGTACCTGCAAATGTAGGAGTCAATTACCAAAAACTTGAGACGTTAAGCAGGATGGTCTAGATGAGTAATATAATGGAAGAGTGTCTGGGACTTAAAAATGTGGATGTGAAACATGGTGACAGGGAAAATGTTAATGAGATTCCATTGTATTACTTTTGACAATTGTCTCCTCTCACAATCGAGATATATTATTTGTAAATCAGTCTCCAGGATGTTCTATCTCTCAAAAAGAAACGTTTTTGTTTAACTAACTTCACATTTAGCAAATACTGTATTTTTTTCCTCAATATCCTCAACAATATCCCTTTTCTCTTTGATTTGTGACAAAAAAGTATTCATTCATTCTCAAGGATGAGAATGTATCAAAGACACTTACCAAACTCCTAAAAAGGAAAATGTAACAACTTGCAGTGTTGTGTACGATTCTGCACTACTGCAGCAGGTACCATCATTGAAGTTCATATGATCATTGCAATACATATTAAGTAAAATCTGCAAGTCAACAAAAGAAAATAGAAATCAAGAATTTTTATTAAACACTACAACAAAATAGTAAATACACCCACATGAATCCATAATTTGTTCCTTAAAATTTGCACATAACAAAATTGAAGGCAACAAACTAATTTAAGGAGCAATTTAGAAAAAATTATGAACAACTCATTTTCAGACACATTATAAAAAGCGCACATTTACCACTTGCCTGAGTATCATGCTTCAGAGTTAAAGGACCTAGGTGAAGTCCGTCTGGACTTTCTTCTAGATTTCCTTCAGCTACAAGGCGAGAACTTGCCCAAATCTTGGCTGCACTGTGATGCAAAATCTTAAACAGAGAGAAAAAAAATATTTTCAGATAAAATATTCCTATAATATAAAATATATCAAAATATAATAAAACATAGTAACATAATTGTCAATGTTACATTTTCCTTGCACTTAGGGTTCCTCCACATTCTTATGATTGTACACAATCTTTTACAAATGGATGAGTGGATGTAATGATATTTAATGGCTTGTGCATGATCTCCGTAATTTCTTTGAAAATTACTAATAATTTAAATTTACATAAGTCTGACTAAAACTCTCTTAAGCAAAGTTTTGATCTTTTTATTGCAGGTTTTTGCACATTTTGGTGTTTTTATTGCACATTTTGGAGAGTTTTACTGCACGAAAATCCAGTCTTTAATTATAAAATGTGCAAATTATAAAAAGTATTCATCATTGCGATTTAGAATGAAATAACAAGGCGCTGCTTTTCAGTATTAAGCGTTGAAAGGAAACTGCATACTTAAGCTATTCTAAATACAAGCAGGTTTGAAGAAAATCAATAAAATTACAAGTAAAAATCAATATAAATAAATAAAATGCAAATAGAAGTGAAGAAAAAAGCATATTTGAAAATAAATAAATTTATGAACCCTAGAGGAAAGGAACCTGGAATTTTTTAAACCTGTTCATACTAATAATTCCTGAGTGTGCATTTCCTTTCTGGCCTTCATGCTTGGAAGTTGGGACTTGTTTAATGCTGTATTGTGATTTTAAATAATTTTCACAAACTGGATTTGCACAAAGTGGGCATCTTTCTCAGAAGATTCTTCGGAGAAACTAATTTTCTCCATGAGGAAATCTGTCACAAAAGGGCACACAACACACCTAATCTTGCAGATAACTACGCGTGAGTATGTACTCTTTTTTTGGCATTTTCCAACAAATATTTCACTCATTTTTCCAGCATTTCCTTTTTAGTAGAAATATAAGGTTATTCACACCAAATTAATTACAGGTAACTGCTTGGTAGTAAATGCTTTTACTAGTTACTTTAGATTACAATTAAATACTTAGTTTTAAACATGACACGCACTGATACGTTAATGATGATAAATTTCCATAAAGGTAAACTCTTGATACTTTAATGTATCTTACATGTAGAACCATGGCCAATATTGGCTATGCTGTATGAGTAATATCTTGAGATTTAAAAAAGGCAATAGAACGTGATGTATTAAAAGCATTTTCCAATATTTGAAGGGATTGCGAAAATATATACTGAGCTGCAGTGATGCAGTTCATGGAAATGAGCTTGAAGCAAGATATTCAAACCTACATTTTCTTCAATTTAGTTATTAGCTGGTTTAATTGAACTCAACTTTTTGTGGCCATATCTTCTAAAGAAACTGCGATTGTAGCAGTTAGAGAGTTGCAAACCAGCTCATGAAGTTGTTTGCATTAAGAGACTTCAAATGGCTTATACACATTTGCCAGTGTATAACAAGCACTTCTTTCCTGTCAGAAACTTGTCAAAAAACAGGATGTCTCTTATACAATGGATTGGAATTTTGTAACTCTTTGAATGTTTAGTATACAGCATTACAAAAATCAAATTTTGTACACTAAAAACAGGAATTTGTATTTCTACAAAATTAATTATTACAGAAGCTAAAAGTATTGCAAGAAGAAAGAATGCTGAAAATTTTGTTGGGTCAATATCATAGTGTAGAAGATTCATGAAAAGGCACGGTCGGTCCATGTGTACTAGAAAAATATCAGAAAGTCCCCTGGCAAAATATGAAGAAAAGATCATTGCTTTTCACAGGTCACAATTCCCAATCCTTTTGTAAAGATGAAAATCAAGTATACAATTTAACATTAAAGAATGAAATCATTCTTCAAAATAGGAGTGTGTCTTTAGACACCAGTACATTTTATACACAGTAATTACAGTAACTGATTCAATTCAGTTGAAAGAGTTAAAACAGACATTCTGACAGTTAAAAAAGATGAAACAAAATGTATTATTTGACAACGAAGCAGTAACTTTTTGAGCACAAGATCTTGGGTTTCATCATAGGACAAAACACATCCTTCTCAGACATTACTTAGTGTAAGGTTTAGCAACATCTGGAAATATCAAAACTTCACAGTGAATACACGAAATTTACTCATGGTTTTGTTCACTAGTCTTTGTTTGCTGTTGGTTTACAGAAATTATGTAATAACATGGAACTACCTAAGAACTTCCTCTTTTACATATTGAATTAAAAGAGTCATACAACATCAAAAATACTTCCATATACAGGAAAATATGCAATATTATCCTTGTTGTACACAATGTTAATACCCTGATAAAAACTAACTTTAAGTCATTTTCATCTCTCAAGCAAAGAAGTATAAGCATTTTCATACCATCCATTCGCTAGTTTATAAATCATTTAACAATGCAAAGGAAAACATTGGGTTACTCACTTCTCTTGCTGCATTATTGTACTGGTCAATTAGATTGTTGGTAATCACAGATCGAGAACTATGTAATTTCTCCCTATTGACAGGCTCCTGCAATGTCCAGAGAACTCTGGTCTTCTTTACTGCAAGTGTGTCTATTGCCTGGGAAACATAGGTATGTTCATTTGAACATATTCACTTAGGACATATTAAAATGGACCATTCTAAAATTTCATAGGCAGATACATACATGCACCAAATGTGTTAAATTCACTTTGAAGTCTTCTAATGCTCGCAATGAGGCATTGGATTCTTTTATGGTCCATGTCCCACTCCCAGCGATAATCACACTTGGAGGTTCCTCCTGTTTCTGGGTAAAGAATTATTGGTAATGGAATAAATTTAATCACTCAGTAGGTCCCGACTGAATGCAGATGGGAACATAATCGCAATAAATTAACACTTTCGATCCTAAGGACATATCTGATACGTCATCTTCATTTTAGGTCTATGTCCTATGGACATATGTGACACGTTCTTCTACATTATCGTCTTTGACAGGCTATAAACATCTCTCGGATGTTCGTAGGCACCTAGAATAATTTTTAATATCATTAAGATGGTTGTAGGACAAACGCCAACGTGCGCTTATATTTTTTGCAAGTACTTGCAATTTTTCCAGGAAGTGATTAGATTTTCATACTTGCAAGCATTGTCGATTACATTCAGAACGTCTTTCTTTGTTTTGTAAATAGTGTTTGTGTTATTAGCAATGTAAAGTGCTGTTCACAATGTTTAGAAACAGACGTCAAATTCGTAGCGACTCTCAACATTAGAAATTCAAGAGTTTTTAAATAATGGATCAGAACTGGATTCTTCTGATGATGACAATGATTTTATTCCTGTTGGACTGTTGTTTGAGCATTGAAAATTATATCGAAGAGAAAATAATGATGTGAATGATTCTATTGGTGAGTCTCCTCAAATTCAAGTTTTCATTTTCTTTAGAATGCTGCAAAATTGATAAAAAATCTGAATTACTTGTATTTGAGAAAACTAGTCATATAAAATTTCCTACAAATGGAGACTCAACTGAACTAGAATACTTTTCATCATATTTTACTACAGTATATTAAGGAAAATAAAAGCAAAAATAAATATATACGCAAATGGAACTATTTCTGAAATTCAACAAAATACAATTGCACGTGCACCAGTATTGTTGTCATATAAAGTTCACTGCATTTTCCCCCATACGGTGTAATATTATTACTTAATAAAATTGGCAACATGTTTCTTTGAATTTCATTCTCTCTACTATCTTATAATGAAATGATTATAAAACACATACAGGCTTAAAAAGAAAAGACAATACTACACGATCTTATCAATTCCAAACTGATGTGTACAATTGTTTTTGTTCCACGTTTTGAATAATAGCTATATTGCCTAGGACACAGTAGTTAACCACATGACGTATGCCTCAGGATCGAATGTGTTATAAAGCAGAATCTACATTTCACTATAAATTGTCTATGGCTTAAGGTTAAACATTCAAACAGTTTTACAAAAATTACAAGGTAGTGTCTAAAAACATAAATTATAATGCCTTATTGTGGTAATATTTTGTTATTCCATTCTTCAGAAATTCTTAATTCTAAGTAAAAGATTAAGAGAACCAAAAATTTACTACACAAACCTTCCATTTTAGGAATTCATCAATCATATGCCTTGAAACATATGGACTCCATATTAATTCCACTCTCAGTCTCAATTTCAAATCTATATAAGAAAGGTTTGAATGACGCTCTTGATGAACAGATGGTGTAGTGCCATCTTGTGGATTTAAATTATTCAAAAACTCATGGTACATTTGACGAATTCTTGAATCGCCAATAAAAACAATATGGTTGTGTTTTCCTAAAAAGGCAAGATATCGCAAACATCTTTTTGTGTCTCTGGAAAGAAAAGAAAATTAATTAGAAATAACATCTACAATACTTTTAATGAATCCCATTATAATTAAAACTAACAATTGGGTATATTGATGCATCATACAACCATATGGTTGCCATTCTTGATCTCCTTTATATCTTCCATCTGACAATAGCCATTTACAGGAATCAATTCCTAAAAGGAGACAAAAATATATATATATTATTTTTCAACAAAAATATAATAATACTTATGATTTATAGTCTTTTTAGGTTTCTAAAAGTAATTTTCTATCAATCTAGAACGAACGTCACTAACATTAATGATACTCAAATGACAGATATTCAAAATTTTAGGTTAGAATTGACAATATAGTAGGTTACCGTATCGCACATGGAGCATTCCATGGTAGATTATAAAGCCTATAACTAGGATAAATGCAAAAATTTTTGCATTTTTCGCATTTATTTGTTGAATTATTTCGGCAGCGGATCTTCCTGTTGTTCCTGGGCTTGGCGCTTCAACCGACATTCTTCATATTCCTGGACCATACACCACTTTAACGTTTGAATCAGAACGTTTTAAAAACAACGCTACAAGCCTTTGCACTTGTAACGCCGCAGTGTTAGATCAAAGCCTCATGATTATTTTACGTTATATTATTCATGGTTATTGGGCATTGTGTACACCGCAAACTGCATTCCTGCGTAGTTCGTGCGCGTCAGATCTGGCCGGTTTGGGTTTGGCCTGACCGGAGTGATTCACTTGTGTCACTTGCAAAAAGTTGCAAAACAATGTCAAAAGGGTAGGGAGAAATGGTTAGTATAGATAGGAACAGTCATGACGCCACGTGAGTCAGTGATTTTTTTTACGTGTCTATATACAAAAAATTCATTTAATTTTCTCTCTTCTACAGCTATCATCAATGCAGAATCGTAGAGTCCGACGCAGAGGTGAAGTTACTGATCGCAGCAGCTCGGAGGTTTTGAGAAATCTTTAGTGAACCTAGGGAAGTGACTAGAAATCTTTTAGTCACTAATTTTCTATTAGAAGAGACTCCGTTTCTAGAGAGAAGTTTTCGTGTAACTGTTGTTTATTTCCAGTGTGTTTTGAAAATATTCTGATTTATATGTCAGCTTAGAAATTAGATTCTTGGAAGCAGTGCCTTTTAAGAAAAATGTGCGGCACAAAATGTAATGAATAAGAATTGGATCTAAATGTTTCCAGCATAAAAGGAAATGATTTAGAGAATATTGAAAATTCAGAACAAAATATTCACTAGTGTCCACTATACAAATTCTTTGAGGAGTGTGCAAGTGCTTAAAGACGAAATTCCGATAGCGAACCCCCATTTGTGGGGATGCCGACATGGTGGAATGCCCCCCCCCCCCCACAATTTTAAAATATTTTAATGATCTCCGGATCGGGACAACTAGATCTTACTCCTAGCGTATTTATCGAGTTTCAGCTCGAAAGCTAATGTGACCGTTATGTGTTACTCTCCCGTCCTTTCAGACCGACATTTCGATTTTCGGATACAAAATTGTCTTTAGCTCCTCACCACCTGCACCAGCGGGAACCGGAAAATCATCTTCACAAAGAAAATCGCAAAACAAAACGAAAAAATCGCACTTTTTTAAGTTTTTCGCTTATAGTTTGACAACTATGCGATTTATCGAAATGACCTCCCCATACAAAATTAAAGTAACGAACATTCTCTACAAAATGCATGGTGTAACTTTAATTTTTCGACAATTCTTTTAGGCGCTAAAGCGCCAGCCGAAAAACTGTCCTCTGGCTAAAACTGAAGAAAACCCCCGCTTTATCCAGCGAAGCCGCTCTAGTTGCACCTCATGCTTGAAAACGACTATGACGAATGAATTATTTGCATTGATAAATTATTAACACTATTTCTCGCGGAATCAGTACGTATGCGTTTATTCGTGTAGGGTATTCGTACACCCTCGCCTTAGTTACCAAAATTTGAGGGAAACGAACGTTTCCAGGCGAACGCCGGAACAGTACCCTAAAAACGATCCGCGCCTACCACGGTCCTATACTCTTTACTTACATTCTTTCTTACACGTACTACTCTATCATACATATCGAGAAACCAGTCAAGAGTTTAGAGCGCCGTCCCTGCAGGGATGGTGCCCCACCGGGGAGATTCCTGTAGAGAAGTATCCCCCTCAAGCCAGACTACCATTCAGCGGGAGGGGGAATACCGCCACCTCTCACGATAAAAACATTCAATTCACTAACGGGACTAAAGACAGTTGACGTTCTCGGAAACAGCTGTCGTAATGAAAAGAGAGAAAAAAGAAGTGTCTGTTTTTTACCAACAATGTGTGATGTGCCTGTAAAAGAAACAATTACACTAAAGAGGAAATTTTAGGTATGAAACAAAACAAAGATAAGTTCTGTGAATATATCGTAAAGTATGTAAAGAGAAAATATAGCATCATTTATACATGAATAAGAAGCATGATTTTGGGGTAGGTTTTCGTGAGAACAATCGGCTAAACAGAGTGACCACGAGATGGTTTAAATTGAAGATCGTGACCCACAAGCGTGCAGGAACTACTGCAATTACAAATACTTTAGCTCTAGATATTAATAATTTATTCTGAAAAATGCAATTTCGAAATAGGGCAGGTAGTCACAGAGGCGGATTCAGTAAGTAATTTTTTTTTTGGGAGGGGGGACATTTTTCACTTAGAATCACCGTTAACACCTTTGAAATATTTTTTTTATTGCTAGCTTGAAATAAACAAATTCACGAGTATTTTCATAATGGGAATACTGTTTTCGATGATATTTATTCTAACGTAACCCCCGCCTATATATCCCTTTCTATATATCTCAGGGTGGCGGGATCTTTCGGGTGTGAGAAAGACGTTCAAGATACGTAAATCAAAGAAACTTGGTGCACATATTCTTGATCTGAATGGGCACACAATACACAAAAAAGTAAAATCATCACGGAAAGAAATAACACTTGATTGTTCGACTTCGATTCACAAACTGCACTTCAGAGCTCTCATCTGTAGTAACTAGTTAATAATATCTAGAAATTACCCAGAATTTGCTCACTGAGAGTTAATCTTTTAACAGAAAATTTCAAGCCTCACGTTTTCTTGCACCGTGCACGGGCAATGCCTGATTGAAACATGTGCAAACGTTTGCTTTATCAGCGAATTGGAAATACCACACTCGCCGGTATCAAGATTTTAATCGTAAATTATGCACAATTTTTAAAGAATTGTTTTCAAATGCAAAAAAAATCAAATCCTCATAAATTATCGCTGCAACAAACAATAAAAGAAATAGATTCAACTACGTACAAAATTTACACAATTCAAACGATTTTCTTGAATCAAAACTAAATGAAACGTGTCATGATCCTACAAGGCATCTATTGGCTCCCTTTCAAACACGTTCCCTTTCACTCTGAATTTCATCTATTTACTTATTCAGCTGGTTAGTTTGCAGGCACGACCACTCCTCAGATACCAATTCTTAGCAGTCGTATGCCTGTCGCTTTCTACGCACTTGAAAAACTTGTCACAATACCGTTTCTTTACATTGCGCTGGCTCGCTCTCGCACCTGGCCTCGCCGGGACACCGACGACTCGACCTTGCTTGGCTCGCAGGGGTTTTGGGCGCCGTAACCTCCGCCGCGCTATGATTTTCCTAGACTCCGCTAGGCGCAGCTTCCTCGCTTGTTGCGCTGACCAAATCCGGACCAACTCCCAATGCAATTGTCTTCCCTCTTGCTTCTTTTGGCACGGAACTCGCTCGTTCGCACACCTCTTTTTTTTCTTCCGCCCCGTTCCACAACACGTTTAACGCCGACGTGCCCACCGTCATCACACGTTATGATTAACTAATGGCGTTGTTAATTGTTCTTGGGTCGCTCTCGGCACGCATTTGTTGCACAGCATCAACGAAAATGTCGCAGTTCTCACCAATTTTTTTCACGTAAACTCTGCTCTCGGAAATTCCATCTTTACTGCTCCTTACAATACAAGTGCAAATTCCACAACGCTGTTAGAATTCGTAAATTTCACTGCTAATACAATATCCTCATAATGTCGGATCTCACGCGAATTCTCCAGTACTTAACTGCGCTAACAACTTCTACGATCTTTCAAGATGGCGGTTTTTCCTGACCACTTTACATATTCAGACGACTAACTACCTAACACCGCTGACGACAAAACCAAGAAGAAGCAGTCCGGTATATTTAAGCGTTGGCTCTATCGCGGAGGGGAGGTAGCGCGTTATATACCTTCAGGACTGACCCCTCACGTTTACCCAGTCCGGCAAATACTCTTGTGAGCTGTGGTCAGCGGATACTAGATTGCGTCCTCGCTGACCGTAGTGGCATGCTTTCCTCTGAAGCATACGTTGCGCTGACGCCGCCGCTGCATGGGTGGCTGTGGCGTTTTGGTGAGTGGACCAAACGTCACACTCGGTGATCATTATGGTAATTTTTTGACTAAATTAAGTAAAATTACGAAGCATTGTTGCCTCTTAGATGCGCCACAAGATAGTCACATGACTTCTCGGTATATACGGAGATAGGCTTCTGAGAAGGGCCCTTTCTATCTTTCCAGTACGTTTTCGAGCTGTAAAAACTATTCACAAGTGAAAAATAGTAGTGCGTAAACCATACACAGCTTTTTCAACAAAACGAATATTCCCTGATCGATCTAGATACCTCCGTGGAAATATTTTCTCTACCACTCGCGTGAACAGCAAATTGGCTACCTTTTTGAAAAACGCGTCAATACGCCGACGTAGCAAGCGACACCGCGCCATAATGTGGGTTAAGCTGAAAAGTGCACGAATGACACGCTAGAAACGGCAATGCGTATGTGTCGTACCGAGTGAGGACTGAGACGATGACAAAGGGGAGCAGAGCGCGAACCGAGTACGCCACCCCGTGTCGACGCGCATGCGACCGACGATCTGGGGGCGCCCAGGTCTGGAGGGCACTGACCTCAGCAGCTCTTCCTGAACTAAGATGGCGATATGAAGACGATGCGTCCGCGCGCTTTCCGGGCAACACGTTGCGAAATAATCATGCTCACATCACACGTCATGAGGTTATTTCAAAGCCAGGTAAGCCTCCCTGCATTTATCTAGGGAAGCAACTCTGATAAATAAACCCGCTCCGACCAGACCCAGGAACTAGAAGGCCTTTGGTTGCAATTGGGCGATTGACTTGGGGCCAGGATTCGCTGGTTGTAGTAATATATCATAGTACTGTAGTATATTATTATAGTAATAGTATTTAGTATAATAATTCTATAGTATTATAATATATTTTTAGATCTTTCAAAAGCGCTTGAGGTCATTTTTCACATTTTACTTTCAAAATAACCTTCATATGGAGTTGTGGTATCGTTCTAAATTGGTTACCTTCGTCTCTTAAACAATCTGAGAGAGTAGAAATACCGAACTGGAATGATGGGATATTAAATACACACCTTTCTCATTCATTACCAATTGCACAAGGGGACCCGCAGGGTTCGATTTTAGGCCCTAATCATTTCATACTATACGTAAATCTAACGCCATCGATGTTTTGAAACGGAAGAACAGTTCTCTTGGCAAATAATTCGAACATTCTTTGCAATAGAGGAACCAAAAATAGTTTTTGCTGCTTCGGCGCTTCTCGATGCTACATTGCAATTTCAGTCTTTGCAAAGAGTAGGGTTGTACTTGCCTCATCCTACATTTTCATATGGATAACTTTACTTCGCTTTCTCAAGAGTCAAAAGCTTTTTCTAATATTTTTGTGGCTATCAAAGAAAGCGAAAAACAAACTGACAAGAAAGATTGTATAATTCAAATATTTTTAAGGATGAGATGTGAATTGTTCCAAGAACATCTGATTATAACACTGAATAAATCTTATTACAAATTTGTTTCAAATATCAATTACATTGCTTTTTATTTTTTTTGGTATTCTGTAAGTACATCGGAAGTTACCTTTAAACACTTTTTAACCAAATTAACACGTTTCTTTAACAACGTCCCCCTAATATGGAAATGGAAGGATAGAGACCAGGTTGGGGTTTAATTTCCGATCGTTCTCGCACGGGTACGCTAGTACCTCTTACTTCTGCATCATGACTATCTCTTACAGTACCGTGAACAAACACTCTGTGCCGCTTACTCGAATGAGGAAAAGGAGATTGAACTCTACTAATATAAAGACATCTCACAAAACCGGTACTCGGCGAGTAGCGAGCGACTGCCCGCCGAATCCCGAGTAGTGTGGATGGATTGCTATTTGCCGAGCGATGAACGTTCAGTGCCCTCATTACCCATCGAGTGTTGGTCTTTTGGACATATCAAAGGAAGCGAACATTCGCCGAGTACATCACATAAAAATCGACTCCGTAGTTATGAGACTGTTGCTCCTCCACGCAGGTCGGCTTCGTTCGTCGGTCGGGAAATAACCCGGCTCCAATCCCGCTCCCTCCGTATCGTGATGTCTAACACAGTCTCACAAAACTCCATTACAGCCGCTCCATCGCATTTCACGATGGGAACTGTAATGACATTATTTGTAGAAAACAAATTGGCGGAGTTAGCTACGTCCGCCGCAAAGCACAAAATGTCTATTCTGATGCTAGGCGAGTCGCATCTGCGGCTTCTCTTATCATTGGTTGGCTTTATTTGTTACAGTTCTGAGAGACCAGCACGCATCCCAAATATGAATCCGGACGGTGGATCTACAGTAGTAGAAATGCGATATCGTGCATCAGGAAACTGTTTTATCCCCGCTGATGTTTATCGAGGTGACAGTAGTCTCAGTTCGAACGGTCACGAGCACGCTGCGCGTCGCCTCAACGATGGCGGAAAGAGACGGGTGGGCTGTTGCGCATAGTATCCGACTACCGCCAATATGCTTCAGGCACCAGTTTGCGTCACAATATTAGCGGGAATTTTAAATGTAGCCAGATACGAAAATCATCTTGTTACAACTCATTGAAACACGTTTTTTTAAGAAGAAAGCGATTAGCACTTTAAAAAATATATAATCGTATAACCTTTATCGTGTTATTTTTGATTGGTCACCGTTGAAAATTGTCAATTTATGCTCGTTTTCAAAAGGCTCCTCAACACTTGTCGCTTTCCATACAACATGAACAAAAGTCAGGTCTGGATTTTCAAACGAAGTGCCAGTTTTGTGGACACGTGGTTTGTAACGCAAACCGGTGCTGCGGAGAACGAGCAAAAATCGATGTACCGGAGGAGGCCATGCAATTCCCACCATGGTCTCTACCTACCTCACGTCGGCGAATCCGGCCACGCTAGAAGAGGCGATCTTGACGCTCTTCTCGAGGCGCTCTACTGAGTTCGCAGCCTCCTAGCGGACAATTTAAACGAAACGTCACGATGTGACCGAGTTCAAAAACGACCCGGGAACGCACGGCTGCAAAACGTTAGCACCGATGCAATTCACATATTTCCTTACCTCCGCGCGACGGCCAGATGTTCTGAACATCGCCGTGGTACGCGACTTGAGCACAGCCATCGAGCTCTCCTCCAACTACCTCCAAGTGAAGTCAAGATACGGCGTGGAGTCAGGGCTGCAGCCGTTTATTGCACAACCACCTGCCCACAAACGTACTAATTGGCCTTTGTTTCAGAAACAGGAAAAACACCTCCCGGAAGTGGAGCCTCTAGCAGACCCGGAGCAGATTGAGCTAAACAGCATGCGGACGCTACCTCAGATATTCTGAAAACATCCCCCCCCTCGCCGAACAACACGCCCGGGAACCGAACAACGCGCCCGGGAGTTCCCACCACGAATTATTACGCTCATGCAGTGTAAAAACAGGGCCTGCAGGGGATAGCAGCGCACGCGACATCCGGTAAACAAGCTTTCTCGGGATGTTAAGGTGGCAGCGCAGACGAAGCCTTAATTGAATCAAGAAATACAAAGTGGGAAAACCTACTACAAGACTTGTCACAGAAGAATCGCTCTTTGTGGTAACGCGAGCATTAACGAGGTCTTCTGTTTCAAGTTTCGCCGCTGCCCCACGCGAATATCGATAACGTGGACGAGAACGAGGAAAAGGGGAACCTTTCACTGATATCCTCAAATCGCAATTCCAGCATGTAGAGGAGCATGTCGAAAGCTCTGCGTGTTCGCAGCGGCTCTTCACGTCCGCGCAGAACATCCGGAATTCACGTACGCCGCCAAAGTAGCCGATGAAATTGTCCACTTACGGAGCGGAAAGCACCAGAATTAGACGGCATTACAAATGACGTCCTTAAAAAGCTTCTGGCGTTAAGACAAGGGGAGGGAGTATGCAACAGGAGAAAGATGAACGCCGAGTTGGTTACTAAAATCAGTTTATTATGTGCCCTTGTTAGAAGTACACGATTACATCCTTACAGCACCTACGTAGCCCAGCACTCAGTCGGTCATTTGTCATGAGAAGGGTGGCAGGCAGTGGCGGCGGCGGCGACGAAGGCGGATAGGCTGGCGGTGGGTCGCGCGCGGTTCAGCACAGCGTCCATTCCTGTTCGTTCACGAAGAGCGGGAAACAAGCGACGATTTCTGTGACCGTAGGCGGTGCATATACGTTGCCGGACCAGTCTATTCCTGCGTAAGCAGGGGTGGCGTTACCTTAGGTCGGTGAGAGACACAGGGGTGCTTGGGGTGGCGAGCGACCAACCTGAACATCTAGAAACGATATCAACGCGCCCGGGCGGTTGGCGAGGGGCGCAAGGCGGCCTCGCTTCGCCACATCACCCCACCCGCAGAGAGCTGCGGAGGGGGCGTCATTTCGTAGACGCCACAGTACTGTTCTGTTCTGATATTATATACAGCAAACCCTCATCATCATGAATTCCAAGGGACCGAAATAATCGGAGTTCGTGTTATAAAAATTCGAGTTATCCGAGTATTAAAAATGTCCCTTCACGGGACCGAAGTTTTGTTCGTGTTACGGCGAAATTCGTGTTGAGAGAGTTCGTGCTAACGAGGGTTTACTGTATAAATTCGTGACATAAATATGACAGAGGAACAAAACACAAGACATAGGGCGCACTGCGCCCTTAAATACACATAAAAAAAAAAAAAAACCAAAAAACGAACAAAACTAATAAAAAAACGATGCGACAATATAAGACATGAAACACAAAAAAGACATGAAAAGACGAAACACTTGACAAAATAAAAGAAACCTAGCCTAACACTTGACTAAAAAATACACAAAAGAATATTTTTAATAGCATCAAACAAAAGGACAATAGTAACCTCTCAATTTAATTGGAGGTTTTTGGAATTACATTTAGGTTTAGGAGATTTTGCATGCTTCGATTAAATGTCTATGAGTCTTTGGCTTCAGATGCTACTTTATTTGAAAAATCGACCTCTTGCTTCATGTTCGCCACAGTTTTTCACAAAACAGAATATTTCCTTCCATAATCGTAATACCAGACTCATAACCATTACATTACACTTAGCACAAGGAGGCCTTTGCCTTCTCTCAGCGCCAGGTCCTCGATAATAGCATTGGTAAAGCCATATCGATTAGGGCCAGGTTCTGTCCATTGCGTCATCGTTTGCGGCTTCAACGGTGGTCGGTCAGTCATCATCCATGATTCGCACACGAGCGCCTCAGGCTGGCATAGAAGACAGCGCGTGTACGCCGTGCCCAGGCATATAGAACGGTTTTCCTAAGGATGAGTCAAAGTGACAGTTCGCGAAAACATATATTTCAGAGAAGTATCCCTCCGCCGCGACAGCTGTTCAGCCACGCCCCTTCGTAAAGTAGTAATGGCTCCTGAAAAAACATCCCTATGCAGAAGTCTTAAGAGTTTCGCTGAGGTATATGCACGTACGCGAGTCAGGGAAATATTTAAATTTAATAACGAATGTGGAAAATCTCTTAACATGCTCTCACAATCAGTAAAAGAAAACTGCCACGAATGTAAATAGAAAGAAAAATGATTTTAAGCCGGAAACACGTGCACCGGTACGCATCTCGCATTCAAGTCTAAGTTTTAAAATAAACATAATATTTATCACACAAAAAGTAAATTCAATGTAATATATAAAGAAAAAAATAAATTTTACAGACGATCACATTACACTGCACTTCCTAATATCAATTATTTCTGCAGATTTTTGTCGGACGAGGACACCACAAAAGGAAGCGTCGAAGCCATTTACAAGTTAGCCAACTGCAAACGAACGAATGCGGGAAGGGAGTCTAATGGGCTCAAGGGCACAACGACCACAGAACCTTCAGTTATGTTGCCAGCACTAGCTGTCACTTTGGCTCAACCTTAAGAAAATCGTTATATACTAATTATGGCATTCCTAACGCCACGCACGCGGCACGCACGCGGCAGATCTCTTGCCTACCGGCGCATTCTTGTTGCCCGACACCAATGCCAGCGAGACCCACAGGTCGCGCCTACGCTCGAACTAAGGGTTGTCCGGCACCAGCGACGGAATGACCTCATCTCGCACATGGCCGACAGCATCAGCAGCGCGTTTGTGTCGCCCGTCCAGCAGGCAACGCATGCGCTCGAATCGAGGAGCGCCCACGAGGCGGTCAAGGCATCACCGCAGGGTTTCTCGCGCCTCCCACGCTCCAGCAAGTGGGTAGAATCCGATTCGGCGCAGACAGTCCACAGATTCTGCGGGGGCTAGGAAGTCATTGTGAACATTGACCGCACAGGATGTTGGGCCAGCCGCTTGATCTTACCCCGCTGCTCCTCGGCCGCAGCATCGACCTCCGGATCGCGTGTATACTTGTTTTTTTTTACGTGGCATTCGAGGGTATTATCTTCAAGATAGAATATGGCACGACTTTTGGCGTCTTTGTTGGTCGTGCCGCAAGATGTCGCGAATTGAGGACATTTTTTAAATCGTTTTAGTGCCTGAAATCTTTAAATTTCCACCTATACATAAATACAGCAACTATAAACAATTGATCATGTATTTCATATTATTGAAAGTAATTTATTACATTACAATGTGAACACGACCAAAACACCTGACCTAGGCCGTAGTTATGAACATGCCATTAGGGCACAGTCCTTTCTGTTGGATTTGTACGGCCACTGGCATTATTTTATTCACAATATCTTCATCTAATTCAAAAACGGTTTGGTGATATTTGAAGATTTTGCAATACTCATTCCCATTTTAAAACATTTAAGGAATGATTCCCTTGCATCCTTATCAGCTGGCAGAAAGTGTTTCACCAGTTCTTACATTGTGGTTATGACTTTTCTTTATTGTGAAAACCTCGCATAATGCTTTCTGAAAATAAAATAATTAATTATTTAATTATTAAAATGAAAATTTTTGACAAATCAAAGGGTTAAATTCAAGAAAAGTTATAATGCTCACAATTCAATGTCAACCTTTTCGGTTATAATACTACTAATTATCAATAAAGTCTATTAAGACAAAAAATCAAGATACATTTTCTAAATAGTACATATTTCAATAACATTTACTTAATTATTATTATTAATAAATCGTTATTGTTATTATTGTGTAAACCCCTGTTCACGCTGCAAAATAGGGGGTGCTCGAAGGGTGTACCAAAGCTATAACGTCTTGATAAAAATGTATTAGTGGGTCTGATAGACCGTCTATAGAGATATTCGGTGATGACAAATTTACGTAAGTTATTTCTCCTCACGTGGGATTGGGGACTCTTTTTGCTATTACCCAGGAATAATACTTAATTCAAGTTAACAACATTTCCATCTATATTGCTGCAAAACATACATAGTACATCTAAACATAAGACGATAAGTTCAACAATTTCAGAAAAAATATATTATCGTGAAACCCTCGTCATTATTGTGAATTATTTTGTTTCTAAATCCAACCCCTTGCATGCATGGTCATTATCATTCAACAATCCTATCCAGAAAGTCTTTATTTATTACAAAACTTGATCTTCCTACAAAAAAAAATTAATGTGTCCCCTGTTAGTCACTTTCCTTCCGTGTTTCCTCTGCCTGCTTGAACGGCGTCCAGTAATCCATTCCAAGTTCCATTTTATTGAATCCCGTCCCGACCAATAGCATCTGCTTCCTCCACACCGCGATTATATTTCTATGCATACTACTAACACCAGCATCCGCCCCTCATCGCGTCAAATGCTCGTCGGTCCCGTTTCTTTTTCTTACGCGGTTATTTGTCTTCCTGCGCGAGATCGTACCCCCAAAACGTGCACCTTCGTCTGCGTGCGCAGGCCATTTTCCTTTCTAGCATATATTCTACTTTCTGATTGGTCACTGGCACTCTAGCACTGTATTTGGTTATTCTTTGGTTATTGCCTTGTAATAATTTTCCTAATTTATTTTCTCATTCACGGAAATGGCTCACATGTTCTTTCACTGTTTTATTCACCAATTATTTTCTATTTTCCCCACTATCAATTATAATGCCATTCCCTTGTATCATTACTTACTATTCGAATCTTTGCTTCTCTTCTGTCACCCATTGTTAAATTTTAAAAGCATCCTGAAGTTTTTGATTGTTCTTTATAAGAAACCATAGGTTTATTATTAAAATGTTAATATTTAATTATTAATTGTTTAATTAATCGAAACATAATTTTTACAATTAACAATTTAACATTTAACAATTGTTTTCATTTTTATTGATTCCTACTAAATTTTAGGTATTTACTTATGATTTTCGACTTAATTATTTATATGTATTCCACAATTGCTAAAGTAGAAGTTTTGAAAGAAAAAAATGTTTACTGAGATTTTTATTTGCATATGGCAATTTTATATTTTTACGGGGTTTATCTGCTAGACAGAAGAAAGGTAAATTTTCGTAAACAATTTTCTTGCACTGGACAGAAAAATTCACGAATGGTGTCTGGGGTTATGTAAATGGTCCATCGACCTTACTGTTTTATTCTTTGATTAGCTGAAAGAGTTAATTGATACGTCAGTTGTTTGCAAACTTTTAATTTCTCGTTTTCTAATTTCCATGGTGTGCGCTGGCTATACGGTATTGCCTCATCCTCTTGGCAGCTGCCATCTATCGCCGCACAAAGTACATTTTTTTACATTTTCTCAATTTTTCGTTTCCTAATAGTAGAACCGAAATATTACTGGCAGAGCGTACTGACGAGCTCGAGCAGTACCAGCGTAGAAACTGCTTAAGGATCTTTGGAGAACCGGAGCATGATGGCGAGGACACTGACTGCATTGCAATCAATGTTGCCAAAAAGATATGTGTCCAATTAGATATAAGTGATATTGATCGCAGCCATCGAGTTGGCCGAAAAACGAATGGTGGTACTCGTCCTATAATTATCAAATTCACTAGTTATAGGAAGCGCCGGGAAATGTTTCAATTTTTAAAAAATCTGAAGAGAACTGGTGTCACCATTCGTGAGGACCTGACGAGGATGCGGCTGGAAGTCCTAAAAAAGGCTGTGGAACGTTTCGGCCAACAGAACGTTTGGACAACAGATGGTGTTATCATCGTAAAGGTGAGAAATTCCAAAGTTCGTGTCAGAACTGCAGCAGAACTGGATAGCATAGAAAATTAGGAGCAAAAGTCTATTTACTAGCTTACTTTTTAAAACAAAAAGATATTTAATTTTTTCTTCTTTCTTTATTTGTTTTAGTGATATTAAATTATTATTATTACTATTATTAATACTACTATTATTATTACATATTATTACTTAATTATTATAATTATCTTTCCCTCTAATTTATTATAACTAAATTTTTTTTTCTACATTTTAATTCTATTATTTTGTATTAATACTATCCCTATTTGTATAATTATTGTTACTATTATCTCTCTAGAATATATTAGTTGTAAGAAACTTACTTTAATTAGGCTAATTCTAAGTAGTTAGTGTTCCAAGTGTGATCACAAGCTAACTTATTTTACCTCCGATTCCTTTCTGCACAATACCATTTGAATTTTTCCACCGCGGATATCTAAATGTGGCAACAAAGTACGACAGACTTTCCCGCAGTACACGGGTCTCAGGAATTCTATACCTGTGCTTAGTGCTCCCCCCGGCCCCTTGGAAAGCCCCAGACCCGTTCGAAGTAGCCCTGCAACCCTTCAAGATTTACAAAGCTCTTTATCTCGGTTTCCTCGCGGTTTGTCTGTTTTCCACGTAAATGCACAATCACTTAAGCAGCATTACTCAGAAATTTCAAATATTATAACGGAGACGACCTCTTATTAATTAGCGAAACATGGCTAAAATCTACAATAAAATCAGGACTCGTATCGGTATCTAATTATAAACTCTTTAGGAATGATAGGTCGGTGATTAAAAACAACTTAAAAGAAAAGATGGGTGGAGGGGTTGCATTGTTTGTTCGAGATGACATTAAGATTAAAGTAGTTGCTCACTCCCCATCCACTTTGCCTGGCATGGAATATATGTTTGCGGAAATACAAATTGAAATGAAACGTATACTTATTGCCGTCGTTTACTGGCCCCCGAAAACGGGCGTTTTATCTGAATTAGAGGTTCCCCTTTCACAGTTTGTAAATAAATATCAAGATATCATAATCATGGGTGATTTCAATTGCGATCTGAAGGTACCGCTCACGAACTCGGCCGAAAAGTTTATTGATACTATCAACTCATACAATTTACAGATATTAGAATTTGGCCCTACTCACCTATCATTAGGAACTGAAACATGGATAGATCACGCGATCGTGTCAGATAGTTCGAAAGTATTAACGTACGGTCAGATATCTGTTCCAGGAGTATCAAAGCATGATTTGCTATTTATGGTGTACTCTATGAAATGTCCTAAATATAAACATAAAATGATCCGCTACAGTGACTACACAAATATCAATTCTGAGGCTATGTGCGACGACAGTACCAAAGCCCCCTGGCAGGAGGTTTATAATCAAACATCCCTTAATAGTAAAGTAGAAGCCTTCAACGAAATTATATCAGACCTTTTCGATAAGCATGCACCATGGAAAACGCGACGAGTGACACGTCCCGCGGCCACATGGCTTACAAGTGAATTAAAGCAGTTCATGCAGGAACGCGACTCAGCACCGTCGCTTAGAGGCTAATAAAACCATTGATAATGAAAGAGTGTACAAGAAGTTACGAAATTCCGTAAAGCAGAAAATTAGAAACGCGAAAATTCGATATTATTATGACATCTTTAAATTGAAAACGAACACTAAAGATGTTTGGAACTCTCTGAGAGACCTCGGGATTACGAAAGCAAATTCTTCTGAAATTCCTGTCAACATGCCCTTGAATGCCATTAATGACTACTTTGTAAATGTTTCAAAACCAATACCCCCATGTCAAGCGTAACACATTACAGACTCTTGCAGCCAATTCACCTGCGGTCGAGGATAAATTTTATTTCCATAACGTAGATTATCACGAAGTTAGTATGATTGTTCGTTCACTAAAATCAAATGCTAATGGCTCCAATCGAATCACAGCCAAACAATTGAAACTTGTCTTACCATTTGCCCTTCCGGCACTTACGCATTTAATTAATTTCTCACTAATATCGGGAACCTTTCCTCAAGCGTGGAAGCTTGCACATGTTCGACCCTTGCCAAAATCTGAACTGATTTCGGGGCCTTGCAGTTATCGTCCAATTAGTATATTACCGACAGTGTCAAAAGTTCTTGAAAAAATTGTTCGAAAACAGATTGTAAAACACTTAACTGATTCAGATCTGCTCAATAACTTTCAATCCGGCTTTAGAGGAGGTAGAAGCACCCAAACAGCTTTACTGAAAGTAACTGAAGATATAAGGAAAGCTCTAGATGATGGCCTCGTAACTGTATTAACACTTTTAGATTTTAGTAAAGCTTTCGCTCTGTAGATTACGATATACTAATTGCTAAATGCAAAAATCTAAATTTCTCTGATTCCACTATCTCTTGGATTGCAAACTATCTCTACAATAGGCAACAAATTATAGTAGTTGACGATCTCCATTCTGATCCAAAACTTCTCCACCGCGGAGTACCTCAGGGATCCGTGTTAGGGCCGCTGTTCTTCTTAATTTATGTGAATGACTTATCACGCGAACTTAGAGAATGTAGTCATCATATGTACGCGGATGATCTGCAAATTTACATCTCCGGGAAACCGTCACAGGTAGCAATGCTAATAAATAAATTAAAGGTTAATTTAAACCAAAAAACCAATTGGTTCCCAAAAAAAAAAATTTTTCCTGATGGTTATAATGTTGTAGTTCCTCGTCATTCACAAGTGAAGAACTTGGGCTTAATTTTTGATGATCATCTAAGCTGGGAATACCAGATACGAAATGTCTGTCGCAAGGTTTATGCATCTTTGCAATCCCTTAGATGTATCGACAAATGTCTCCCTACAAAAGAAGGAAATGTTAGTAAAACTCTGTTGTGTCCTCATTTCGACTACGGTGATATTGTGTACAACTAATTTAAAAGATTCACTGCTCAAACTCTGCAAAGAGCTCAAAATGCCTGTATCTGTTTCCATTTATAATATAAAAATACGATCATATCCTCCAGAGTTTATAAAGTGAACAAAATACTAACACTAAAGGATAGGCGTTTGTATCACAGCCTTTGTCTTTATTTAAGATGCTAAAAATGGATTCTGTCATATTTAACAAATTATTTCGTATATCTTAAATCCTCTAGATTTCAGAAATCTCAGTTACTCCGTATTCCAAAAAGTAAAACAAACTACTACAATAAATCATTCGCAATCACGGTAGTCCGAGAATGGAATAAATTGCCTCTCAACATTAAAAACTGCTCCTCATTAACGTCTTTTAAGAAACACCTGAATGACTTACTTACAAAATAGAATATATCATTATACAATTTACATCACTGTAGATATTCGAGTGTCAAATCCAATGTCGTTTTACTCTCCTTTTAGGAATGCTAAAAAGTGACTAATATGTTTAGAAATAACGTAATAATATTGTTGAAAATGTTTGATTTGTTTGATGCTGCCGGAAATGTATTTTCATCCAGAAGCAGAGGTGGATTAGAGCAGAAGACGATCCGTGCAGATGGCCAGCAGCTGAGGAAAACATCCCAAAAACCTGTCACTTCATTTTAGCTTAGTTACTATTGTATTAGGACGCAGCCTGCCTGGTGGGTTTTCCCCGACTAGCGGGTTTTCCTCCAGGGTCGAGCGGCGAGTGAGGTAGTGTGTTTCTGTATTAAAAGATTACAGTCGCTCGGGGTGAATACCAGGTTGCCGTGTAGCGCAATGGAGAAATGTTATTCAACTCAAATTGTTTTAACGTCCGTCTATTAATCTATAATTCGTCAAGAAAATTTGCCACATTTCTGTGCTATTTAATATTTCATTTATCTTTTTAAAAACTGCAATTAAATTATACTTGGTTTCTACTAACTACTTACAATCTTAAATGTATTTTATTTGTATATATATTACATCTCTTGTATGCATCTGACATGTGGTTAGGGAAGAGCGAGCCTGATACCTGAGCCTCGCCATATCAATAAAGGCATTATATTATTGTTATTATTATTATTATTATTATTATTATTATTTCCAATTTCTGTAGATATACACTGATGCCGGGTTCTCAAAATCACCTAAGGCAACAATGGTTCGCACGTAAAATGGAACAAGAATATATTTTGATTTTATATCAGCCAAGTCAGACTTAGAATTTACGGACTATATTCGCTGTTCCCAATAATGCGGCTTTTGAATTGTCCGTATATGCTTTCAGTCAATTCCAACTTCTTCAGCGATCTCTGCCATTCCTTGTGACCAATCCATTCGCTGAGACCACTACTGGAAGCACTTCCACAGCGCGCAATCCATACATGTCCTTCAATTCAACAGCCAGGGTTGGTATTCTTTTTCTCAGCAACAGTTTGTTACAAGCCGATCATCTGTAGGAACCGCAACATCATGATGCATGATGTTTTAGATATTTTATCAAAGAGAACAATATCCGGTCTATTTGTTTCCACTGTTCGGTCAGTGAAGATTACACTATCCACAGAATTCGAGCTCGATCATTGCTGATTACTTGCTCAGGTTGACTTATAATATGGTTGTTCACTTCACGAGGTCGTATCTTTGGCAAGGGCTTGGTGGATTACTTTGGCGACGCAGTTGTGTCTTTTAAGGTATTCTGTTTGTGCTAATGCGGGCATCCACAGCAAATATGTTGGATTGACTCGTTGGTGGATTTCATAGGCGACATCGGCTATCAATTTGCTGACCCATAATGAATTTTTATAAGCTCTGGTTTTGACAACTTGGTCTTGAATGGAGAAAATAAATCCTTCCGTCTCACCGAAGAGGCCCCGGTCTGAAGCCACTCCACTGAGGTTTTCTTATCAATGTTCTCCGAAGTTAAGTTGCAAAAATCTACCATGGAGTTCCTTTCTTGCCAGATATTCACGCGGTCTTGATGCTTCAGGTAATCAAACTTTTACTTGGCTGTGCCAGCATAATGGGGTCATCTTTCTATCTTGATCACAGATAGCTTTGTGAACAGACGAGTTGATAGGAGAGAAAGTACCTGACGCAGCTTTTTCTTCTGCTGTCGGCACAGTGTCTCTAAGTTAAGGAGTCCTCTTCCTGCACTAGCACGAGGTAAGTACAGCCTGTGCACTGAACTCTGAGGTGGTGCGTCGATGCCTTGTAAGTGTAGTTCTTATTTTCCTGTCGAAAGTCTGCAAGGATGTTTCTGTCCATTTTATTAGCACCAAATGTGTAAGTTGCTATGGAATAGCCAAGTATTAATAGCAGATATTTTGCTTCTTGAATTGATCCACGTTTTGCAGATTTTATTTACTTCGATAGCACGTTCTGTACAATTTGTTCTAACGTCTGAATCAAAATTCCAGCAATTGCAGCATTCCCAAATATTTGTAGGAGTCTTCAGTGCTGATATTTTAATAATTGTGTCACCAGATATTTGCATATTTTGTTCTTCATTTTGGACTTGCTCATGGACAACATGAAGGTAGCGCATTTTTCAATCCCAAACTCTAAACAAACTGCATCGCTGAACTCTTGACAAGTTCGAGCTCGTTTTGTAGTGATCTCTATTAGAAGCATATAGTTTGAGATCATCCATGTAGAGCTGGTGAGAGATACGAACATCAGGGTTTTTCTTCAATAGTACCCATACCCTGATTGTCTGAGCATTCGCTGCAAGGGTGAGTGCTATGCAAAACCATAGCAGCTTAGGCTGTCCCCTTGAAAGATTCCACGACGAATTGCAATATCTTCCGTCACGTAACAGCAGGTTCCTTCTTAATCTGCAAATGAGTTTCCATTCTGACATGCAGTTCTTCAAGAAAACAATCAGTCTTCTATCGATTTTATACAATTCGAGTACTCTTAAAAGCAGTGAGTGAGGTACCGAATCAAAGGCTTTTTGTAATCTATCCAGCTCTAAAGATTGCGCTGGTTCTTCCGTACTTGCTGCGTAATTACACTATCAATCAATAATAATTCCTTGCATCCCAGACTACCCTTGCGACACCCATTCTGTTCAGGAGCCAAAATGTGCTGGTCGACTAAATGACTGTACATTCTGAAGAGATTATAAGTCATAATTTTATATAGTGTTGGCAGGCAAGTGATCGGTCGATAATTTTTTGGCTGGGATCTATCACCAGCTTTGGGTCATATACGTTCTGCTGTCAACAGGTACTTTGGGAATATAGCTTGGATCTAGCAAAACTTCATTGAACAGCTGAGTCAGGCATGGTGCGTGGCAGGAAATATTTCCACCATACATTTTGGATACCATCTGGACCTGGTGACTTCCAATCTGTGTTCTCTGTACTGCTGTTTTGATATCAGCAAGGAGATTTCAAAGGAGGCATCTCGTCGATGTTCTGACAAACTTCATTTCCTTCTGCAGCCAGTAAGTTCCTTCATCGTGTTGCTTTGGTTTAGCCCAGATATTAGTCCAATACTGAACCAGGATTTGCTACTCAAATGCCCTTGATGGTCTTCATTGTTATTCTGCAGTAGTCTATAAAATTTCTTCTGGTCGAAAGCAAACGCTGACTGTTGATGGCGTCTCTTTGCTGCTTCATCATAACGCCTAATTCTTGCGCTGAGTGCAGCTATTCTCGTTTCAGACGTTCCTTTCATATTTCAGTCTCTTATCCAGATCCTTAAGGTTCATTTGCAACTTCATTCTTTTAGGATTGATCGTATCCCATTTTTACTTTCTAGGTACTTTTCCTTTCCCTGCAAGTACGCTGCTAGATGACTGATTTCCTTCCTGATTTATTAATTTTGGAAATGATTATTTTCTTCCATGTTGGTACGAATTCATTTTTAGAGTTGGAGTCTTTGAATGTTCTGACATTTTCCTGTCTAATTTTTCTGCCCAAACAGAGCAAACTGCCAAAGGGCACAGTGAACTCGTCAGACAGCTCTTCCAACGAAATCATATGAGATAATGTATTTTCAACTATGGAATCTATTTCTTGCAAGCAGCTAAAACTGCACTCTAATGATCTTAGGTATACGAGGTCGCTTCTGCAATGGACACCTTCGTACATAATACGGTATTTCAGCTTTCTTTAATTCATCGATAAGAGGTACATTACTAATTGACAAGCTTGATTTTCAGTTACGTGATATCTTTCAAAAGTCTTCTTCTTCATGTTCCTCGCCATGGAGGGAGTCTCTGATGGTGTGATACTTTGCAGTTGCATAGTTATTTGTTGTTTAAGTCTATTCAATTCGGCATCTGAAAATACACGTCGCCTTTGACTAGAATTTAACTGACTGCAAACTCGTTGCTCATTCAGTGTGCTGTCTGGATACATTCTTTCCATTCCGATGCATCCTTACTCTAAACCCTTCATACTCGTTTCCACTTTCGTGCTAATATAGTACGCATGCATTATGGAGATATTAATCTCTTTGTCCATCTCATGGTTGGCTAGTTTGCCTTGATATGGCGGAGGACCCACATGTGGGGACCTCAAGCCACTCCTGGCCTTCAGCAGATAAAGCTGCTGTCTCTGCGGTAGCCATGAGGTATGGCGCCGCGCCTAGACTGTTCATCTGCACTAGGTTCACCATTATCCACTGCAGGTAGCTCATTTGACACAGTTGGCCCGGTGCCAGAACCTACTGCGTGATCTTGCGAGGATCGATCGCCAACGACTCTATTCCTAATATCCTGCTCATAACAATCTCTCCGGTTTCGGTAATAAACACCAGTCGAAGAATCTCTGGTATTTATGGCTTGGGTCCGCGTGTCAGCCAGGCACGTGAGGTGAAATCCTCCCTGCGGTCCAACTGTAACCTATAGGCTAAGAGAGCCGCTGTTGACCATTTCACTGGTTCTTCCACCGCCTCTCTAGGTACTGGTCCAGTTGGGTGACCTATACCATCCTGATAGACCTTCCCAGAGTTACCTCTAGTAGCCCTATCAAGACCTCCTTCTCATCAGTCTGCAGGCCACTCCGCCGAGGCTGGTTACTGCAACCTTGGAGTGGGTTTCGACTTAACAGGGCTCCCGCGTGAAGGTGAGATAGGATTGGGCGCGAGAGGTTTCTGTCTGGCACATCGCACCCTTGAGCCTCTTATTATTTTATTATTATTATTATTATTATTATTATTATTACTTCAGAATATTAAGGGGAGTAGGTACGCCTATACAGCCCATGTTAAATTACTCTATTTCAGGTTGCTTAGCTTCAACATTCTCTTTCCTAGCCAATTCAAATTTTAAATACATACTTATTAGGTCTCTTTGTATGATTAAAATATTTGCTATTTCATTACTTTCATATTTATTACAAGAAAAAATATTTTCATAGTGGAAAAAATACAGAAATTTTCAACTATATCTGCATCTAGATCCAAAAACAATGATTTATTTTAAATGAATACACCTTCAATCAGTAGACTTAATCTACTTCTATAACTGGTATAAATTTCATTTGAATATCTGTATTCATTTCAGAGGTAAGGTATCCTAAAAATAAAATTACAAATATCGGGAAATGACACTCAAAGTTGAAGTAGTAATTTAACTGACCTTAGTATCCACCAGGTTCATATAATGATTTTGAATCTTCCTCATCATCATTAGATATTCTTTCTTCTTCCTCAGTTCTCTAACTTTAATTTCAATAGATTTATTAGCCTTATATATTCTTAATTTGTCTATCGCTTCAAATGAAGTAACTGTGTTGTAGCCTGCACTGATACCTAAATCTTCTAAAACATTTAGCCTTCCCATGCATCCTCATTAAAATTAATAACAGCATCCAACACTCCCAATTTTAATGTCATAAACCCTACAAACACACCCTTTGGAATTCTGTTCCAAATTAAATTATTAAAGGATTCATTGACATTTTGTGTCTTTCCATGCAAACACCTTTTAATAATTCTGGTTTGAAAGATCTCTATAAATTGGTTTTATTGCTTCCATTACATCACTAGGAAGGCCATGATGTTTATAGTTTTGTGGTCTTTATTATATTTACACCAGGAATCTTTCGACACAAGGAATGCATGGGATTCTCATCCAGTTAGCTTTATGGAACCAAGTACACCATACGGCTTTCCTCATTGCTTCTAAACTGTCAGTATTATTTCTAATTGCATTACCATAATAGTCCTGCAGTTTGTTTATTTCACCTCCTGTTAATCTATTCTTTCCACCTATTGGTTTCCCATCAGCCAGCTTCTTCCTTCATATCTTGCACCACACGTCTTAGTCTAGCACCCATTCTTTTGTGCACATGCCCAACACATTCAAGTTTATTTATTTTAATGTCACCATAGGGTTTTGATTCTACAACAGCATTGTACCCTTTACGTCTCCATCACCCAAATATTCAGTGCACTGAACACCTCTCTTTCCGTAGACCTATTAAAAATGTTTACAGCACTTCCACCTCCATCCCACCTGGAGAACCACTGTAGTTAATGACACAATTACTTTCATGTTTTTCAGTGTCTTTAGATTTATTGCAACCATGGCAATATTTTGTCAGAATGTCAACATCAAGCACTTTTCCAGTATCCACACAGGTTGCTGTCACAACACCATTCAAACTTTTGTGACCTCTTCTTTGCCAGCTTCCATCAACAGCAACAGCAATTTCTGTACAGCCATTGTTCTTCTACAGCTTCTAATGCTGCTTGCTTCATTGATATTTCAGCACATTTTTCAACACTAGTTGATATTGCTGTCATAGCTGACTTAAATTTTGTAGAGGGTTAGGTAGATTCATTGCCCCGCACAGCACTTTGCCTCCTTCTCGTCCCTTGCCAATGCACCTAAACATACACAAACCTTAAATTAACCTCAAAGCCATTGCCAGTTTTTTGATGTATCAAAGCACAGATTGTGTTGCAATTGTCACAGATAATGACGAGACTGCAGGCCAATCCCTTTCTCTTCTTCACAACTTCACCAACAGTTAAACAATTTTCACCATCACAATATTTACATTTTGTAAAGCTGTTTACAGCAATTGACAGCATATGTAAATCAATTAGCTGATATCCACTTTTCAAAACGCCGTCGTTCATTTGCATTTTCAGAGAAATCGTTGTTCAAGCATTTTCGAATGGACAGTTTCTCTCAGCAGAGCTGACTTGCTTTGTTCCACTTGCACCACTGGAGTTGGCGTGGTAATATTGTCTTTCACATTTTCATTCTTTTGATATTGTGCTGATTCTTATGCACTTTTCTTACCCCTGAACTTTAATTCGCGGCATATTCGCGGCACTATATAAATACTTTACGTCACTTCACAAATAAATACTTCACTTTGCAATGCAGATCTACTCACAAGTCAAACTCACAAATTCGGCAATACAGAAAACAAACAAAATACCAGAGAGAAACTACGGAAAGTGAGTTCCATGGTGGAAATAAGTGTAGCCAACACTTGAAAAGATAAATTTCTTTCTATATCTGAGTGCTTTCACAAATTCAACACACACAAACACGTAAATAGATGCAGGACAAATGCTTTTGTGAAAAGGGGGCGTGGCCATCAAGTGTTGACATTCAGAGAAATGTATAAAAACACATTTCTGGTCGGATTTGCAAATAAAAGTAGCACCAAACTCCTAAATACACAGGGAATGAAATTACGTAAAAAAGGGAAAATCGAAAATTTGACCTAAAATGGCTGTACCTACTCCCTTTAAAGAGGAATAAACCCTCCTCAAATCCTTCCAAAGAAAAATATGAATCCGCTTTTAAGAAAAGGGTGTTTAAGCGTTACTGTCAATGCGAAAATTGAAGCTCTTTTTCACAGAAAATTTTTGAGTTCTCGAAAAGCTTCATCGAAGTCATTCGAGGTACTTTAACTCGCAATGGCGTTGACAAATCGCTTACAATGGGCATATTAATGGCGTGAGAGATATTTTAAAAACACATGTACATTTTGAAAATACAAAAGAATACAGCAAAATGAATTTTATGTCATTTTTAACAGTGCAATTATCACAACCCATTGGAAAAAATTAAGAGAAAATTTGGATTCAGTTTTGAGAAAATAGCGTTTGAGCGTTTATGAAAATACGAAATTGGGAGCTCATTTCAACAGGAAAATGTCGAGTTTTCGAGGATGACATTATTTAAAGCAGATGTACTAATCACTATAGTAATGTAAACAAATCGCAGCTAATGTAAATATTAACGACGTGAGAGACAAGTAAAAAAATAATTTTTGTAATTTTTCAAAAAAAACAACAAAAGAATAGAGCAATATGGCGTTTATATGAAATTATAGGGTACTGGCACTACCAAAACTTTAAAGAAAAAATTTGGGGCCGTTTTTTGAGGAAATATTGTTTTGTTATTTTTTAAATTGCAAATATTGCACGCACTATTGCACGATTACTACTAAAAATGGAAAAAAACATGACCTTAATGAATGAACTAGTTATGGACAACAAATTTCATTTGAAGGAAAATCTGTGTCTTCAATTTTATAGTCTAGTTGTGGGAAGACACCGAAAAAATTCAAACTTTTGCAATTTTCGAAAATTCAGAGTTAACAGTAAAAATCGGGTTTATGCTACCTTTATAAGTGTATTTTTCTCCGTTCTTACAAGAAAAATAAAGAAATAATTTGGAGCTGTTTTTGAGAAAATTTTCAAAATGTCCAAGGGGATTCATGTAAAGTAGCCCCAAATTTTAAAGAATGTTTCTTCAAATTTCAGAGCTCCAACTAGAGCCAGATTGACAGGAGTTTCTTCAATTTGGAAAAAAAATCCACGTATGGTTTAGACCCTAATAGTATTCATAGACGGACGTTTTGAAAAAAAAAAAAAAATCGGTGCCAAGTGACCCAAAAGTGCATTTCCGTTGAAATGTCGAAATCGATTTTCCGTAGCATTATGTAATTTTCCTACACTACGTATATATACGAAAAAGTAAAAATTGCACAGGCGGAAAAATAATCGTTCAGGCTACTTCCACTGACGTAAAAAATACGATACAATGGTACTGTATACTAAATCAGTAATGTACAGTACATCAATTTCTGTGCCTGGGCAAACGAATATCACATTGCGAAATCAAAAGCACATTTTGACGAATGCAATTAACAGTATCGTTTTCCCCCTTCAGCTTACGAATTAGACTAATCATTGTAGCGACTGCTTTACCTGGAGCCTTCAATAAATACACGCTTCCGCTTGTAAATTCATTTCTGCGCCTAGGTAAACGAAAGACTAGTTGTGCAAATAAGAACACATTTTTTTGCATAGTATTCACGGAATTATAATTTTTACTGCAGCGTGAATAGCCACCGGAAGGAATATTTTTTGGAATCCGCTGCGAGAGTTCCGACGTAAACGCATGCTTCATCTTGTAAATCCATTTCTGTATTTGGGCTCCGTATACGTACGGATATACGGAGTAATATACGTAGTAAAGAGAAAGTTATATGATGCTGCGCCAAAACCCCTTTTTTCGACTTATTGTGCGCCCCTGATACAGAATATGTGGATAAATCATGTTCTAAAATGTAGCAAATTACTCCCTCTACACGTGAAGTACTCAGATTTCAGAAATTGTGGGTCTTGTTGATTCAAATGTATAATCGAGTTGAGCAGCCAGTACCTAAACAAACTAAAAGGAAGCAAATATAGCAAGTAACGAACATGACAAAAATTACAAACATCGACAAGCGCATAATACTACCAAAAACTTACAATTACTTATACATGATTTTTTCTAACGTGGCATCTGTACGTAGTATCTCCAAGATGGAATATGGCTCGACTTTTTGCGTCTTTCTCGGTCCTGCCGCAAGGTGTCGCATGATCGCGACTGTACAAAAAGTGGTGCAGATTACGCAACTAGTGGCACGACTGAGAAAGCCGCGGAAAGGCGCGCCATATTCCATCTTCGAGATACTACCCTCAGATGCCTCATAAGAAAAACCCAAGTATATAATGCGCTTCCAGTATCTGACTTAAGGCTAAATCCATCGACACTGGTTCAATTTGTCGCCATCACGTGGTAGCACCAAAATAAGCAAAATTAAATAGACCGATAACGTCTGAAGAAATGGTCCGATTTTCGATCTATAAACGTCATTGGACTCCTTTTTAAAATATAATTTACGCTACGCCAAATTTTCAAAAACGATTTCCAAAAAAAAAAAAATTTTCTCATAGTTTCGGGAAGAAATAAAAAACGTGGGCTTACAGCGCGATGACGACGTGCTTCCTGAATCCAACGCAGTGTCAATCATGCAAATCGGATGAATAGGAGCGGCGTAAAGTGAAATTTGAAAAACACCTTCTCCCCCCCCTTCACCACTACAAACCGTTGCATCACCCGACCTTTGTGGGCCCTCCCTCTACGCAGCCGAACGGCCAAACCCGGCGGCCTGCGGCGCGAAAGGAGGCCGAACTTTTGGGCAGGCAAACCAGGCAGTCGGTTTATGCTTTCGTCCCTTTCAATCTCAATATATTTTTCTCCACTTATCAAACTAGTGATGCTGTAACACAACCAAACGGTCTCGTATGATCTGTAATAGTCGTATTTTGTAGGTATATATCTCGTTCACGTATTTCCGTCTTCCTTCGAATACCATCAAAACATTATTTGAGGCATTACTCAAAATATCGATTCCGATTTAGAAACTGATTTCAAAAAGAAAATTGAACTAATTGTGTAGATATCACCAATATTCCATGTCCTTACATCTTATTTTACATATATTTTACTTTAAGAACTTCCGTTATCATTCCACTACCAGAAAGAATGAGCCGAGATTACGCACGAGCTCTTGTATCCCGCGACTCGATTTTTGATCTCAAAACGGCGTTTGTCTCCTTGATATATTTCACCTGAACCTGTTTTCCCAAGTAAAATCGCCGAAGCTAATTTTAAAACTGTTTTCGTACTTTCGGACAAATTTGAAAAAGTGGTAAAATAGCATGCAGGCGAGATGCATCCTGAATCCAAGGCTATAACAAACAGTGAAATCAAATATTAAGAATCATGACATGTCTCAGCTTACTTGGTAAGTTATATTGATATAAAACGAATCTGTTATATTTGTATAAACTTGAAGATGGGAATAAGTAATTCCTGGTGCGTAATTTTGGTACAAACTACGTAAATGATAATGTAAAAGGATATAGTGTAAATCATTGTATTGTGACACATTTATGTATTTTTTAATGCATTAAATTGTCACGAAAACAATAAAATTTTAACTCTTAGAAAGGAACACCACTCTAGAAGAGGAATAGGTTTATGAGGCGGTTAAATTATGTTTTGTTATACAGTTATTAATTCGGCAACTTTTACATTTATACATTGAGATACTATTTTTTAAGCATCGTACACGCTTTTCAGTAACATTTAATCGGGTAGCAATTCAATTTATTACATTTATCATACTGCTAGTAAAACGTGGTTTACAAGTCTCACTGATAAACCTCCTATTAGGGAATGTGAATCAGAATGCAAAAGTATTAAATCGGCGATCCTCATTTAGGTGTCGAGAATAGGGATGCAACATTGATGTGGATATTTTCAAAACATAGATTTTGTATAGACACATGAACATATTTCGCAAAAAAATGAATTTTGTTTGAATCTTTTCATGTGTCTTCTTTCTTTGTAATTATTTTGCCGTTCTCATCCAATTCTCAGGGACCGAGTAGCGAAATAATAGCGGTAAAGGTATTTATACCGGTATAAAAATACCTTTTCCTCTATTATACCTTTATTCAAAATACCTTTAAAAATACCGGTGTAAAACGTCAAATACCGATATTTTAGAGGTATTTTACCTTTATCCGATGTCTATACCGGTATAATACTTTTATTTAAAGGTATTATATTGGTGTTCTCTCATCAAAATACCGGTATTTTCACAAGAAAATGCCGGTATTTCAGTAGAATCATGCAGGTTGGAGGAAATTGTGTTTTTCTTTCGCTGAGATGGCTCAGAGGAACAACTATTGACACGGCAGAGTTTCTGACCGAGAGGGCCTAGGGTTCGAGTTCCCAGGGTGGCGGATTTTCGACATTAGGCATATTCTACCTAGGTCGAATTCCGCCGTTGACTAGGGAAGAATTCCAGTGGTCGGATTTCCTCAATGGTAGTTTTCTATGGTTTCTCCGATCATTACCTTGTCGTAGAGAGTAGTTTTGGGTAACTGGGTTCCTCACTCATATGCAAAACTCCCAGTACTTGAAAACTTTCCTCTTTCGCTCTAAAACACTCCCGCCGCAGCGTTAGAACAGCTTCCCTGGCGGGCCCGCTACATGAAGCGAAACTCTCTTCGCCAAATACCTAAGGAATGCTGTTGCATCCGCTCGGCACCCGCGCCGAGGAGAGGAAGGGCCACGCCGTCTCGGGACGTCATCCCGCACGCGGAAAAGGTGCGTCATGACGTGTCCAGATGGCATCCCGCAGGTAGAAGTAAAGGTCCAATAAGAAATTCTTATTCCTTGTGAACTGTCAGTACTTTGTCGTGTGTTTAGTTATGTTATTTCGCGTGGTATTCCAAGGAAAATATGGGAAGAAAAACTACAAATATTGTTTATAAATATTGTAAGTATGATCCTTCAATGAACACTTCGCAGTGCTTATTGCTCAATTGCATTCATGTTGTGAAGGTATGAACAATCTGTTCTTTTATATAAGCGTACATGTGAAATTCCGTGTGAGATCAGCCAAAAATTTGCACTCTCTAATCGGACTCCACTCCACTCCCTCCGTAACTGTAGTGAAATTATCTTATAGAATCGTCTTTTGACTTAAAAATGTTTATGAACTACACGTGACATTCAACAATCCTTCCTTTATTATTTTATTGTTATTTATCATGTTTGAAGCAAATTAGTCATTTACCGTTTATTTAGAGGGAAAGGTACATACACTTGATTTCTATTATTAAAAAAGTTGTATAAAAAGAAAGGTATTCCCAAACCTTATGTTTTAGAAAGCATGGGCTCTGACTTCCTGTTTTGAGTCCCGATGGGTTGGGGTTCCTTGTGCCTGCGGATTTTCCCCGCCCGCTCGAGAGAAACAATGAGCAGCTCTTCCAGGTATTTTGTCTAATCCTCACTTGCAATATTTAAAGCAGTAACGGTTCAATTATATGGAATTTTTACAACTTCATAGTATAGAGAATCAGTCAGTTAGCTACTGAACACGAAATAGACATGAATTTGTTCTTTCTGTATGTGAAACATTTTGCTTTAAGTCTAAATGTACCGACACTAGTTCAATTTGTCGCCACCACGTGGCAGCACCAAAATAAGCAAAATTTACTAAACCGATGTCTGAACAAATTGCCCGATTTTCGATCTGTAAACGGCAGTGGACTCCGCTTTAAAATCGAAATTTACGCTATGAAGCCGTTCTTTCAAAAAATATTTTCAAACAATTTTTTTCTCATAGTTTTGGGAAGAAATTTTAAAAAATGTGGGCTTAAAGCGCGATGACGACGTGCTTCCTGAATCCAACGCCGTGTCAATCATGCAAATCGGATTAATAGGAGCGGCGTAAAGTGAAATTTCGGAAAAACAAGTCACCCCCCCTTCCCACTCCGCAGGTTGCGTCACACTACCCTAGTGGGCGCTCCCTCGACGCAACCGAACGGCCAAACCCGACAGCCTGCGGCACGGGAGGAGGCCGTGCTCTCAGGCAGGCAAGACAAGCAGGTTTATGCTTTCGTCCCTTTCAATTTAATATATTTTTCTCCACTTATCAAACTAGTGATGCTGTAACACAACCAAACTGTCTCGTATCATCTCTAATAGACGTATAAAACTATATATCTTGTTCACATATTTCCGTCTTCCTTCGAATACCATCAAAACATTTGAGGCATTACTCAAAATATCGATTCCAATTTGGAAACTGATTTCAAAATGAAAATTGACCTAATTGAGTAGATATCACCAATATTCCATGTTCTAACACCTTATTTTACATACATTTTACTTCTAAATCTTCCGTTATCATTCCACTACCAGAAAGAATGAGCCGAGATTACGCCCAAACTCATAATTCCTGCGACTCAATTTTTGATCTTCAAACGGCGTTTGTCTCCTTGATAGATTTCACCTGATGAACCTGTTTTCCCAAGTAAAATCGCCGAAGCTAATATTAAAACTGTTTTCGTACTTTCGGACAAATTTGAAAAAGTGGTAACATAGCTCGCAGGCGAAATGCATCCTGAATCCAACGCTGTAACAAACATTGAAATCTAATATTAAGAATCATGACATGTCCCAGCTTACTTGGTAAGTTATATTGATATAAAACGAAACTGTTATATTTGTATAAACTTGGAAGATGGGAATAAGTAGTTCCCGGCGCGTCATTTTGGTACAAACTACGTAAATGATAATGTAAAAGGATATAGTGTAAATCATTGTATTGTGACACATTTATGTATTTTTTAATGCATTAAATTGTCACGAAAACAATAAAATTTTAACTCTTAGAAAGGAACACCACTCTAGAAGAGGAATAGGTTTATGAGGCGGTTAAATTATGTTTTGTTATACAGTTATTAATTCGGCAACTTTTACATTTATACATTGAGATACAATTTTTCTAAAGATCGTACACGACTTTATGTAACATTTAATGGGGTAACAATTGAATTTATAAGATTTAATTTACTACTTCTAAAACGTGGTTTACCAGACTCATTGATAAACCTCCTATTTCGGGATGTGAATCAGAATGCAAAAGTTTTAAATCAGCGATCCTCATCTGTGTCGAAAATAGGGATGCAACATTGATGTTGATATTTTCAAAACATAGATTTTGTATAGACACATGAACATATTTCGTAACAAAATGAAACATTTATTAAAACTAATGTTTCTTATCGATGTTTAAGCGGGATGTTTATCGCGGGATAAAAGAGCTCGTGCGTAATCTCGGCTCATTCTTTCTGGTAGTGGAATGATAACGGAAGTTGTACTACAGCTTCCGGGTCAATGACCCCCATCTCGATCAGGTTTTTCGTCCAGTTTCCCTGATCCATTGAGCAAATGCTGAGATGGCCCCTTGTTTTGCTTCTGGACATAAATGTAACTTCATTTCCTGTGCACGTCTTCTAGAATTCAGTGGGAAACACAATTATTCAAATTATCGTTTCCATGTCGCGGCAGGAAGTAATAAGAGCCAAAATTTATTGCTTATTTATCCATGAAAATAGATTTTATTACATGGGAGTTTTTGTTTTTTCTCCTTTCAAAATTCAAAATTTACAAAGTAGATTTTTTATGACTTAAAAAAGTAGGATCACAGAATTTTGAAAATGTGCACACAATTCACTTTTCCCCATAGCACGTCATACGCAGTTTTTAACTGTTTTTTATGTAAAATAAATAAAAAATAAAATAAGTTCTTAGAAGTAGAATGTATGTAAAATAAGATGTAAGGACATGGAATATTGGTGATATCTACACAATTAGTTCAATTTTCTTTTTGAAATCAGTTTCTAAATCGGAATCGATATTTTGAGTAATGAAATGTTTTGATGGTATTCGAAGGAAGACGGAAATACGTGAACGAGATATATACCTACAAAATACGACTATTACAGATCATACGAGACCGTTTGGTTGTGTTACAGCATCACTAGTTTGATAAGTGGAGAAAAATATATTGAGATTGAAAGGGGCGAAAGCATAAACCGACTGCCTGGCTTGCCTGCCTAAAAGTTCGGCCTCCTTTCGCGCCGCAGGCCACCGGGTTTGGACGTTCGGCTGCATGGAGGGAGGGCCCACAAGGGTCCGGTGACGATACTGTTTATAGCGGCGAAGGGGGGGAGGTGTTTTTCAAATTTCACTTTACGCCGCTCCTATTCATCCGATTTGCATGATTGACACTGCGTTGGATTCAGGAAGCTCGTCGTCATCGCGCTATAAGCCCACATTTTTTAATTTCTTCTCAGAACTATGAGAATTTTTTTTAATGCTTCGTAGCGTAAATTCTATTTTAAAAAGGAGTCCACTGCCGTTTACAGATCGAAAATCGGACCATTGCTTCAGACGTTATCGGTCTAATAAATTCCCTGTGATAGTGCTGCGATGTATTGATTTTTCCTATAAGTATTTTTCGGTACATTTAGCCTTAATGATCTAAAAAACCGGCTTATTTGCGTACTGAAACCAATACCAAAAATTGCCACCCAACACTTTCCCGCCACATGTGTCGTAACATGCCAAAATGGATTTACAGACAAAATTATCATAAAGAAAAAATGCAAGGTCCTTTCCTAAAAGTATATTTCTGAAATATCAACAATCAAGTACATACTTCAAACAAGCATTTTATTATATGTCACGGAGGCTTTTCCAAGTAATGTACAAAATTTGAATCTTACATGGCAGCATTCTCATTAAATCACAGTAAACAATAGCATTTAAAAGATCTTGTTTTAAGTTTCAGAAACCATGTATTTATGAGAGAAGAAACCTTCAGTAATTGACTTGATAAAATCTTCATAAAATTCAAAACATACTGCCGCAATTCACATTAAGTACAATCTTGAACTATTTTTACATCCACTCAAATAACATACAATGGAGCCACTTGAGAAATCTTTTGGAGCTAGAATTAAATTATCATCATCATAATCACTGATCATTATTATTGAAATAATTTTCAAATATTTTAAATAGATAAATTATTCTCAAATATTACAATTGCTTGGATAAAAATATCAACATTCTTATAAGACAAAAAACTTCCAGTTCCACCATATAAAAATATAAATGTAGGTTTATTCAATTCTGGCAAGGAAAATGATAGCATTTTTGAATGCACATAGAGCTCAAACAGAGATTCTTACAGAAAATTCAATCAACTAATATACCTTCTCCATGTTTTATTCACTAATAACACTTCACATGGTTCAGAATAAATATTTTTATTAAAACAAAATTATTGGTAATAATCTGCCAAGGTACTTTTTTCTGTCTATAAAACTTCATATTAAAAGAAAAAATGTTTGCAATGGGCCATCACTTTAAAACCACCTATTATAGTTAACAATTCACACTTTCTGAACTCTCGTTTTAATATAAAATCACTTGAAGTATTATAAGCTGATTAATCATAAAAATCCTGAGACTTTCTAGAAAGCCTCAGGATAGATATTAAGCCTTCTCCTCTATAAAATTGTCAAGTGTTCTTTGAATGTCTAGTTTTTTATACAACACTGGAAATAGCCAGGTTTATCTTTTGGCAAATGAAACTTCTAAACATAAGGAACAATAACACACCAAGCTCAAAATAAACAATTACCTTTCATTAGTTTTCCCTGAAGCTAAAATTTCACTGAAGGGAAGAGAAAGGAATAGTATACAATTATAAACAATACAAAAAAGAGTTTTTTTAAAGTTGCCACCAATTTAAAGTTTTTCACCTGGAGAATTTATATTATGTATCAAGCAGGAACAGGAGGGGGGGGGGAGTACAAAATACGAGAGACTTTTTGCATGTTCATAGACATAGAATACAACTAAGTGTACAGACATCTATATGGCAGTTTCAAAAACTCTTCCACTTCAAGATGAAAGGAAATCTTCCCTTTTCTGTACTTGGGAAGGAATATGACATAGAAATGTACACATTTGTGTTTGATTTGAACCAAAATAGTTTTTAAAAGTGTTAATAGTAACTGCAATGAAAATGTATCCTTTGGTTTCTGTTTAATTTATAAGAGAGATTATATTGGAAGAGTCAAATATCATGAATATTTTCTGTGAATTCATGTTAAAAAAAATTAAAATTACATTATCTCTGAAATAGTGAAATAACCCAGAAAAAGAGTAACCCCCGGAGCCCTGAGATTATACTTGAAAACTAAAGTCTCCAGGTCAAACCTGAAGAGGTGACGATTAGTTATTTTTCAATTTTACTGTAACTTACGAAAAAGTACAATGAAGATTAAAAATCTCCTTTGAACACTCAGCATTCACAAATGCACATCTTCAATATATTTGAGATTGTTTATCTGAACAAATAATAATAAATACTATTATCACATGCCAATGAAAATACCACCATCTTTATGAAAATTTACCATTCAATTAAAAATTCTAAAGGTAAATCCAAGACAATTTTGGATTGAATTATTTAAAGAGTATCTTTGAATTTGCATGTAATTGGAAGACAAGAGCCCTTCTTTAAAATAAACTTTTAGTTATTAGAAGTCACTTAAAATGTTATTTATTGCAGAAGATAATTAACCAGAAAACACCTTGTCTACATACACTATAGCCTAACAAATACATGAATTACACACAATCACAATCCAATTAAAAAAACTATACATGGTGACAAAGTTTTATCATAGAAAGCTTGTCAAAAGCTGAGAAAATAGGTGCAATAAACATTCTATTCTAATTAAACAATGCTTTAATATTGCTTGAGAATATCATCATGTAATAGTCACAAATAATTTATGATAACTTAGTTAAAGGATAAAAAAAAAAAAATAAAATTATATTTAAGAAACAAGTTCAAATATTGCTTGAAAATTTCATACAATAACTATCATGAATAATTTATGATAACTAAACTTTGATGTGTAACGGACAGAAATTCAATCATGTAAATTTCTTTATAATAAATCACCCTCTACTTCCAATGCTTTCTTTTTTTTGGTCTAGATTTAATTACTATGAATTACACTCATTACACAAATCACTATTTTTTTATAATCTATGAAGTATTAATGATCAATGAATGTCTTACTTTTAACTCTTTTCTAGATCTGTGAGACACTGAGCTCTTCTACAACATCTCACTTGAAAACAAACAAATCTCATAATGTAAAATAACCAGGACACAGTTATCACAATAAATGGATGAGTGAAGACAAAGGTGACAGTTTAATATGGAAAAATAAATATGAATATTTAAATAATTTTTGTCCTCTAATATATATAAGAAAAAGTATGGTTCAATAGATACTCAAAACAACTTAGAAAATCAAATTAAAATGTGATTTTAACTTCTCTTTTATCTGAACAAACAAAACATAAGTGATTGAAGTTCCCTTGACACAATAGACATTTTGAGTTTACAAAATTTGATACAGGTTATTAAAATTTAATAACTTTGACAATTCCAACTAATTCTATATAAAAGTTGAAAGGATAAATTAGAATTTATTGTGAATTACCCCTTTAAAAACAACTCTTTCAAGTAAAAAATAAAATAAAAAAAATAAAACATTATTCATTAATATAGAAATTTCATATGAAGACTTAATAATAGAAAATCACTTTAATTCTCAAATATTTGATTTCCAAGATGTACAACTCACTGAGAGTCCACTCTTGTATACATCATTCAGGTACCTTGTGGACATTTTATTTACAATAATTTGCATGGTGTCCCTACTTAATTGCTTCAAGCACTTCAAGTCGTCCCTGTCCAGGCTAATAAAACTCCACACAAGACTGAATTTAAAAGAAATTGCATATCTGTTTAATAATACAACACAGAACAATATTTGCTTTAGAATACTGCCTTGCAATTTTTTTTAACTAATGTAAAATTAAATAATACAAACTATATCAGAACTATAATGTGAATTATAGCAAGGAATAGTACACAATTCTTCACAACTCTGGAATGCATAAACAACACAAGCTGCCTATTAAGATTGTTTACCAAAACAAATTGATTACTAATTCAAATATGAGTGAATCAATTTGACTTCTTTGTTTTCGTAGTGAAATTTAAATTGCATGTGAAATACAGGCTCAGCCCTTATCAACATCCTCATAATTGAAGGAACTCTATTTGAATGTGCATATCAACATGCAGTATAACAAACTTTGGCACACAAGACAAAGATGTTTGTCACTATACTAACTGAATGTCTGCTACATTGAAATTGTTATTAATTTGCACATTGAAAATGGAAACAATTTTTATTCATATTCCAATGTTTACATTGGTCCATTTACCAATCATTTTCAACCTCCCATGTATAATTATTAAAATATTGTGTGTGAACACCGATATTAATAAACAGGACTCAGATTCTAATAACCTAAAATGTCTTTAAAAATGACATATATAATGACTTACAAGTAAGAGGAAAATCACCTAATTAAAAAAAATTGAATGAAAATGTTCACATATTCAATTAATTTTACAGTTTTAAATAAAATTTATTTATATAAAATTATATTTAATATAAGGTTTTTATTTTCAGAGGAAAAGTAATCCTTAGCTTCGATCTTCCTACCATCAGTTTGGAAAGGTCGAAGAAGTTATCAAAGATCTGTGTAATTTTGAGTGTTCGAAAAACAGAGTTGAACAAAAATTGAAAAATGGGAAAACATGACGAAAAATGACCCAATAACTATACATTACTATCACCTGTATATCATGATAAACATTCATTCACAAGTTACCTATGTCTAGAATGCACCAATGAAAAGATGACATGTCATCAGAATCTGAGCCCTGGAAACCTTGAAAGCTGCCTTGAGAGAAGAGAGAACTACAGCCATTCTTCACATGTCAGTAAGAGAAGAACTCATAGGGTACACATATGTTCAGCAAATCAACTTCTCCTCAAGAAATATGGAAGCATGTACTTGGGACTGCTAAAGCTTTTTAATTTGAAGTTTTTAATTCTTTGCACCAACATCTCAATTGTTGTTAACTAGCAATAAATGCTCAATTTACAATGTTATTTTCCTGAAATGTTTAGAAAATTATTTTGGACTGATAAGAAAAATCGTAAGTATTTAATGACCAAAATTTATGAAGGTGATTACAGCCAAAGTAATCTTTCTTCTTTGTTCCTAATGGAAGCCCATGAGCACAAGCATACTTTTTCAATATCTAAAGTGGAATGAAGAGTGAGAGTAGAATATTTTAACCAGACTTGTGTCCCCAGGACACAGAAAACCAACAAATTTGCAGATTAAAATTTCATTCAATTTACTTGACAATTTGCGACTCTGCCTGACTAAAATCAAAATATTTTTCTCAATACATCTTTTCATTTTTGTATCTTAGCTGACAAATATTGTGAAATGATTGAATTGGATCTTGAATTTTCCATTGAATCAACATTGGAGCAATTCACACGAAACAATAAATTTAAAAGATTAAGACAGGATGTGGGTGCATTATAAGATGCAAACAGATGAGGCTTCCCTTCCACTTTGCCAACTACATTTATGACAGCATAATTGGACTACCTATATTGTAAACTAATTAAAATATACGAATATAAAAACGTAACCTGGTAATGAACATTTCTAGTCAATTCCCCAATTTCCTTTCTTTCCTCAAATGACAACCACCCTGAAGGAATCTCCACCAATAAGCTGCTGAAATGAGACTACAATTCCTAGCAGATATCCATCTCTACTCAAAATATAACAATCTCTCTGCAAAAAATGTTCTTTTCCCCATGACAAATTTAGATGCTGACATACTGACACTTACGAGGCTGCAGTTGTTAGCTACCTCTTACTATATTAAGACAGCTCCACACATTCCTTATTTGGCCACTAGAGAGCAACAGCTAGCCAAATCCCAAGTAGTGAGGACGAGTTGCTTGCTATTTGCCGAGTGACGATCATTCAGTGCTCAACCTACCCACTGCGTTTAGGTCTTTATGTCACATCAAAGGAAGCAAACATTGTCATACACATCAGTTGTTTGGGATTGGATGAGCTCACTGCTCGGCGAATGCCAAATGTGTGGAGCTGTCTTTAGGAAAAAGCTTTTAAAGTGGTTTCCAATATATTAAATCATATAAACGGAATTGGTCAAAAAGCAACAGCTGTGCAAACTATTTGAGAAAGAAACACTGCACATAAGTCACATTACAAGAATACAATCTCAAATATATGATTAAAATAATTTGAAGTAATAATTATGAATTAAGAATGTTTCATCAACAATAAAACCAAATTTGTCCCAGTATTAGCAATAGTTAAAAATGAATGTCTGCAATTAGCTAAAAAAATACATGATTCAGGAACTTTTGAAATTTATTAAAAACACCTTGCAATTCAAACGCCTTAAATCCAAACTTCAGGGGGAAAAAATGGATGGTGAAATATGAGTTATTAATAAATTACCAAATACCAACTTGAAAATTACTATTCACCTCTAGTTTCTTTCAAAATCAAATCTTAACCCTACGAAGATAGGTAACAACTGAATTTGCCTACACTCAATCAGTTTCACGAGATAAATCCTATCAGAACAGCCACCTTTTTTACTTTAAGCTCCACAAACTAACAATCTACCAATTGTTAATGCAGAATATTAGCAGCAGAAAACCCACAAGTCATAGAAGATATGCATTAAACCCACACAAGTGTCAAGTGTCACTAACTTTAAACTACGCTGTGCTATATTCTTTGGTTTTCGATGACATAAATTATTACTGACAAGATGGTTCATTAAACACATCTTTAAAAAATACTGCATTAAATATATTTCAAAAAATAACTCAAGGGGTCTTAACAAAATTTTTTCTGGATCAACAACCCCTCTCGTTCATTAAATACTCAGTTCTACAAATACACTCTAGCTTCATTACAAACATCGAAAAATATATTATTGAAACATTTTAAAAAACAAGTGAATTTAATTAAAAATTAAGTACAATTATTTAACAAATTATTATTTTTAATGGAATGTTTAGACATTTACTTACAACAAAACAATTATTAATACTGCAAATCACGAGTATACAAAATTCTATCTTACAATTGCAAAGTTCAAATGCATAATACACAGTAGTGTGGAAATATATATAAATGGAATAATGAAAACATTTGCAAAATGATGTCTGGCTTTGAAAAAGAGTAACTTTTGAGTATCCCATAGTGACATATACAGAACAAATATTAGCAAAAGAGAAAGAAAGAAGAAAATAGCAAAGAAACCAAGGTACAAAGTATGAGGAGAAATTTCATGGAATGTTTGTAAAATAATTGTTAATTGTTATGTGACATAAACCGCTGCCTACAAGATAAAAAAAATATCTTGATTTTGTTCGTAATAGTAACGTGTAGAGGCAGATAGAAACAAATAGTCAAACTGCAAAATTCTTTGCACTGCCTTCTTATCAATGCTTAAGTACATTTTAAATCTATGAAGAGTACTTACCAAAGTACAAGGTGCCCTTTCAAGGACATAAATCATTTAACATTTTACAGAAGTCAAACTCCTGAAAATCTTTCCTTTCTGCATTATTTCTTCCATCAGCATAATACAAAATACCCTGCCTTCATTATTTACATAAAAGTACAAACAATCTTCACAATACCACAAACTTTCTCTTATGATTAATAACTCTTGAGGCTTGAATTTCACTTCAGGCTTTTTATTTACATTATTCGACTTTAAATTAAGTTATGAAATAACACAGCATCGGCGAGTGCGTGGATCCCCAACCATTTCTGCAGTGTTGCCAGTGAAACGATGCACAGTTGGAGTAGGAGATGCCATTGGATCACTCTCTGTTCCTACGGATGGTGGATGTGAAAAAACACTTCCATCTGGACTACTGTTACGAATCTGAGATCTCTGCTTTTTAAGGTCAGCCAATGTCCCAGCATTTATCGTAACAGTAACATTGATGTTAATTTTTCCGTTTCCTTCTGATATGTAACTGGTTTCAGCAGGAATTTCTGAGAAAACAAGAATAACAAGGTGACCATAATTTGCTTTCCAGAAATGGAACATCTAGTGCATGCACACATGTACTTCCCCAATCCCCACCCTGAAGAGACACCATTATTCTCAAGGACGGTGATCATCGAATCTCATTACGAGCATCCATTAAACACCTCGGCCTCTTGATCTTCTGTACACTCTTGTCATTTAGAGACCACTTGGATTTTGCCAGGAAAAGAGAGGCAATGGTAAATGTTGCATAAACAAAGCTAATGCCAAACATTAAAGGGCCTAGACACAAGAAGAGAAAGATGCTGGCTTTGTTTGTCACATCTGTTATGCTCTATGGAGCCCAAGTTCGAGTTATCTCTACAGAACCTAAGTGATACATAAGAATAATAATGTCAGTGAGTAGGTTACTCAGGTTAGCATTAGTATTCTGCACTGTCTTAAATGAAGCACTAAGCATCTTTGCAGAGATGGCTAAGAAAGTAGGAGAAAGGAAGAAGGGAAATCTCTTTTCAAGTAGAAGACATAAAGCATGTCATCGAATCACACTAATTCACTCTCTGCAATGTAATGCAAAATCTGACGTGTTCTGTAGTATGGAGGGCCCAGTGTCTTCTGACATTTTCCACCTACCTTAAAGAAAAACTCTACATACATATTCAACACATCCTTGTACGCCCCGCGATGTCTACCCACACACACAATCATATTCACATGCTCTTGCACCCACACCTACTCCTCCCCATAACACAAGTCAACACAAACTCGTGTACAACTCAACACACACAAAATATGAGGCTTCATATTTTTAGATTTTCAAATAGATTTATAAATTATTTACCTATTAAATGACAACAAAAACGGGTAAAGCTTTTATATTATAATAATTAACGGGTAAAAATAGAATCGTATTTTCAAAACTATTAAATTATATTATAATAATTAAATTATTTAACAGTAATTAATTACCGATTAAAAATAAAACAATCTAATCAATAAATTCAATTAAATAGCAGAATCTTGTTCCACCTACTTTCTTGATAATGAAACCAATTAGTGTTCGTAAACCCCATACATGTATGGTCCTCAACCTAGGAAGGAACAACCCAAATCTTACTATACCATTGGAATAAACTATACCATTGGAAATCACATCCCCAATTCTAAAAAACAAAATGATATCAGCATTCTCAACACTTGAAATCTGAAATAGGATAACCTAGTTGCTGCTGTTACCAAAAGACCCAATAACCTACTATACCTGATTAGAAAGGCATTCTCTACATAGTGTCCATCTGCGGTAAAACTGATCTATACAAATACATCAGATCTATACTGTGTGTGTATGTGTATGTATATATATATTCCATACGTATGATGTATTGTTATTGCATAAAACCCAAAATTTGATGCCATAGCAAGCAGGTTTGTTTGGCATATATTGCCTAAACGGGCATCTGCCCCTGAACCACTAACTGTTCATCAACAACTACCATTGCTTCTGGGTTGTAAAGCGTTGGCAAAATTTCAATCCATATATTCCAGCAAATTTGTCCCGAATTCTTCTTTCATTTCTTGTTTCTTTATCGTCAAATCTAATGATTCTTGAAATTCTTTTGTAACTTTCCAAAGACATTGTCACACAAAAATACTTCTACCATCGGCAACTTTCTATTGACTCATTGTGGGATTGGAAAACCCCAGCTAAAATCAATACACTCAGATAGGAATAAAATCTTCTGAATCCAGATCTTTCCATGTTTTCTGATATACTCGACGACCTTCTATGTTCGAATATTTCAATGTTCTGTTTTCAATTGCCGGAGAGAAAAACAACATGAATGCAGAAAGTTCGTCTTTCACTCTTGAAGTTGCGAATCGAGTGATACCCGGGGTCAAGTTTAGAATATTTTGTGCACTATGCCTTCTGCGACATGCAGGTGGTTCTGAAGACCATTGAATTTTCTTATCTTTAGATAACATAATTTCGACAGGTCTGTTATGAACATCTGGTTCTTCCTCTTCGGAATCATCATCTGAGGGTAAAGAAACACAGTCTTCTATTTCAGAACACTCTTCATCACTTGGTTCCAACTTTGAGGAATCATGAAGACCACATAGTCCATCATCTGAAGAATTCAATGTTTCTTCAATTTCTTTTCTTTTCAAACCAGTCAAGTACCTTGGTAGTTTAGAACACATTGCCTCAAATTCTCTGGTTGTCACTGCACACTACAAAATACACTAACGACAATGAAAGGGCATATTGTTTTCTTTTCCAAGACATCTGCGAGCAAACGGAATTCATTCCATAACTCAAGATAATCTAAAAAGCGATAAGTTTCTCCACTCCAAAGATAAATAAATATATTTTCTAGAAAGATATTGCAGCATTGCCGCTTCACTTCGTAATCACCACTGTGAAATATGATCAAATTCCTGTTATGGGACGCTAAAGGACAAAAAGGACCCGAACACCTTATGCGTGCACTTTTATGATTCTCAAAAACTATAATACATTTTTATTGCATACATACAAAATATGAAAGGTAATTTTGATAAAATCAAAGTCAAGAAATCCCTTGATGCTAAAACCAAACCTAATTGTTTAGGATAAATTTAAAAACGACATTCAGTCAAAAAGGACCCAAACGATGCAGCAGGGTTAAAATGAACAAGTAGCACATTACTATCAACTTACCTACTGCGGAATTTTTCATGTCATTTGAGAATGTAGCACTATGATTATCAGAATCATCTTTTCCTTCAGGAGCTTTTCTAACAGACACTAAATCAAGAACTGTATTTGCTGGATTTTCACCATTAACTTTTTCAGCCTGATCACCGAAACCTCCAGGGTCCGTTCTTGTTAAAGTAGATGTCTTCCTGTCACTGTCTTCTGGTGATGCAAACACCTAGGGTATAATTAAAATAACACAATTAATGCATTAAATGTAGTGAAGTGCTTAAAATTTACAAAGTTTAATGTTTGAATATTTTAGGTCATTAAGAAGTTAATAATACTACTTGAACACACATTTGTATAATTTTTGAAAAATTAAAACTTTCCATCAAAACAACATTTACATCATGTTATTCAGTGCTTGAAGCTCTATCCTTCAAAAAATTTTAAGACAAAATTCATAACTTTGCTTTTTTAAAAAAATTCTTGTTTATAACAAACTTTCATTTCACACCAAATTATATAAAAACTATTCATTTTGAAAAAAAACTTTACAAAAACTGCAAAACTTTTGAACTTTTGCTATTTTCAAATATTTATAGAAATTCAACGAAACACATACTGGAATGAGCTCAATAAAATGCATATCTAAGAAAAAATTAAAGAAAAATTTTGGAGATATTTTTGAGAAAATTTGGAAAATTTTACTGGGGTTTTATGTAATGTTTTCCCAAAACAGAAAATTTAGGTTTGAAATTCAAGGTTTTACAAAGTCAGCCAGATCAATTCAGGTATATCAATTTTGGCGAAGATCCACTGCAGTTTAGCTGCTAGTATTGTTTGGGTGGGTGGGTGGGTTGGTTGAGTTTCAGAGTGGACTGGAAGAAAGTGCAGAGCAGTAGTCTATAATCTGAAAAGTTTTACCCCCAAACATTGACTAGGAAATGAGACTGCTTTCTTGGAGTTCATATGAAAATAAATAAATAATAGCTATTAACAAAGATAAGTTATGCTGTGGATGCTGTTGCACCTAGTTTTGTTAAAATTCCAAGATTCAATGTGGTGACACATTACTGCCCATCCACCCGTCCTGTAAAACTGAAATTTTCTATTAATCTTCTTAAGTTGGCTGGATAAAGCAAAAATAATTATTAATAAGTTAGGTTAGGTTGCAGTATTGGCAGATATTTCTTTCCGATGGCAACACTACTATACTGAAGTGCTTCATTATCTTGTTATTGATGACGATCACAAACTTTTTAAATAATTAATTATAAAATAAGTTCTCTACAAACACACCTCTCTCTGTACAACAAAACAGAAATTCTAGGTAAACTTTCCTCAAAAAGTGAATTAACTTTCCATTCTCGTAAAGATACTGACTATTAATAGGTTATCAATATTTCACAGAACCAATAAATTTCTGAATTTTACTCCTTCAAAACGGTTAATTTAAAATACCTTCCTCCTGGACTGCGTGAATTCCTGAATATTGGATAAGTCCTGGATTAACCTTCATCCCGTATCCACGTATCAAAATTTACAGGAAGTCTGCTGATATCTCTTACAAACAATATACGAATTAATGAAGTTCTCCTTTCCAATTCAAAAGAATCTATACCCTGAATCCTCATTGAATAATTGCCATTCTCAGCCCAAATGTAAAGAACTTGTAAAGAATATCTACATTGTAAAGAATATCTAAATATATACCCACTTGTAAAGACCCACCCAACTGTAAATATCCACTTGTAACCCACTCTATATATACCCACTTGTAAAGAATATCTAACATTGCAAGCATCAAACATTTTAATAAGTAAAATCAAAAATGTTCTACAAGATCTCAGCATATTTGCACCATAAATCATGCATTATTTTCACATCTGCAATTTCTTTCACTTGCCCAGATGCCCATTATTTAAGAAAATAATCAGAAGGGAAATAATAAAGTAAAACATACATCACGAGCCTGAAGCCTCAATCTAGCTTCTTCAACAGTATCCTTCTTGGTAGTAAGTGATTTGTCTCTTATAGAAGTTCGTCTGACAGACTGTGTTCGTGTGTTTGACTGTGACCGCTTCACTTTCTTATTTCTAGCTTCTTGCATCTTCTTGGTTTCTTGCTCACTTCTCAGCTGTACAATTCGTTCTCGCAGTTCTGGATCCTCACATATATCTAAAACATCCATTAATTATGAGGAAGGACAAAAACCAAAAGAGAGAAAAAAACATTATTTATTTATAAAATTTATTATATACCGGCAGGAGTTTCGTCATGTTTTGTCTTAGCATTCAAATCTGCTCCATGTTGGCACAGTAATTCTAGGACTTCCAACTGCAAAATTGAGAATTAAAATACATTACATTACATTTGTAGTTTAAAATACTGAATGCAAGTTTACTATCAAGTGTAGTTACATGTCCCCAACATGCTGCAGCATGAACAGGTGTCCAATCATCCACATCTTTGGCATCTGTTGACACATGATGATCCAATAAAAATTCAACTACTCTTAGATATCCATTTGCCGCTGCAATATGTAGCTGAAACAAAATACACAAGATAACAACGACTTCCAAATTAAATACTTAGGTTCATTTAAAAAAGGTAAGATTAATTACAGGAGTAGCTCCTTGGTGGTCTGCAGCTTCAATATCAGCATCCAGAGCAACAGCTTGCTTAAGATCATACAGCATTTGAGTTTCTGTTGAAGCCCGTGTTTCATCAATAAGTTCTTGCGCACACCCGACCTTTCCCCTTCAATGTAATCCAAAGCAATTTCATCTTCGCATATATCATAAGGCATATTTCCATCTGCATTGACTGCCAACAAGTTGGCTCCCCTAGAAAGAAAATTATTACCAAATTTAATATCAACTAACATGGGAAGGAAAGTGCGGAAGATGCACTAGAATAATTTACATGTTTTTGCAGTGTACTCTCAACATTACTATATATTTCTTTCGCTTCATCCCTTACACCTTCTTTCATTCCTCCTACCTCTCATGCCTTCTCTCTCTCTCGCCTCCTTCCGACTCTCTCCTCTCTCGCTCTCCTCCTTCTCGACTCCTCTCCTTCCACTCTCTCTGCTCCTCCCTTTCCTCTCTCTCCTTCCTCTCTCGCTCTCTCCTTTCCTCTCCTCTCTCCTCTCCTCTCTTCTCGCTCTCCTTCCGCTCTCTCTGCTCCTTCTCCCTCTCCGCTCTCTCCTCTCTCTCTCTCTTCGCCTCTCTCGCCTCTTCCGACTCTCTCTCTCTTCTCTCTTCCGATCTCTCTCCGTCTCTCTTTTCCGACTCTCTCTCTCTCTTCCCTCTCTCCTCTCCTTTCCGACTCTCTCTCTGCTCCCTTTTCCGACTCTCTCCTTCCTCCTCCCTCTTTCCGACTCTCTCTCTCTCCTTTTCCGACTTCTCTCGCTCTCCCTTTTCCGACTCTCTCTCTCCGTCTCTCCCTCTTTCCGACTTCTCGCTCTCCTTCCGACTCTCTCGCTCTCGCTCTTCCGACTTCGCTCTTCTCTCGTCTCTCCCTTTCCGACTCTCTCTCCTCGCTCTCTCCTCTTCCGACTCTCTCTCGTCTCTCCCTTTCCGACTCTCTCTCGCTCTCCTTTCGACCTCTCTCCGTCTCTCTTCCGCACTCTCTCTCGCTCTCCTTTTCCGACCTCTCTCTCTCTCTCTTTCCGACTCTTTCTCTCTGCTCTCTTTTCCGACACTTCTCGCTCTCTTTCCACACTCTCTCGTCTCTCTCTTTTCCGACACTCTCTCTCGTCTCTCCCTTTTCCGACACTCTCTCTCGTCTCTCCCTTTTCCGACTCTCTCCCCTGTCTCTCCCTTTTCCGACTTCTCTCCTGTCTCTCCCTTTTCCACTCTCTCTCCTGTCTCTCCTTTTCCGACTCTCTCTCCTGTCTCTCCTTTTCCGACTTCTCTCTCCTGTCTCTCCCTTTCCGACTCTCTCTCTGTCTCTCCTTTTCCGACTCTCTCTCGTGTCTCCTTTCCGACTCTCTCTCCGTCTCTCCCTTTTCCGACTCTCTCTCCGTCTCTCCCTTTTCCGACTCTCTCTCTCGTCTCTCCCTTTTCCGACTCTCTCTCGTCTCTCCCTTTTCCGACTCTCTCTCGTCTCTCCCTTTTCCGACTCTTTCTCTCTTGACTCTCCCTTTTAAAACATATATGACTCTTTTCAATCAAAAACAAGATTGTTGTCTTTATGAATGCCCTACTTTGTGTTCAAATAATGACGAAGCCAGAAGGAAGGTTTCAATGCTTATGGCAATGAATGATTCAGCTGAAAGAGCAGTCAAGTTCATGCAAGACTTTCATAGTTTAATCACGGTTAAAGAGGATTAAAAGCAATTTTCATTATGTTACATACAAGAACATCAGACGGTTTATCCTTAATGTGAAAAGTAAACTTTGAGAAGAAAATTATAAGAATAATATATTCTACATTTTAAATAGGTTTATGATTTAGACATATTCCTGCTTTATTTACCAAATAACCATTGAGTTCTTGAATCCTTCTACATTAACTCAATACAAACATTCATGCCTTATGTTTGGCATCAAGTCGGCACAGGTTATCCTTATCCAATCTCAATATTAATTATTGTTTTTGAGGTGAAACAAACAAAAACAAAACGCATATCTGATTTTGGGGGAAAAAATTCTCCCTTATTTTTTGGCACAACTCAAAAAAAAAGTATGTATCTAAGTATGCATGCAAGCACACCCCCACACTCACATTCCCCACCCACCCACTTCCACAGTATTTTGTTGCTGCTCAATCATTGGAACCTGTTAATGTCCATGATGCATATAAAATTTGTTTTTTTAACCTAATTTTAATTATTTACATTTTCTTATTTACTAATTAACTAGATGATAACTTGACGCAGTTTGTCCTTTCAGATTTCCCTCCACAAGAGAACATGTAGCATCATTCAACTATTCATATTTCTCTTGTAACCATGATCCTCTCCATCCATGTAAAGTTATGAAGAATATATGAAGCTCTGTATCAAAGGCAATAACAAGCAATAACTAAGTAATAAGTATATTCAGTACATACATAAAGGAAGACAAAGATAAATACTAAATACTCTGTATTGTGACATACCAATATGTGGGACCTTGTATTGCGTCACATTTATTGTAAACAGGGTGAATTGTAAGGATAGACATTTGTAAATATGGCAGCATAGCAACGGTAGATGAGTTGTCGTCAAGGTCAACAAACTGCATTGCTTTGAACCATGGGGCGCGGCTAGTTGATAAAGTAAACTGTTTAGGGATTGGCCGAGAAAGCAATGACAGTCTGGGGCGTGGCTAGTTGAATTTGTAAGTAATTGAGGGATTGGCTAGGCATGACACTTTTTCTGACAAGAAACCGTAGAAAGATGGACCGAGTTTTGAAGGGCTGAAAGAGGGGAATATGAAGGCATTCCAACTTATGCCATGGTGTTGTGCGGATCGTGTGTAGACAATTGATGTTGGGAGTTTGGAAATTGTGAACATCTACTTACGCTCCAGCGTAATTGTGAATATCTACATACGCTCCAGCGTATGGTTGTTGGACTTAGAATATTGATGTAATGTGCGAAAAACTTGGAAATATTTCGAGTGCAGCAGCTAGAATTGTGAACTTGGATGAATTTATCGGCAACAGGACTGGGAGTATTTGATGCAGATAATAGTTTGCTGAACTTTAATATTTTAGGTATATGCGTAGAAAGAACCGGGAACTTTTAAAAGGAAAATTAATTAATCTTATCAACTAATTAGGCAGCAGCGATCAGTGACTTGAAAACACTTGTGCCAGAACGGAAGAAAAGAAGATGATATTTGGACCTGCAGCCATCGACACCGGGGAAGATTGAAAATGGTCTACGCAGCATCAGTCAAGAGCGTGCGAAGACGGGTACTACAATATAAGATTCCTCGGCCACTCTGTACAGATGGCAGATGAATAATCGGCTATTAGTAGGCAATAGCGATTATTTCTTATAAGACCCATCGACCCAGTTAGCCGGATATTAATTTAATGGAAATAGCAGTTGAAGATTAATTTGAATAATTGAATTAACGTAATCTTTTCCTGGTGCCCATATTCTTATAAATTTGGAACGGGTTACAAAATTAATTTTAATATTTTTTAGTTCAATTATATTCACATACCTGCTAATAAGATACCTCACTAAATGTAAGTGACCACATGTAGCTGCTGCATGAAGAGGGGTCCATTTCTCACTATCTTCAGCATTCACATCAGCACCATATTCAATTAGCAATTTCATCATTTCTTCATTATCATCAATACAACACTGTAACAACAAATAACATTTTTTAAAAGCTAATCAAATAAATGTATTCATGCATATAACTTAGAAAATGCTATTATTCAATCCCAAAATGCTGAAGATATTGGTATTGAGTTGTTCATCCTCAAGAAAACATACAAGTTAAAACACAATACAAGTTCAGCACAAAATTCTAGTGACACTCACTGTACATGCAGAGTAGCATCTTCATGCCAATATTTATACTGATACACCAGAACAAACAACATAACATCAAAACGCCTTCAAACAATTCATGCAAGTACCTCCTGGTTGTTTAATGTTAATTTAATGCCAGAACATCTGCCACTCATTTCAGATCTTCAAGAGTCATCTATATATTTATTGTTTACTGTTGTGGAAAAAATTCTACAGCACATTCCATTGAATTTAATAACACACAAATTTGCATCCTATTCCTGTGCACACTCACCAGTATCCCTACTTGATACCACTCTGCAAGGGTCTATTCATCAGATGAAAACTGCATGTCCTGCATGCCTAGCAATATAATTAAAAATTTAACTACAAAGTATATAATGTAAAAAAAAACTACATGTGCTTTTACATTAAAAGTAGGCACAACTACTCATTTAAAAGAGCCCACATTTCAATACCTGATGTAAAGCTGTTAGTCCATCTTCATTTGTCGAGTCTGGGCTAACTCCTTTCATCAGCAATCTCCGAACTAGCAATAAAGTAAATAAAAATTTTAAACAAATACTAGAAACACTAATATAACAATAACTATGATTTAAAAATAAATAAAATTCAACTGCTAATTACACGGCACTTGAAATTCCAGAATACATTGACATTAATTATAACGGTCAGTAAATATAATTTCTGTTAATAACCAATGAATTGCAATTCAGGTAATAATTAATTGAATTTCCATTTTCTCAATAATAAATGTGTTCTACAGTCCAAAATCCCTAAACCAGTGTGTTCCCAAACTTCTCTGGTCCATTAAACATTTTTTGTTTCAGGGAACTTGAATGGCAGATACAGAAGTCATATACCTGTCAAATGGTAGTTAATAAGGGTAAGTTTTGCTGTAGTTTTCATATTTGGTTCCAAGGTCTTTGGATCAGTGAACATGAATTTTTCATGCAGAAAAAAGGGGTGCTACAGAATGGCATAGTTGTTCTTGTACTAAAGTTTTCTAATTTTCTTAGTGTAGGCTAGCTTTACAGTCTTGTCCCATCTTCTTGCCAGTGGCCATCTATCGCCACCCAAAATAAGATTGTTTTCAAGATTTCTCAACTTTTTGGTTTCCTAATGGTAGATTAGAAATATTACTTTTCCACTATTAAAGAAGTGGAAAACCTCATCCTATATGGAAATTTTACTTGAAAAATTTGGATCCTTTTTTAATAAAAGGCGTTTAGGCTATATAAGTATACATTTTTGCATTTGTGAGTGGAAGTGCTTGAAATGACTTCCAATAAGGCTTTTCAAACACTCAAAGGTTTGTGATGAAAAAGAACTTCAAATTTCACATTTACAGTAACACTTAAATATCATTTTCTTACAAACGGCTCCAAAGTTTTCAACGAAATGTTCCATACATAAAAACAAAAAAGGTTTTACTCTTCTTTAATATTCCTTAAGTAATATTTCAGTTCTACCATTAGAATATCGAGAAACTGGGAAAATTTAAAAAAATAAATATATATATAAATTTAAACGCGAGAATTAATTTATCCTAGACCAAATAAATTAGATAACTAACTAGTACGAAAAAGCCTGTGCCATTTGTTGCACCAAAATTTGGCAATTTTCGAAAATCCAGAGTTAATCGTGAAAATCTGACATATTCCATGTTTATACGTGTATTTTACTCCATTCTTACAACAAATTTAAAGAAAAAATTTGTTTTTTTCTGAGAAAAAGTTTGAAAATGTTCCTAGTACTTCATGTAAAGTAACCCCAAATTTTAAAGAATGTTTTTCAACATCTCAAAGCTTCAACTAGAGCCATATGGACACGGGTTTCTTCAATTTGGAAAAGATTGTACGCGTGGTTTAGGCACTAGGTTTGTTCACATACGACAGCAGGATGAACAGACAGACAGGACGACGGAAGGACGTTTTGAAAAAAACACTTTTTCGGTGTCAGGAACTCCAAAACATGCATTTCCATTGAAAACTTGAAACAGATTTTCGGCAGTATTACATAACTTTCTCTATACTACGTATATTACCCTTGAATATACGTATGTATACAAGTAACTAGAGGTGCCACAGAATGTCACAGACTTTCTCATAGTAAAGATTTTTAAATTTCTTGGTGTGATCTGGCATTAAGGTCTTTCTGCATTATCTGGCCAGCTGCCATCTACCATCGCCCAAAGTACTTTTAACTGTTTCATAACTTCTAAAACAAACCTCATAAAGAAATTTTCTATCTTTCATTTTCTTCTTTGTATATGAACTACAATCTTCAACGGAAACATCCGTTTTGGTGTTCCTGATACCGAAAAAGTGTTTGTTTGTTTTTTTTCAAAATGTAGTGGTCCGTCCGTCTCCGTCGGTCTGTCCATGTCCGTCCGTCCGTCCGTCTGTCCGTGTCCGTCCGTTGGTCTGTGAACACTGCTAGCGCCTAAACCGTGTGTACAATCTTTTCCAAACTGAAGAAAGCCCTGAAAGATCTGTCTAGTTGAAGTTTTGAGATTTTGAAAAACATTTTTTAATATTTGGGGGTACATTACATGAAGCCCCCCGGACATTTTCAAAATGTTCTCAAAAACGGCGCCAAACTTCTTTAAATTTCTTGTTACAATAGTGTACAATACGCTTATATAGGTGGCATACAAGTAGGTCCGATTTTCAAGGCTAACTCTGAACTTTCCAAAATTGCAAACGTTTGAATATTTTTCGTAGCCTTCCTACAACTATAAAATTGAAGATCGAGATTTTTCCTTCAAACGAAATTTGTTGTTCATAAATGGTTGTTATCATAAAGGTAATGTACATTTTTTTCAAAAATCTTAGTAGTTTTCGTGCAATAGAGCGTGAAATATTTGCAATTAAAAAAATAAGATTTTCTCAAAAACGGCTCTAATTTTTTTTCATAATTTTTTGGAAGAGTTAGTATCAAATGCACCCAATCTGATGACAAACGCTATATTGCTCTATTCATTTGTTATTTTTAACAAATTACAAAAATGTAATTTTTTACCTGTCTCTCACGTCGGTAATATTTACATTAGAGGCGAGTTCTTCACTTAATTGTATTTATGAGTAATTATGAGTGTAATTATGAATATGAGTATTTATGAGTGCTTTAAATAAAGTTTCTAAAAAAAAAATAAAAAGTTTCTCTATAAAAGTGAGCTCGAAATTCGGCATTTTCAGAACCACAAACTCCATTTTCTTAAAAATGGCTCCAAATTTTCCTAATGGATAGTGCTAATTGCACTGTTTAATATGACGTAAAGTTCATTTTGGGGTATTCTTTTATTTTTTAAAATTACACAAATGTAATTTTTTGAAATACCTCTCACGCCGTTAATATTGGCTTTTCCATCAATTTCTATGCATTAATTTCAAATGACTTCAAATTAACTTTTTCGAAAACTCAATAGATTTCCGAGAAAAAGAGCTTCAAATTTCGCATTTTCAGTAAAGCTTAATCGCCAAAAGCACTGTGTATTTCTCAATAAAAACTTCTGTTCAGGACGAGTTTTTTACTCCTTTAATTTTCTTGAAGTAATAATTCGCTTGTACTACTAGGAAAGCAAAAAGTTGAGAAATTGTTAAAATTAGAGTAGCTACAGAATGGCACAGCCTTTCTCGTAGTAAAGTTTTCTAATTTCCTTGGTGTGGACTGGCCTTAAGTTCTTGCTACATTCTCTGACCAGCAGCCATCTATCATCACCGAAGTACATTTTCTTGACATTTTCTCACCTTTTTGCTTGCCTAATAGTACAACCGAAATATTACGTCAAGAATATTAAAGAACTGTAAAACCTCGTCATAAAAAAACAAAAAATTAACTGAAAATTTTGAAGCCGTTTTTAAGAAAATAGCGATTAAGCAATACAGTAAATGCAAAATTTGAAGCTATTTTTCACAGGTAGCTATTAAGATTTCGAAAAACTTCATTTGAAGCACTTCCACTCACAAATGTAATAATGATTACAAATCGATTGAAAGTACATATCAGCGACGTGAGAAATATTTCAAAAAAATTACATTTGTATAATTTTTGAAAAAACAAAAGAATACACCAAAATAAACTTTGTCATATTAAACAGTGACATTAGCACTATCCGAGGAAAAAACTTTGGAACCATTTTTTGAGAAAATGGTGTTTGAACGTATCTAAAAATGCGGAATTTTGAGCTCATAAAATTTTGAGAAACTTTGACATTATTTAAAGCACATGTACTAAAAAAAATTAAACCAAAGTAAAAAAATCATTTTTTAATTTTTGAAGAAAACAAAAGAATTGAGCAATATGGCGTTCATGTCATCGGATAGGGTTCATTTCGCACTACCCCTATCAAAAATTTAAAGAAAAAATTTGGAGCGGTTTTGAGAAAATCATTTTTTATACGTTTTTAAAATTGCAAATATTGCTCGCAACTATTGCACAAAAACTATTAAAATTTTCAAAAAATTTACAATTAATTTTGTGTTGTAGGAAGCCGAAAATCATTCAAACTTTTGCAATTTCCGAAAAATTCAGTTAACCGCGAAAATCCGACCTATGCCACCTTTATAAGTGTATTTTACTCTATTCTTAGAAGAAATTAAAAGAAAAAATGTGGTGCAGTGTTTGAGAAAATTTAGAAAATGTTCGGGAGGCTTCATGTAATGTACCCCCAAATTTTGAAGAATATTTTTCAACATTGCAAAGCTTCAACTAGAACTAGAAGGACAAGGGTTTCTTCAATTTGGAATAGATTGTACGCGTGGTTTAGGCGCTAGTAGTGTTCACGAACAGACAGAAGGACAGACAAACAGACAGACGTTTTGAAAAAAATAGGGGGACCCCAAAATGTGTATTACCGTTGAAATCTCGAAATCGATTTTCCGCAGCATTACATAACTTTCGCTATACTACGTATACTACTCCCGTATATACATATATGAGAAAGTAAAAATGTAGGTGTGTTTTGATTCATCACAGAATATAAAATAACAATAATACAGCAACAAAAAGTGAACCTTCATATTAATTGAAATTAATAAGATTTGTTCGGCAAAATTTAGTTTATTATTTGGGAATTTCAAAGAATATCATCAATTTCTGTGAATGGGAGATGAGGTACCTAAAGCTGAAAGACCTCTAAGAGTATTTTTACCATGGGATTTCCTTCAGTTGAAATTTATTCAAATGGAGAGATAGTGTTTGTTAATGAGATTGTAGTTCATATACAAAGAAGAAAATGAAAGATAGAAAATTTCTTTATGAAGTTTGTCTCAGAAGTTATGGAACAGGCAGAGTCATTGTAGACAGTTTGCTAACAAGTATTTTGCAAGACATTGCTGAAATGTTCATTCTATACAAAACTGCAATATAATCATTACAATATAATGTTACCACTACAACTAAAATCAATGTCAATTTAACTCTTGAGGCTGGAGGGCAGTCACTATGGGCTACTAGATTCGGGGGTGGGGTGGAGAGGAGTGGGACTCCCAAGGCGTATGTTGTTAAGACACAAGATAATACTAATTATACTAATAATAAGTTTCATTTTAATTTGAATTGGACATACTTTACATGTATGTGAATTAGCATAAGATCAACATTTTCCAAACGGGGAATAAAAGTATTTTATTTTCATTCTTTTCAGTCTCTCATTTACCTACTACACTTCGAGATTCCTCCTGCCAAATAATTAGTTTGTCCAAAAACATCATCTCTGAGAATTATGCTACCTCTCCTACCAGTACACAGATTTTTTTCAGATACTCAGAAAGAAAACAAAATATTCTTTATACCATATAGTGTGACGATTTTAAACAAAATTTCATTTAAAGTTTACAGGCTGAAGTACTGTAAGTTCAAAAAGCCTCACAACCAATGCAATCAGTTTTCAACTCTAAAGCACATGAATTACTGGCCATATCACATTCAAAAACTTATGAAACAACCTTCGAACACACAAACCACTGTACATTCTTCGCCATTTGGAATGAAAGAAGCATGGTTTGCAAGAATTTGTCGAAGTAAGAGTAGTGTATTTCAATTAATATAATTTGCCATAACTGTTACGGTTGCTACAAGACAATGTGTACTGTGTTAAAGTTCAAGAAGCACCTCCATTTTGTTAGTTCATTAAGTTTACTCTTTTAAAAATGTATACACTACAATACAATAACATAAAACAACATTCAAAGGGATATATACTTGTGACTATTATCATAAAAGTGGCTTTGTCTTCTAATCATAAAATTAAAACCCAAAGTAATGAAAAATTTAATTCAGGGGCACATAAAATCAAGTAAATAAAACAAAAATCAATTGTAAATGTCAAATGAACATATGACAAAACCGAAATAGTAACTCTAGTGCATTTTTCAGATTTAAAGATGTATCGTAAACAAATGTGTCATTTTTGAAGAAATCTAAAGGTAAAGTTGAAATTTTGCTTACCTTCATCAATGTCGTTTCGGCCTGCAGCTTCTAAAAGCATGACATTATCACTAAAATAAATACCCCGTTTACTTGATTTTTCTCGAGAATGATCACGATTAGCTTGCTTAAGCCATTCCTTTTCTCTTAAACTCCAAACTTTCAATTGGTGTAAACGTCTTCGTCGCGCTAAATGAAGTCTTTCTTGAGTGCTCAAGTGTTCAACTTGAGACATTTCAGCCACCAATTCCAATGCTCCATTTTTTAATATTTTATTTCGGACTTCAAGAAAAATACATACTTCAACCTAAGAGACAAAACTACACCCTTATCTTATCTCGTCCTTAAGCTGGGCATATTTCACATTCTGACTCCTTATCAATCATTTCATCAAAGTGTCAATCTTCTTGGATGTTCTTGGAGACTGTTTCGTTTGTTTCTCGAGAATTGGTTGCCACTTCTCAATAGCAAAATTGACGAACACTGAAACATTTTTTTGTCTTCTTCAGCAAAATTTCACAGTGAAAGTAGCACTATTTTTCGATACAAGTACATATACTTCTGCCATAAGGAACTAAACCACAAAACCGGGTCTCCTTTTTGAACCTTATTTGTGTCATTAACATATCTCGGACACAAGAAATAACACAATTCAGTGGAAGATACACCTTTCCAGTTCATTTGGATTTTCCTGTTAAAAGTATTTTACATAAACACAAAAAAACAAGGGAGAAATATGATACTGGAAGATGTTAATCGGGTCATTCCAACGCATCCCGACAATTCGCGAACATGCGCTGGCAATGCGCTAACTGAACCAATGTCTTCTAGACACAAACATATTGGATTAAAATCCGCCAACGCCCCACACACTACAATTATAGAACCATTACATTTCAGAACATTTGTCACACACACAGTTTAAAGGCGCTCAGCTGTGAAAAGTTAAGAATTGTCACTTCGTTCTCGCATATTCTCGTGATAAAAATAATGGATTCGTTCCTTGGTTCTCACCCGTTCTCACCACAGAGTTCTCACACGCCGTGATTTACTCGGTTGTGTTTGTTTGGTTACGTGGTTTCGCCGATTGTTTATTTACTACGACTGTGATTGTATTTCTGTACATCGATTTCACTGTCGTTCTTCACAAGATAATTCCGGAATTCTAGAATTCTGGTTCCGGAACTCTGGCATGACTTATTAAAAGGCTGGGGACTGACTTATTACAGTTCATGGGTTCTGGAAAATAATATGCAAGTTAACTGGTCCTTATTAAAAAACAAATTAATTATTCAATGATTCACTATTGTAGCCATGACATCAGTGCAATTTACTTATTTATTGTCAAAAAACTTTAAAAAAATGTGTAACGTACAGTGGGGAGAAGTGCAATTTGTGCACGGTTTGTTGAGCAGTATATTACAACATTTACAATACTTAATATGGTTCATTTACAATAATATAACATGTTACTACATTAATTAAATCTTAATTTAATTACTTTCTGACGTAGTACTTGTGTAGTATAGAGAAAGAGATTCTTTTTCCTTTTCCGTCCTTTATATGAAGAGAAAGTATTGGCCGAAAATGGAAAATTTTCCTCATAAAAAGCTCTTGCCAGGCCTTGGGAACGAAAGAGTGGATAAATCTTGTTTCTGTGTAGTAAATTACTTCCTATAACTTGCTGTGTAATCAGAATCCATGTTTTGTGGGCCCTGGATACTGAAAAATATATTGACCGCAAAACCTGTCAGTCTGTCTGTGGTCAAAACTGGCGCCAAAACTATGCAGCCGATTTTCTCCAAAATCGACATTCTTTGATCAATTTACAAGAACTCGAAGCCTTTTGAGTTTGAAACGGATGTTTTCATTTTTTGGGGGTACATTACATGAAGCCCCTGGGGCATTTTCAAAATTTTCTCAAAAATGATTCACAATTTTTGGATTAAACAGCGTCCTCGGATAGCGTAAAGGACCAGGGAGCTCTTGCGCATCGTGTCCGACTTCAGCCAATGAGCTTCAGACACCAGTTTGCGTCACAATATTACTGGGCCTAAATGCAGCCAGATACCAAAATTATCACTTCGTTATAAAAGCAGAGTTATGAAGTATTTCTTTTAAATATTGTATTTTGTACATCTTCATCGTGTTATTTTGGGTTGAAATTTGTCAGTTTGTACCATTTCCAAAACGTTTCTCAACACTTCTCACTCTCCATGCAACATGGCGGCCAGCGTCTGATCTGGCTTTTCAAACGAAGTGCCCTTGCAGCGGTCACGTGGTTCGTGGCGCAAACTGGTGTTGCCCCAAGGCCTGCTTTACTCAGGAGTAAGCAAAAATCTATGAGCCGGAGAGAGAGGGAGGGAGGGGATAGGGAGAGAGAGAGAGAGAGAGAGAGAGAGAGAGAGAGAGAGAGAGAGAGAGAGAATGGTAAGGTGTCAGTTTCTTGGAAATCTTCGATTTTTCAAAATTGTCCAAATTTTTTACGACGTCTTCCTGCGACTGTAACATTGAATATATATATATATATATATATATATATATATATATATATATATATATATATATATATATATATATATATATATATATCAAAGAAATCTGTTCTTGAAAGACAAGTCTTTCAAGAATAGATATCTTGCAATATAGCAATATAGGTGAAACAATTATTTTCTCAGAAAGGGTTCCAAATTTTTTCTTTAAATTTTCTCTTTTCAAATATCAAACGGGAGTAAACAAATTTGGTGCTAGTCTCATTTCCGGCGAACTTTGTATTTTCGAAAATTACATAAAGTTAATAGTCTAAAACTAATAAGATAAAGATGGAGATTTTATTCCATGACGAAGGACATGATGAGGGATAAGAGCCCAAATTTATTGCTGATTTACCCATGGAAATAGATTTTATCACATTGAAGCGAACATTTTGTTAACAATCCTTGCAAAAAAACGCTCATTTTCTTTCTGTATTCAAAATTCAAGTAGTATATGGCTTAGGATAGGGATCACAGAATTTTGGAGACATGCACAGAATTCACTTCTCCCCATTACACGTCACACACAGTTTTTGATGTTTTTGACGTAAAATAAATAAATAAAAGATGAAATGTGTTCTAACGAGAGACATACATATTAGCAACTATATGATTTAAGTATCAAAGAATGAAGATTTCCATTTAAAAAGAGGAATTGAAGTTATAACAGCAAAAAACCCAATTGAGATTACATTATTAATCATTTGGCATTCACGTTGCTCAGCAGTCAACAGGTTTGTTTTTCGTAACTACGTACTAGTCGCGCGACTTTTCTTGACGTCCGAGTTTCCTAGTGCTCAACTCAGCACGACTCGGTACGGTCTGGTCAACACATTGGTCTCACACGGAACGGCACGGCACAATTGTCAGGGCTGCCAAGCTCTGCTTTCGAATGAATTCAGTTCTCGCGTTTTCGCTGTTAGTGTTGTGCCCTGTGATTTATTCGATTAACAATATTATCGTTATCTAATTATTTTCACTTGGGGTTGCTATTAATTGTGTTATTATTTGTTATATTTTATCGTCTATAATATCCTGTTGTATTGAGGCGCGAATAGTATTAATAATGTTACAGTTGGCAACACCCGTTGGATGTGACGTCGGGAGAAGCCTCCTCTCCCCGCACCCCCCGCTGGGAGACGTCAAGAAAAGTCGCGCGACTAGTATATACATCACTGTCCCTCATTTGAAAACAAGTTCAGTGTAAATTATAATTTTCTTGTAGAAATAATGTTTTGCGTCTTTTTACAGATTATCTCATGAAGTGAATCTTGCCTCGTTACTGATGTTTATGTACTCATTTTGCAATTAATAAATTATACGAAGTAAAATAATGCACGGGTTCCATGTAACAAGTATACAATCTACATAATATGAAATCATAAAATCAATATCTGATCTGATGAAATTCTTCAGCAACAGAGTAATTTACATTTGGAACCAGCTAGGAAATTATCTTTGCAAAAAAGACAAGAATTCAGAACCAAGTATGACGACTAGGGCCCGGATAATTATATAATAACATATTTTCCTTACGGAACTTTGTCAAGTCAAATCAACGATATATTCACGTTTCATATTGTAAGTGCCCCAAAACGTTGACTTTTTAGTACATATATTTACATATTTTACCCAAAATAACATATTTGTACATATTACTGATTTTTTTTCGTTTTCCTGGAAGTTTTTATTTAATCCTTCATATTTCATGTATTTTTGAATCGCCCAGACAAACAATTCAGCATTGTCAAACATTTTTTATCTGTAGTGTCCTCTCTAAATGGCGCTATTGCATCGCGTTAAAATGAGTCTGTTCATAAATACTGTCGGTATTGCAAATAAAATGTCAAGGCGGCAATACAATCCATAGCTTCTGGTACGTAAATTTTCAGTGTGAGTAAGGCAGAGAACAGAAACGATGTTTGGTTTGTGAAAATGTACGTTTAGCAGGCGATATCGCGCACCCACTTCGTATCTTTAAGAGGTATCCCTTGAACTTGATACACTTTACCAGAAACCACACGCACTAGCTCAGGAGGTGCCGTTGACATTTTTCTTTCTCCGAGTGTCACACGTGAACCTCCGCCATTGTTTGTAAATGATCTCTTTGGGCCGAAAAACTGAAGTAAAATCACGATGTGGCACTGAAACGTCCTTATGGGGCAGTGGTAACGCACTGAGAATTTGGCACAGGCAAGTACGACTCTTCAGAGCAGTTAGCAAGATCGCTTCGGTTAAAAAAAATTTAAATGGAATTTATACGATCTAAGAGTCGATTGGTTAAATTTAATTGCATTGCTTTTATCCCCTAATCCGTGAGAAATATTGAACAGTGACATTGTTAAGGAGGTTGTCACGTTATGTCAAAAATAAGAATAAACTTCGCAACTGAAATTTATCACAAGTTTAGATGTTTTTACATGCTTTCCCAAAATATAAAGTGATTCTACCGTATAGTTTTAAAGATAATCACATTTGAAAACTTGCGTTTTAACACCCAAAGTATAGGAAAATGATCTCGTCCGATACAATATATGCTAAGATTAAAGTATTTTAGTAAAAAATAGTAATAAAAGTAAAAACATCTACAAAATATATGTACATGTTTTACCAATTTTTAGTACATAATTATCCAGGTCCTAATAATAATGTCTATAGACACATTCCCGTGAAGTATAGCACGACACATTTTTCCTTTTACAATATGCAGAGCAGCCCCTCCACTACATAATTCCAGCTTGTAATTCATTTTCAACATTAAACAATATATCTAATGCCGCTCTAAACGAAAAATTTTCATTATCAAAAAATAATTAAACTTCAATCTTTATAAAGAATGATCTACAAATTAAAAAAATGTACATTATAATTAAAATTTTTTTTCAATATTAATAATATTACATTATTTTATTAAAATTACAATTATAAAAATTTACATAAATATCGCATAAGTAGCATATATAAATTTTACATTTATTACAGAATTATTATTAACAATCATTTGCCTGTTAGTAGTGTACCTCAATTTCAAAGTGCTGTTGGTTATGTGCAAACCATTTATTGTAAAATTGCTTTGATAATGAATTTATGAAGACAAAAAATTTACTTTTGAGAAATGCCTTATATGCTTTATATGACTGTCAGGTATCTAAAGTGTATTCTTTCTCTACTAACTTCTAAATATTCCTAACAACCAATTCATTTCACTTTTTAGATGGCTTCAAAAACAAAATTAATATCACAAAAGAAAAAAAAGATATGTCTCCATCCTTGAAGGTACTTTTTAGAACCACTGCACATAACATCATTTCACTATTTTATAGATACCAAGAACATTATAATTAACTGTAGATGCAATAACAGTGGCGATCATATTGTATTCTAGTTATTTTGATTGTATATTGATCAGTTCAGTTATTTTCAGTATCTAATTTTTTAAGACAATCAGTGGAATTAACAATCAATATCTGTAAGATGTATTTCAAATAATTTTAATTATTAAATTAACATGACTATTCCACTCATGAAATTTCAGCCAATAGCGTGCAAGAACTGGGACCCTACCAGACGAGTAGAGACGACTTTAGCATGCATATTTATTAGTTATTATCACCTCCCAGGAGGTGATACATTTTGCGCCTTGTTTTGTCTACAGATAGAGGTTATGTAATTTGGCTATTATTTTTATTCCATATTCGGGTGTGTATCTTTTGTTTGGAATTGTTTGAGCGCAAAATGTTGCAGCAAAGTTTCGTTCGACGTCGAATGACGAAATAGAAGAAATTATTTGTAAATCCAAAAACCAAATAACACACTCAACAACAGGAAATAAATTTGGAACCAGTTTGAGAAATTTTGTGAGGAAAGGAAATATAAATTAATCGCGAGTAATACAAATCAGGAAATATCAAATATCTTAAAAGATTGGAGCATGAATATGAGAAAAGTGAATGTGAAGAATATAAAGAATATTCCGTGAAAAGGAACGTGACGCGGAAATGAAAGAGAAATTTTTCAAAGAATTCAATAGAAATATTAACCCCTTTACAGATATGGAATTTCAAGTCGCTAGAGAGGCTAGAAATGCAAAGAGAAAGTTACTACAAAACATTCCGGAGAAACGAAAGGTTAGTGCAGGAGCTCTTAAATCTCAAAAGTACCAATTAATGATTGATACGTGTGAAGAAAATACGCCAGAAGGGTTGCAAATAAAGTTCTTTCTTGCCGCCTCACTAGAATTAGCGTGGCGTGGTGAAGAAGCCGCAAAATGTTTACAAACGGAATTAGGTCATGATGGTAAAGAAACCAGTAGAATAGCCTATAATCCCGTATTTTCCAAGAATTGTCAAGGAGGCGATGGAAAGCTTAGAGACGAAATGGCTGACACCAAATGAAGAGTCGCCTTCTAGATGTCCGGTAAGATTATACAAACTTTCGGCAGAAAAACGCACAGGTAACATTAAAACTGATCGATTCCTTGTCACACCTAATCCTTCCTACCAAAAGTCTGGTATTTGGTACAAGAACTGCCCTGTTGAGGAAAATCAGTTGTTTACGTGGACGAACGTATGCAGCTAAAGTTGGATTTGACACAGACACACACACACACGCTCACGCTCACACACACACACAAAACAGAAAATAACTAATCATTCTTGTCGTTCAACTGCAGTTTCTGAAATGCTCCAAGTTGGCAAGAGCAAGAAATAGTAAAAATTGCAGGACACTCCGACACATCGTCACTCAAGACATATCTCCAAATGAATGAGGAACACCATTCTTCAATTATTAAGAAATTAAGACATAGTAGCACTTCAAATTCAACATCTTCCTTAAAAATAAGCGCACAAAACACGTTTCCTTCGAATTGAAACTTTACAGATAGTGTTTTCAATAACTGTTTTTCAAGTAATTTCGCTCTTAGTTTGTCTTATGTTTATTTTGTTGTTTATAATTGCCCTTATGTATATATTTAAAATTTTTAATTTTTTCAGAAAAATATATTAAGTTACTATTTTTATCAATAGATGGCATCTTGCACCCAAAATACCCAAGACGTTCGCAGCGCTATATGCGAGAACTAGCCTCACACAAGCTTCAAGGGCGTTTACACGGAGAGAGTTTTCTCTCCTAACTTTCCGGAATTGGTTAGGAGACACATGTAAACTCTCAGGAGAGCGATCTTCTCTCCGGAGACATGACGTCACAGGAGATCTTCAAAGTTTCCAGGAGATAACAGTGTAAAGGCTCTGGTATCGCTGAGAAATCGTATCTCCTGGGAGATAAATAGTATTCAAAGAGAGTTGGAAGAGTTTCTGCTCTCTTGGTATGTATCCATGTACTGGATCAGCCGTTCTATGTCTGTTCGTAGTTCAAGTGTCCGTGGATTTCGGATCTTTGGGGAAATTTTACACTGGGGAATTATAAATAAAAATGACAAAGAACTGTATGTATCTCCAGTAGCCACAAACCATAGCGTCAAATTAAGTATATATCCCCAAGAAATACATTACCGCATGATGGTATCTTGCTTTCTAATTGCTTGAGATATTTTTTTAATAACAAATCAAATTCTTCTCGAGTTAGACGTGCGAAATTTTTATACAAAAATCCTCTTCCTTTATATCCTTTTTAATAATAATAATAATAATAATATTAATGTTAATATATTAATTATATATTCCTTTAATAAATAAAACTCGAAGTTACGAATTCATTATGGAATTTTGTTATATAAAACTATCACAAGCGTTCTCTTTCATACACTTGCCCTATATGGTGTAATGACTCTACTACCAAATTTAACAAATTTCAAATCATTCAAAATAAATTCCTTCCAAAAATTTGCATGTCCTAGTTTATATCAAAAATTAAAAATTTTTTCCTTAATTAAAACTTGTTTTTTTTATTAATCCCCAAAATTACAATAATTGAAAAGTAAATAAATATTTTTTCAAAATTCTCTTCCTGCAATTCCTCCATCAGAGTTCTATAAATACTTAGCTCTTCACTGTAAAAAGAATCACCCACACTTGTCTCTTTCTTAGTAAATCAATATTTCTTCTTGATTGTCAAAATATGTTTACAAATAAAAGTATCCAAAGTTTTTATGACAATCATTTATTCAGTACATTCCTTGTAATAATATTAATTTCGTAGCTCGTTTTGTTACATCTTCAGGTGCTAAACTTCAGAACATTCAAGGAACCATACCGAAAACCTCACTCTCGCACAGTTGATACCACATAACGTCTCTTTCTCAAATTGTCTCTTTGTTTTTCTTCGCTTCTTCAAAATTATTATAGCGGCACAGGCATCTGCAAGATCTGCCACATTCTAACCTCAAACTGCTCGCCGCTGCTCATCGGCTGCTTATTCAACATGGCGGCGCCAAAGAACATCTAGAGACATTTGAATCAAGTGTAAACAGCAAGGAGATACTTTTCCGGAGAGATCTCAGGAAACTTCTCTCCCGGGAGTTAGGAGACTCGCGTTTCGGGAGATATTTTCATTCGTGTAAAGGCATCTAAGAGAGTTTATCTCCTAACTTCAGAAAAGTTAGGAGACTTTGTCTCTACGTGTAAACGCCCCTTTAGTTTAGACTGGAAGTCAACACACCTATACTTCTTACACCGTGGCCACTGTGTGCGGCCAAAGTACATTCCCACGGAAGGGGACGCTTCGCTACGCAATTCCAAGTCGCGGCGTAAGATCCATAGGGACAGACAGGACCATGTCGGGGCCTAAGAATAAAAGTAAATTTTAGTGTTTAAAAAGGAATTCTTATAAAATATGCTGATCAAATAAATTATTTCCTGAGACAAGTTTAACAAGTTATTATCCTTTTTATGTTTATATCCTGTTTATATCCTATATGTTTATATCCTTATATCCTACATGTTTATACCCTTATATCCTATATGTTTATATCCTTATATCCTGTTTATATCCTTTAACAAGTTATTGTTTGCTTAGTTACTATTGCTTAACGCGACCTCTTGCGGCAAACGCTGACCGCTGTGCCATTCATGAGTCTATGTCGAACATGTTTTAAAATATGTTTCGGTAGCCGAATTGCTTCATTACCCTCCGTGAAGTCACAGAGGTTAAGCAACTCCAGATATCGCAGGATCTTGGATGGTTCATCTGGAAACCCCCGGATCTAAAGGCGCCGAACCCTTGGCTGAAGGCCAACAACAAAATTCAAGGTAATGACAGACTACGCTAAAGGAGGATTGCTCTACTCTATGTTCACTGCCATTATTTGTTTATAAATAGAACGTTGTTACGAATTAACGTAACAGAATTTTAAAAAACTAATTCTTCCACCTCCAAAGTCTAATAAAGATTTCAATTAACATTGAAGAACTAACATTTATATTCTTAATATTTAATTTTGATTAATTATTTGTATAAAAGAAACATACATTGTTTGTATAAAATAAAAATTTCCATAAATTCACTTATTCATTTCTTTATTTAAAACATTTTATAATTCCTAAAAAGATACGTATATGGACCACAAAACATCACAGAAAGATCATCTTCATGCAGTATTTAACACAGTAGCGTAACGAAATAAGTGTGAACCCGCTCGTAAAACGTTTATCCGTCCCTCCCCCTTTATTAAAGTGTATAGCAACAAGACTGCACTACGATACTAAGAGATTGAGGACAATGCAGGATCAAGGATGGAGAGCATGAACTCTGGATTAGGATCTAATGAAAATTGTTCGCAGCAAACAACTCAGAATAAATGATTTTTGCATAGAAATAAAGCTATTGAAATTTTCAGCTTGTGCTGTGATTGAATCTTGTTGTTTATTAATATTGCATTTGAGGTTTAAATTTGTGTATCTATACTTAGAATGTTTCAAAATTTAAAAAAATATTTTCCACTTGGAAAGATAACTTACATAATACGGTATAAAAATTAATTTTGAAGTTATAATGAAGAAATTTCTTTCCAACAAAATATTTTCAAATATTTAATGTAGTTTTTTATTTATATAGGACATTAGATCTATATAAACTATGTAAAAATATATATACTTACATGTACAGTAATAAATATTGTTGATTAATCTTGAAAGGAATTAATGCACCAAGGTAGATATTTTGATTGGACCTGAAAATAATGTTTAATTATAATAATGCGCACAAGACCCGAGCGGTATCAGCAACTCTTACCAGAATATGATTTCGATCGCCCGAGGTGGTGAGCGAAGGCCGAGGCGGATGTGTTATGCCTTTGATGTCTGACGGGAGGTGGTACACAGAGAAGCAATACATAAGGGCCTAAAGAAGAAGGCGCTCTAACAAAAGAAGGGAAGCTTTGTTCAGTTGAAGAGAAGTTTGTATGGAATTAAGTCGTTGGTTTATGCCAATGCAATAGAATATTAAGATACTGCAAATAATACAATACATAATACAATATAAAAATATATTTATTGCACTGCTATACAGTTTATTTTAACTTACTGGTATATCTGCTACTGTAGAAGAAATACATATTTCTGGGGCAATTTTAATTATTACATCCAAATTAAAACAATATATTATGGAACAAGTGTGTGGAAATTATACGTAATGTCATGCGAAATCCAAATTCCGTTATGAAGTGCGAATAGAAATCATGTGTTCTTCTTCTTCTTCTTCTTCTTCTTCTTCTTCTTCTTATTATTATTATTATTATTATTATTATTATTATTATTGTTATTATTATTGTTATTATTGTTATTATTATTGTTATTATTATTGTTATTATTATTGTTATTATTATTATTATTATTATTATGTCGTTAGAACGGCGTCTCCAGCCGACGTTGGCTGGCATTGAACTGTTTCGGGAGGTGCGCCGCATGTTTGCCCTCACAGCAACCTCCCCAAAAAATGCCTGGGCCAGGCCGCCTTGCCAGCTCAGAGCTTCTAGCATTCCTGGCTAGTGCCGGAGTCAAAACCATGCGCTACACACATGCGCTAAATCAAGCCCCTCCTCTTTGCCCAAAGTATCGGCCACTGCCACGATGGAGCCAAGAGCCCAACAGGGGGCCACCCGAACTAAGGTCTGGGCGGTTCGGGGACCCATTCTCGTCACCTCACTACCTCCACTTTGAGTATATTGATATGAGTACCGATAGAACCTATGCAAACTGGCAAGGGTTTTTTGGTCCCCGTTGGGTTTTTATATGTGGGATCCAGAGCATTCCGAGGAACGTCCTTTGCCCAATCCTACCCAAAAGTCGATGCGCCAGGTGTCCAACTGGTGGGTTACCGAGTAAATCCCGGCAACACACACGGAGCCTACTAACTGCCTCCATCTTGAACCGAACGGTGTGCGGAACATCCAACCGCCAGGCGCAACGCCCAACGACCTGCTGATACAGGCGTTGGAGCTCGTCCGGCGGCGGGACCTTTTCCAGATCCGAAGAGCTTTCGCCGGAGGAGGGACGTCGGCGGACGAGGCGCCCGGACCGTTCTCCGGGCCCGGCTGCAGCGCGAAGCTGGAGCGCTCAGCTTGCGGCGTGCATATATTTTCCGTATCCCTTTGGGCGTCGTCAAGAACTGGAGGCGGCGTTTTGGTCACCGCAGGTGTTGGCAGAACGTTTCGCAGACGGCGGAAGATGGAATTTGACGTTCAGCGGCAACCGCGAGGATCTGCTTTCCCGGAGGGGCCGCCTTCAGCAGATCGAGGCCGCTGACATGCACGATCTCGACGCGCTCTCCGGACTGTGCAGGCGTGACCTTCGACTCGGTCGAAAGTGACCAAATGACGTTATCCGCCAGCGAGCATCTCCGGACCCGCATCTGCTTCTCCAATGCACCCAGCGAATTCCGCCGGGATGTTGCTCCCTCCTCGTTCACTGCCATTGCTACTTCGCTACCATTGCTCTTTAAACTGTACCCTGCGAGAGCAGAGCTCAATCGTGGGGGGAAAAATCTCTGCCTTTGCTGCGATCCCGCACGGATTTCCACTAAACGAATTGTGAGAGCAAAGTTCAATCACAACACCAGGTACTCATCTTGCAAGGATATTTGCACGAACTTTCCCCTAAACACAGAGTGGGTGCAGTGCTCAACAATTTGTGCCAGGTACTTGTTGCGTGTCGCAGCAGAAACAAAGTCAGAAATGAGATGTGGAGCAAGGAAGCTAGACGTGTAAAAGCAAGCCCGTGGTGGAGTTTGACGTTCCTTGGAGCAACCTTCTTCCTTGGCGACCAGACCCTTGTTGGTGCTCTTTTTGAATGCCTGCCAAATTGCCATTGACTCTTCAATCAAAGGTTTTTCTTTTTGCTCTTTGCTTCGGTCTTGGCACTTTCCCCCATACGTGGACAGAGATTAGGTTGCTGGGTGGGAATGGGGTTTACGCGGGTTTTGGTGGAGCCGTGAGAAATGGTTATTTCATTATGGTTGACGGGTTATTTTGTTATGATGTAGTAGCGAAATGAGGGATGGATTTTCTTAATTAGGGAGGAATTTGGGGTAGGGTGACGTGGAGCCGGAAGGACGGGTTACTTTTTTGGTTGGTGGGTTATATTAAGATGTAGTTGCGAAATGAGAAATGGGTTTGTTTAATTAGAATAAATTGGAATATAGATGGCTATTTCGGGGTAGTGGTGTTGGAGGGTGTGGAAATGATAAACGGGTTTTTACGAGGGTAATCCCAAAAGTAAGGTCTACTTTTTTAAAAGTACAGAACTGTTTGTGTGGCAGTTGGTCACTGTTATGAAGAGTGCTTCCCGCACTGTATGTAAACTTGCGCACGTCGCGCTGAGGCGCTCAGTCTTGGCTTAGCAGCCGTTGAGAATAGAGCTCCCGTTGGATGTAGCCGCCAAGTGCGAATTGCGTGCAGTTATTCGGTAATTGAACGGTAATTCGACGATTGAAATCCATAGCCAATCGACGGAAGTGTATGTTGAATCGTGCATGGATGTCAAAAATGTTCATAAGTGGTGTAGACAGTTTACAGCTGGTCGGACTGAAATGCACGACAAAGGAGCGGGAAACCGTCAATTTCTGATGACACAGTGTTGAAGGTTGAGCAAAGCGTACGTGAAGATCGCCGGATCATCCTGGATGATCTCTACACGTTGGTTCTTGAGCTTTACCCAGAGCGGCGCTCACAGAATTTTAACGGAAACATTGAACTACCGGAAGGTGTGCGCAAGATTGAAGGTGTGCGCTGACTGAAGACCACATGCGTCAACGAGTTGATGCTTCCCGCGCAGTTCATCACCGCCTTGCAGCCGAACAGGACAACTTTCTGGACTCAGTTGACAGGGGTGACGAAACCTAGGCATACCACTTTACGCCTGAGACCAAGCGACAATCACGCCAGTGGCGGCATCCTTCGCCAAAGCCGCGGAAATTCAAAGTCTGCCGGTAAAGTCATGGCAAACTTTTTTTGGGATCGGAAAGGGGTCTTGTTGGTCGACTTTATGCCCACTGGGACTATAGTTAACCTGACAGGTACTATGAGACTGAAAAAACTCGAACGGGCAATTCAGAACCGGAGAAGAACAATGTTGAACAAGGGCGTATACATTCTCCATAACAACGCTCCCCCACACATAGCTCGGAAAAACGTTGCTCTTCTGCAACAGTTTCAGTGGAACATCATCATCCACCCACCCTATAGTCCCGTCTTGGCGCCCAGTGACTATCACCAGTTCCCTAAGTTGAAAGAACATTTGGCCGGAAAGCGATTTAACTCCGACGACGAGGTGAAAGAAGAGGTTCATAACTCTCTGAACAGCATGGCGGCGAGCTGGTGTGACATGGGCATACAAAACTGTCACATCGTCTACAAAAATGCATCGACAGAAATGGTAATTTTGTCGAAAAATAGCTAAATGTTCAAGCTGTAAACAGATGTAAACCATTATAGAAATAAACAGGTCTATGTACTAAAATAGGAGACCTTACTTTTGGGATTACCTTCGTACATTGAGTGCGGATTTCTGGGGTTTGGTAGGTTATGTGATTCTTTGTTGGTATTAAATTGGACTTGTCTAAGTCAGTCTATCTGAGGTTTAGTAAGTTGTTAGTCTTGTGCCTCAGGTCTAGGTGGGTGGTAGTGGATTTGGACGGTTGGAGGATTTCAATTGGATGTTTTGTGATTCTATTTCTGGGTTTAGTGTGCAGAATGTGGAGGTGGGGTATGAGGAGATGGTTATAAGTGCGATCAGAGAGGGAATTTTTGATTTGGTTCTGAGAGGAATTTTGGATAAAGGTGAGGGTGTGGGGATTTTGTGTTGGGCCCTGATGTCATTTTATCTTGTTAAAGAGGGGTACGAATATAAGACGAATGAGTCTATTTTCAAAGCGGGTAATTTTGTTGTAATTATCGATAGAAGTGTTAAAGATGGTTGGTTGAGAGTAGGTGAAGATGGGGCGGATATTGGAATAATAGAGGATGAGTTTGTTCTTAATGGAAAGGGAGTAATGTGTGAAGATGGGTTGTTGGATGTTGGCGATGCGGTGAGGTTTCGTTATGGTTTGTGTTACGTATTGGTCCAGTGAAGTCTACAGGAAAAATGGGTAACAAGATGGGGTTTGATGGAAAGAGAAGAGGATAGCTTGGCATTTTCAGGGTTGATTGTAATGGCTTTTTCGTGGGTTGGAGGCTAAGGTGTGGAGGCTTTTTGAAGTTGGGTGAGGGAGCGGGACAGGGATGGGAGGAAGGCAAAGTCATCGGCGTATAGGAGGCCTTGACATAGGGCATGGGTCTTTCACGTACATGAAGAAAAGGGAGTGAGCACGGCGCCCTGTGGAACGCCGGATAGAACATGAAGGACGATTTGGATACGTTTCGGACGTAGAAGCATCTTTGGGAAAGGTAATTTTGTAAGAGAGTGCACAAGTGAGTTGAGATGTGTGGGTGGAAGTGCAACGGTGTCATAAGTGTGGGGGAGGTCAGTGAAAATTGCGGAGGTTTCTCTTTTGTAACTGAGTGCGGTGGCTTTGACACGGCAAGGTTGATGGATTGGACGGCCTCGGAACGACCCTCTCTGAATCCAAACTGAACTGGTTAAATGATAGGTTTTAGAATCGGGGTACGTCTGATGAGGGTAATTTTTTCGAAGATTTTGCCAAGGATAGGGAGAAGGCTGATCGAAGGAAGTCGTTGATGTTTGCTAGGTTTAGAGAACATGGTTACACTGGCGGTTTTACAGATTGAGGAAAACAATAATGAAAAGCAGGAATTACAAATTTTGGTGAGAGCTACTCCTTTTTTGGGAAACTTATATTTGGAAAGGGATAACTCGTCGGGATCTGGAGCTTTATTCTTGGTCTGAATGATCTGCTTGATTTCGTAGATTGATGTTGTGTAGAGATGTTGGGAATTTAGTGGTGGGTTGGAAATTTAGTGGTGGTAATAGTTTTGATGTATTTGAGGAGGACTGTGTCGATGAAAGGGAGATTTTTAGGACGGAAGTACACGGCCAGGGATTGGGGAAAAGTATCAGGTGATGGTATGGAATTCGAAAGTGAGAGTGTTCGATTGGGTTAGGAGGGGTGAAGTTTTTGCGGGACGTGCTCAACCGTTCGAATAATTTTAATGAAGATGGTTGTCATCTATTAAGGTCATTGTCATCTATTAAGGCTTTTTTCTTTCGTGTCGCATCTGTAAAGTGTGTATTTGACTCTATTCTTGTTTTAGACGTCACTTGTCATCGTCCCATTTGTTTGTAAAATTTGCGTTGCATTTATCTTTCATGTCGGATTTCCATTAGAATATCGTTGGGAAGGGAAGAGTGTTGGGTTTGGGTTATTGTGATAGAGTTTGGGTTATTTGATAGTTTTTCTTAAGGCGTTTTTATTTGTTTTGTCAGGTGTGTAGTTAATCTATTTCAGGAGTCGAGAATATGGTAGGAAGAGGGTGGATCTTTTTGGAGAGGATATGATTATAGAATTTCCACTTTGAGTTTTGGGAGGTAGTTGAGGAGTATGGAAGAGGGTAGTTGTAGCAGTATAAACAGTCGAAAAGATCGAATTTTGGTATAGAGATAGAAATGTTTAGGTTAACGGAAGGGAGAGTTATGTCTAGTATATCGTTAAGACGGTCAAGGTTGGTGGCGGTGGGCATTAAGAAGTTTTCAAGTATTCGCAAATATATTATAAATCCGACAGTCCCACTGAGGGGATTTTGAATTGAGGTCGCCTGTAAGAATGAAGGGGAGGTTGAGGACTGTGAGGTTGGAGTCGGGTAAAGATGTGCGTGGTTTGATGTAGCGGAGATAACTATTACGGGGGGTTGGGAATTCTTATGATTACGGCAGAGCACTCTAGGGCAGCGGTATTGGGGAGTAGGAATTCAGCGAGGGGGATGCTACTTTCTTATGAGGATGGCCGTGCCTTCGTTGGGGCTTACGCGGTCGTTACGGTATATAGAATAGAATGGAATAGAATATTTATTTTGCTACTTAGGAATACATAGAATACTTCCGGTGGTAGCGTTTTCTAAGGAATTACTAAAAATACACAAAACAAACATCAAACAACATTAAAATATTTACATGTTACCAAACACAATTTTACAAAATTAATCTATTAACCATACTTACTTACTCTACTTTTAAAATGTTTGACATTCTGAGGGAGAGTCTCTACCACTGCTGTAGGTAATTTATTCCAATTTTGTATCGTTCGGTTTACAAATGAGAATTTACCTACATCTGTTCTCTGTTTTCTTTGCCGGATTTTGAAACCATGATCCTTCCGCGCGTCGTAAGTTGATTTTGATAGTCTTGCCCGTACTTCACCCCACGGACGATCCCCTCTTATTGATTTAAATAATGCACAAAGAAGCGATTTCTCTCTGCGTTTTTCCAAAGGTTCCCACGATATAAATTCAAAATTTGAACGTCCTCTCCAAACGAATTTTGCGGCATGTTTTTGTACTTTCTCGAGAGATTTTATTTGCCTAAACGATAAGAGTCCAAACATATGGAGACAAATTCTAATATTTACTAGAGACGTGTACCCTAATTCCCTTAATTTTCCACTTCCTTATCTAAGTATTATAATTACAAAGTGTAATGCCTTTCACGCCTTTTTCGCTACATAATTTACGTGCTCTGTCCAACCCAAATCCTCATTTAGTACAATTCCCAAATATTTACAGCATTTAGCCCTCGGAATATCCTGATTTCCTCGTTTATATTTGATATCGTCTGTCTTTCTAGAACGCGCAAATCTAATAAACTTGCACTTGCTGGGATTTAATTTCATTTCATTTGTGATAGCCCATGATTCTAGCTTATCTAAATCAGCCTGCAATATTTCTGTTCTCTGTTCGGTTTTACAGGAGATAATGTAGTGTTCGTATAAGCCAAAAAAGAAGTTTTTGGCTTATTTAGACTATTTTGTTGATATCAACAATGCGTTACGACACTTCTGAATCAGGACCTAGATGGATGGCCAGCTATATATACGTTCAAATACCCCTGTATACTATCGAATATTCTTCGGGAAATCTGATATTGAATGCATGCTTGAATCTGCGATATGCTGTCCAAAAAATTCTCAGAGGACAAGATTCATCAGGAAAAGTTCAAATACTTAGCGGCTGTTTAATCGCAAATGCAGAAAAGAAAGGCAAGGAAGAGTTGTAAAGAATGTAATAAACCAGTGTGCGTTGAACATTAAGAAACATACTCAAAGTGTCGTGTGTGGGTAATTATCCACTTGTGAATTATGAATGTATTTGTAATTAAAATGTAGTGTGATTTATAGAAAGAAAGTATTTTTGTCATCTGCCATTACTTATTTGTAATCAATAAAACGACAGTTCTTGATATCTAAATAATTTGCTAAGCCCAATATTAGTAAATGTGTTTTTTAGATCAATGTGTAGCATTCCATGGGTGGCATGCATTGACATTGGCTGGTAATCCACTGGCTGCAGTGTAGTAATGTTTTTGAATCAATATATAACTTTAAAAAACATTTTTGAACATGTATTCATTACATGTTAAACATTGATCAATTAATGTATAACCGAAAGCTGAAGTCCAAACTACCAAGCGTTTTTAAAAGGATTCTGAAAGGATATAAAAGGTTACCCGGGTAACCCACTATAGAGAGAATGTTTATGAGCTCAGTTCTGTTGCATATTGGTACCATTAGCCTATTGCATTTTTCACTCAAATCTTTGGTTAGATCATCAACACTGAATACTGAATGCAAGTTATTCTTAAATGGAATGAAGGTTGCTGTCTGATGGTTTTCCTGGGATTGGTGAAGGCTCCACCAGTCTGGGCATGGTCAGCTCGCAAGGGAGTGTCCCGTGTGGGGGAGATGGATCGGTCTCTTTCAGTTCCGGATCAGTTCAGTTCAAATTTGGACGTAATAGGGGAGGACAAGACTGCAGCAATGCAAACAATCAGAAAGCATTGGTTTTAGATTGAGGGATCAGATGAAATTTAGTATTCCAGAAATGAGGTGAAGAGCAAGATTTGGAAAATCTTGGAAACAAGAATTGGAAAATCTCACATGTATTCTGTAGATATGAAACCATATTGTGATATACCAACATGTCACACATTTATTTACTAATATTTGTCGTAAATGAGGTAAATATACAAGGATAAACAAATAGAAATATGGCGCCTTAGCAACGGCAGCGGAGTTGCTGTCAAGGTCAATAAACTTCATTCTGGCACTGGACCTGAGGGCACGGCTAGCGGATCAAGTAAACAATTTAGGGATTTATACGTGTTTTCTTCCGGGCTGGTGGGCCGTGGTCCAATTGGCGTTGAACTGCCAGTTCAACGCCAATTGGACCACGGCCCACCAGCCCGGAAGAAAACATGTATATTGACTCCGGCCGTGAAAGCCTTCAATGCTTTATAATTTAGGGATTGGTTGAGAAAGCAATGACAGTCTAGGGCATAGGTAGTTGATTAGGTATTTAATTTAGGGATTGGCCAGGAGAACAGTGACAGTCTATTCACGACGGAAGTGCGTCGAATGTTTCTGGTGAAAAACAGTAGAAAGAAATAGGCCGAGTCTTGAAGGGCTAAAGAGAAAGATTACTTTCATATTCTGATATATGTCGTGGTGCTGTGCGGCTCGCTCGCGGATGATTAATTTTGTGAGATTGGGACTTGTACTTTTTTCTTGAGAGTGAATAGTTATCGGACTTTGAATAATTCTTAAGTGCGACGAACGGAAATTAGAATTTTCACGGGATGAAATAACTTGATGGACTTCGAATAATTTGCTGTGTAAAAATGTGTAGCTTGTAATTTTCGTGTGTGAGCTAATAACTTCAGACTGATAGAATTTATAAGATCAAACATTTTAAAATTTTACGAAAGGACTTGAATAATTCTGATAAATAATAGTTTGCTGAACTTTAACTTGTTGAAGTATAAATTAATAAAATTTGAGGCGGTGAGGATCAGTGACTCGGCAACATTTGTGCAAGAGCAGGAGAGAAGAATCTGGTACTTGGACTTTGGATTTCTCCTCACCGAGAAGAAGAGGAAAATGGTTCTTCGTGGCGCCCTCGTTCAAGTGCGCGCGAAGACGGGTACTGCAGGATAAGGTTTGAAAGAGCTCATGACCAAAAGAACATTTTTTATTTGTTACAAATTTTTCAAGTCATATTTTCGCCTGGTATTGATAATAAACCATAACTTTCTTTTGAAATAGAACGAACGATTTTCATTTCGCCAATTCCAGCTAATAAGTAGCTAGACAATATACAGGGTGAGTCACGTAACTTTAGCACCTCCTATAACTTTTGAACGGTTGAAGATATTGAAATGTAGTTTTCACGGAAGTGCATGAGAAAATAGGGCTAACTGATACGTGTATTTATTTCTATTTTATCACTTGTATTTTACGAGATATTTGAGGTAACTTTGTTTTTCAAATGGAACTATACATATTTTTCAGTCTATCATAAAGAGCGTAAAAGACGAATCCAATGATGTACATAATGTCATATGTTAAATAAGGATTTTTTGAGAAATTTTATTCTTTTTCAACCAGTTCTTAACGGATATTATGAATGTAACCGACCGCCACAGAAGGTCACGTAGCGCTCCACCAGCCAGCGCGCGCTCGGGGAAGGGAAGGGATCTTAGTATATCAAGATACAAAACATATTCCAAATATTCACAAAACTGTTGTAGTTTTTTCCTGAACTCTGCGTTCCATCCTTCCCATTTTCAGCTTATTTTTAAGAAATGGAAGGGTTAAAAATAAGGGTTTATTGTAGTATGTATTGTAATAAAATTGTTTATTACTTCTACTCCAGTTAATGGGTTTTATATTACAGGATATTAATGGGTGGTACTGTGTGTTGGCCCACGCGTTCCCCAGACTTGACGCTACTAGATTTTTTTCTTTGGGGTTTTCTTAAAAACCACGTCTACCAAGAGGTTCCATCTACATCACAAGATATGCGTAGACGCATTGTAGCTGCACGTTCTGAAGTTAAAAAAGAAACATTGGTCGCAGTTAAGAAATCTTTTCAAAAGCGCCTGCAGATGTGTTTGTCTGTGAATGGTGGTCATATGGAACACATTCTAAAGTAATTTGAATAGTAATGTATTTTTATTTAGTATTTTTCAATTCTATTTTTATTTTTGTCATTATCATTATCTTTCTGTATTTGTTTGTTTTCACAACGTATTGTTATATTATCATTAACAATAAAACTATTTTCTGAAAATATGCAATATTCTTTGTAAAGTCTTAATAATTTATTCTTACTGTATTTAGTTTCCAAGATCCCATTAATATCCTGTGGTATGATATCACTTTAAATTAAATTTAAATAACAATCTTATTTCAATACATACTACATATGACAAATCCGTATTTTCAATCCTTAAGTAATAAAATATTTGAAAATGGGTTAAATAAATTTAAATAACGTGGAGCGCTGCGTGACCTTCTGTGGCGGTCGGTTACATTCAAAATATCCGTTAAGAACTGGTCGCAAAAGAATAAAATTTCTCAAAATCCTTATTTAACATATGACATTATGTACATCATTGATTCGTCTTTTACGCTCTTATGATAGACTGAAAAATATGTATAGTTCCATTTGAAAAACAAAGTTACCTCAAATATCTCGTAAAATACAAGTGATAAAATAGAAATAAATACACGTATCAGTTAGCCCTATTTTCTCATGCACTTCCGTGAAACTACATTTCAATATCTTCAACCGTTCAAAAGTTATAGGAGGTGCTAAGTTACGTGACTCACCCTGTATATTTGTTTTCAGATTCCTCGCCACTCTGTATAGATGGCAGATCGGATAATCGGCCATTAGTAGGTAATATCGATGATTTCTAACAAAACCCATCGGCCCAGCTAGCGGGATATTGATTTTATTTAGATAACGGTTGAAGAATTAATTTTAATAATATTAACGTAACCTTTTCCTGGCGCCCATGTTTAAAACATAAATTCGGAACGGGTTACATCGAAACGCCCAATAATTTCATAAGCAGTTTGTGTGTGGGCATTGTTTCAATGTGAAACATCAATTCTGAAAAATGGGGATAGAAAGTGATTGATTTGCATTTTCATACATTTACTCCACTCCATGTAGGTAAAATTATTTCGTGATGAGGCAAAAATATACCAATGGAATTATCTAATTGTTAGAGGCGAAAGACATTTTCAAAATTTTCTAAAAAATGGATCCAATTTTTTTCCTTTAAATGTCTTGTTGGAATAGAGTAAAATACACTTATAAAGGTGGCATAGGACCGATTCTCACTGATAACTCTGAAATTTCGATAACTGCAAAAATTTGAATTTTTTCGGCGTTTTCCTACAACTACAAAATTGAAGATAGTGATTTCTCCTTCAAATAGAATTTGTTGTCCATAATTAGCTCTTTTATTAAGGTCATGTACATTTTTTAAAACTTTTGGTTGTTTCCTCGTAATATTGCATGTAATACAAGTATTTTTAAAAATTAACAAAAACAAGATTTTCTCAAATACGGCTTAAACTTTTTTCTTTAAACTTTTGATAGGTATAAAGCTAAATTCACTCTATAAGATGTCGTATACGCCTTGTTTTACTTGTCTCGCACGTGGTTAATATTTACAATAGCGGCGATTAATTAACATTACTGTATTTATGAGTACATGAGTTTTAATTAATGTCATATAAAGTTTCTCAATAACTCAACAGTTTTTTGTGAAAATGAGCTCAAAATTCCGCATTTTCAGAAACGCTTAAACACCATTTTCACAAAAACAGCTCCAATTTTTTTCTTCAAGCATTTCGAACAGATAGTGCTTATTGCACTGTTTAAGATGACGTAGAATTAATTTTGCTGTATTTTTTTTTCTCAAAACTTACACAAATATAATTTTCGTGAAATATCTCTCACACCGTTAATATGCACATTTTCAGCTATTTGTAAACACTACTGCAATGGTGAGTTTCAAAGCTTCAAATGACTAAATTAATTTTTTCGAAAACTCAAATTTTTTGTGGGTTAAACCTTTTCCAAACGGCTCCAATTATTTTAAAAAATGTACTTTGGGCTGCGATAGATGGCAGCTGATAAGATCGTAAAGCGAGTCCACGCCAAGGAAATTAGAAAACATTACTAAGAGAAAGTCTATGCCATTCTGTAGCACCTCTAGTTACTTTCTTGTATACGACTATAGTAATGTATATTAATGAGGGGAAAATTCTAATTAAGAGGAGGGAAATCCTCTAACATGCAGTGTAGCTAAATCCCTGTTTTGTGGGTCCTTGATGCCAAAAACCTGATTGAAAGCAAAACGTTCGTCCGTCCGTCTAGTGTATCTCGATATGAAGTTGAAACAAAAGATTTAGGATACAGTGACCACGATGCACAAATCCTTACCATTATAAGAAATGCGATCACTGACACAATAAATAATACACGTATGACTAGATTGTTTACTAAAAGTAAAATTAAATTATTCATTGATTACTTAATGCAGGAGTCATGAGAAACGGTTTATAATACTGCTGATAAACGACAAATATAATTCTTTTTTTTCAACTCTTTCATTTCATTTTAACACTTGCTTTCCTCTTCAAAAACGGAAATTAAATATTTCACGGAAAAGCAATTCTTTGGGATAAACAAGGATTAGGACATCTTGTAAAAACAAGCGAATTCTTTCTTTCATTTCTAAACGTCATGACGTATAGAGATTTCCTTATCTACTTTAAAAAATACAAAACATTGTTACGAAAAGTCATAAGGCAGGCTAAAATCATGAAAAACGATCAGGATATTTTGTTTTGAAAAAAAAAACAAAAGCAATCTGGAAATAATAAAAAATACTACCAAATCAACTAGAAAACCCGTTAGAGAATTTTTAAAATATAACGATATAAATGTGAACGATCCGGCAACAGTGGCTAATCTCTTTAACCAATACTTTTCGAGAATTGCTGCCGATCTCACTAAAGGTCTTCAGGCACAAAATTCAAAAACAAACAGTTCACCCAAAATTTTAGACACAATGTTCTTTTCCGAAACTTCTTCCTATGAAATTCTCAAAATAATCGGTAAACTAAAAAATAAATATTCGTCCGGTTTAAAAGTTTCCAGATGAATTCCGGATTCTTTGTTAAAGACTTGTGCGTATGCCATTATACACCCGTTAACTCACGTATTTAATGCATCTTTATGCACGGGAACGTTTCCAGATATTTTCAAAACAGCCGCTTTTTAAGCCGCTTTTCAAGCCGCAATTAAGCCGCTTTTCAAAAAAGGCAACAAAAGTGAAATTCAAAATTATCGGCCCATTTCTCTTCTATCAGTTTTTTCAAAAATATTAGAGAGACTTTTACGTACGAATGGAAACCTTTCTCACTAAACACGACGCGCTTTCAGATTGCCAACATGGATTTAGAAAATCAAAATCAACGGAAACAGCTATATTTTCTTTTCTTAAAGATGTCGCCTCATCATTGGATCAAAACGAGGCACCTATTGGATTATTTTTAGATCTCTCAAAAGCTTTTGACGTCATTGATCATGACATTTTACTTTCCAAATTACCTTCATATGGAATTCGTGGTATTGCTCTAGATTGGTTATGTTCGTACCTTAAACAACGATCTCAGAGAGTTGAAATACCTTACTGGAATGATGGAACATTACGTACGCACCTTTCCGACTCTTTGCCCCTTGCATGTGGAGTTCCTCAAGGATCGATTTTGGGCCCTATTCTGTTCCTACTTTACGTAAACGATATGCCCTCGACGATTCGAAACGGAAAAACGGTTCTCTTTGCGGATGATACGAACATCCTTTGCAATAAAGTAACCGTAAATAGTGCAATATCAGATGTTTCAAATTGGTTCCGAAGTAACAAATTAATAGTAAACGAAAAGAAAAGGGTTTTAATGCAGTTTTCCGTTTCAAATAAACAATTCTGTGCTCCGTTGAAAATGAACGGTGTACTACTGATTGATGTTAAGGCAACAAAATTTTTAGGTCTCTCAATTCAGTCAAAACTTAAATGGAATGACCATTTAAATGAATTGAACACAAAATTAAGTTCATTATGCTATGCGTACAGAATTCTTGCAAATTCAATCAGCCTTCATACTTCTCGTTGTTATATTCGCGAATGTTCATTCCCGCCTGAGATATGGCATAATATTCTGGGAAATGCATCTTATAGCTCCAGACTTTTAGATTACAAAAAGAATTGTACGAATAATAACCAAATCCCACCCACGTGATTCATGTGCCTCTCTTATTAATCTAGAATTTCTACCATTACAGTGTCTTTTGATTTATGAATCAGTGGTTTTGTCAAAATGACTTGCTTAAGGGCGGAAATATTTTCAGAAAATGCCGAAGTCTATTACTATAACACTCGACGTAGAAATCATATTCATCAGGTGACAGTATCAACAGCTCATTACAAAAAATTCACATACAATACATGTACATTATTTTACAACACTTTGCCAGATGACATTAAACGATTAAATTCAATAGAAAAGTTTAAATCCCAAGTGAAATCGTTTCTGCTGCATAACTGTTTCTATACAATTAGAGACTATACTGAGCATCACAAGAAAAGTAACATTAATTTTAACAATGATAGATAATGCATTATTTACCATTTGGACGGTATAAATGAGTATAAACAACCTGTAACAACTATTGTACTACAGCTTCCGGGTCAATGACCCCCATCTTGATCAGGTTTTTCGTCCAGTTTCCCTGATCCATTGAGCAAATGCTGAGATGGCCCCTTCTTTTGCTTCTGGACATAAATGTAACTTCATTTTCTGTGCACGTCTTGTAAAATTCAGTGGGAAATACAATTATTCAAATTATCGTTTCCATGTTGTCGCGGCTGGAAGTAATAAGAGCCTAAATTTATTGCTTATTGAAATGATTCCATTATGGTTTGTTGTTGTTTCTTCAAAATTCAAAATTTATGTATTATCATTGAAAATGATTTATCATGGGAGTTTTGTTGTTTTTTTCTCCCTTTCAAAATTTATTGCTTATTTATCCTTGAAAATAGATTTTACTACATGGGAATTTTTTTTCTCCCTTTCAAAATTCAAAATTTAAGTAGTATATGACTTAGTGTAGAGATCACAGAATTTTGAAAATGTGCACACAATTCACTTTTCCCCATAGCACGTCATACGCAGTTTTTAACTGTTTTTTTTTTGACGTAAAATAAATAAATATGTGAAAAACCCTAGCGCCTAAACCATGTGTAGGATTTTTTTCCAAATTGTGGAAACCCCTGTCGTTGTTGCATGAGCCAAAGCTTTGCTATTTTTAAAAGAATTCATTAATTTTTGGGGGTACATTACATGACGACCCCGAACATTTTCAAAATTTTCTCAAAAACGGTTCCAATTTTTTTCTTTAAACTTCTTGTACAAATAGAGTACAATACACTTATAAAGGTGGCATAGGTCCGATTTTCAGGATTTATCTCTGAATTTTCGCAATTGTAAAAGTATGCATTTTTTGCGGCAACTTCTTACAACTACAATATTGAAGATAGAGACTTTTCCTTCACATGAAATTTGTTGTTCATAAATTTTTTTTAAGGTCATGTAGATTTTTTGTAAATTTTAGTAGTTTTCATGCAATAGAGCGTGCAATATTTGCAATTTTAAAAAATTACAAAAACAAGATTTTCTCGAAAACGGCGTAAATTTTTTTCTTTAAATTTTTGGTACGGTTAATGCTAAACAAACCTTATACAAAGACATAAACGCCATATTGTTCTATTCTTCTGTTTTTTCCAAAATTACAAAAAAAAAATATTTTTTTTTACTTGATTTTTTGATATTGAGGACTCACAAAACGGATTCTGGCTACAAGTATTAAGGAATTTTTTTTCCTAAATTTAACATCTGGATTTATGCACTTTTTCGTCACCGTGACTCTGTAAAACGAGTTCTGCTGAAAATTCTGTATTTTCGCATAGCATTACATAACATTCTCTCTATTCCGTAGGGAGAAAGCAAAAATTAAAATCAGCAATTTCGTTACCAATGTAAATAGGTTTTCTATAAATTTAGAGCAAATATGTTTGGTTGGTCAAAAGTTAACTTCGCTTTTTTTGGAACTTTTATTCACCTTTCAACTATTTATAGTTAAAATGTTGGGAAGATATTCAGGTGTTCACAAAAACGTGTGGCACAGTTACTTCTCCCCCATACAATACATAGTTTTTACTGTTTTTTCATAATAAATCAAATCAAATATTTACAGAGACAACCAATATAGATGAACATTTTAGTACAATGTTATCAAAATAGAAGAGCAACCTACAATCAATTTTAAAAGCTACATACTTGTAACTACATTTCATAAACATAGACACTTCAGAAAGGGAAGTTGAGTTTTTCTTTCTAGATATTGATTGCAGCAAACTGTATTCTTGAATGAAGCCCGATCACATCTTTTGTTGCTGAAAATTGAGCAGTTAAAGAAGTACATCACTCAGTTAACAATTTCATTGAAAAATGCTGAAAATCCTGTGGCCAATGTTTTGTGTTCAGCCTTATAATCATAGGGATCATTATCCTTCTTTGAGAAGCAAGTAATAAAGTAGAGCTGTTTTGAAAAGTAGGAAAATGTATCTCAGGTTAACAACCCTTTTTAGGATAGGAAAGGCATTTACATCAGACAGGATTTAGTGTTTTATCTTTGGATAGGATCAAGAGCTTGGTACATTAGTATTATTGGATGAATTTTACATTGCAGTTACCCTATTCGGTTGCCTGAACTGTTCACTGTATTTACATTTTCCAGGCCAATATAACCCTTCTTGTTTTCCTAGATGTAGCTCAATCTTGAAGGTTGGAATACGTAGGAAAAGGGGATAGGAAAACAGTCTTAATGAAGTAGTGCTTGTGTGGTTCCATATAAATAATATCAAAATACATGTTACTTAGAAATTCTACATGAGCAAACTATACAAATAAGATATATAAATATTTTACACAGGGCATGGAAAACTATACTTTCCTATTTAAATGAAACAAAAAGTTCTTAAAAACACAGCCTGACATTTATTCTTAATAATAAACAAATATAAAGTAAATATATACATTACAATAAGCCGATTAAAAAGAAATTGATACCAGAAAGTAAATCCATAAAAAAATGTAAAACAAACAATTATGCACAAATAGAAAACTTAAATGTACAAGGTCTGTCCCAAAAGTAAGTTGAATGACTTTGCGCCGCCGAAGCAAGCCACTAGCAAGGCGCGCCAAGTGTCGTGAATGGTGGTGTGGGGTTTAGGGAAGCCAACGACAAACACGTCAGTTGTCTGCAGGCTCTTCCACAGTGCGCATCGCTGCTAGTTTGAACCCTTGTTTTAGTGACGCGTCGGAATTTTAAGATGCCGCGTTTCAAGGACCAGCGTTACGCAATAAAATTTTGAGTTGCGCTCAAAAAAACGGGCGCTGAGACCGGTGCCATGCTAAGGGAAGCTTATGGCGATAGCACCATGTCCAGCAAAAATGGTTTACCGCTGGCACAAGATGTTTCGAGAGGGCAGAGAGGACGCCGAGGATGAAGACTGCTCTGGACGCTCGTCAACGTCACATTCGATTAAAATGCGAAGAAAATGAGGGACATGCTGAACTCTAATCGACGCCTGAGTGTTAGAATGCTGGCAGATGAGTGTAATATCCCTAAAATTACTGTACATCGCATTGTTACCGAAGATTTGGGCATGCGGAAGATCTGTGCGAAGATGGTCCCCAAAGTGCTTTCCGATGAACAGAAGGCTGCTCGTGCAACGATTTCGCGTGACCTCTTGGAGCAGTGTGAAAATGAACCGAATTTTTGGATAATGTGATTACGGGTGACGAAGCATGGGTTTTCGAGTATGACCCGGAGACCAAAAGACATAGTGCTGAGTGGCACACGCCAGCTTCCCCGCGCCCAAAAAAGGCGAGAATGAGCAAGACCCGTGTAAAGGCCATGCTCATCGTTTTTTCGACAAAAGAGGCAATGTCCACTCAGAGTTTGTGCCACAAGGACAAACAGTGAATAGTCATTTTTACTTGCAAGTCCTGAAAAGGCTCCAAAGCAGACTGAAACGCGTCAGGAAGGAGATCGCCAGCACATGGCGTCTTCACGATAACAACGCGCCGTCGCACACCGCCTTCATTATTGGAGAGTACTTAGCAAAACGCGGTATGGCAACATTCCTCCAGCCGCCGTACAGCCCCGACTTGGCACCACTGGACTTCTTTTTGTTCCCGAGGATCAAGAAGGAACTCAAGGGCCACCATTTCGGGACTTTGGAAGCCATCAAAGAAGCAACGACGAGGTTCTTGAAGGAGGTCTCCGTCGACGCCTTCCAGGGTGCGTTCAGCGACTGGGAAAAACGCTGGCGCAGGTGTTCCGACGCGGAAGGAAGCTACTTTGAAGAATTTTAGTTACTTGTATATTTATCTGCAATACATCTTTTTTCTTGGACTTATTCAACTTACTTTTGGGACAGACCTTGTATATATGGCAAAACATACAAGATCATATGTATTTCCTTTACACTATTCTGTTGATTAAAATTGTGATTAAAGTTCTCAGCAGCTTGTTGGCTATTGATTCATTTACAGATTTTCTGTGCTGAATATAAGACATATTAGCTTTTTCATTTCTCTTTTAGTAATACTGCAATAGATCACTATCAAATATGAATTAACATAATAAGGAGATCTAAGCTAAGCCGTTATAATTGGGCAATTTTTCTTTCAAAACTAGCCAAACAAAAACCTTATTGGCAGCAATGTAAGAAAATCTATAATACACTTCTAGAAAGATTTAAAAACGTTTTGTTTCCAAATCTAATAACCTGAAATAAAATATTAGGAATTTGAAACACAATCAATCTTGCTGGTTACTGGCACTTATGGTGATGACCAAATACTATCAACCCTCAAACCACAGGAATGTGTCAACACAACATTCAAGTATTATTTTTATATTTATTAGTCAAAATAGACAAGTTTACGGTGGAATTTTTTAATACAATTTACACAAATTAAACTCAACACTTATCCTTAAATGACAACATTTTTCACAAACTGAATTTAATACAACCATGTGAAATTTGTCTCAGGACAACTCATTTAGGCCAAGAGTTGAGAATTTAATTATATCTATCAGTTTTCTTATTTTTGTTTTGTCATTCAGCAGAGACAATAAGAGAACACACCTTAGGTCTACTGATATGTTAAATCCATTTCTGATTCATATCACAGTATCTTTCACTACCCCTGACTAGTTGGTATTTGGCCATGATATCAGCCTACACAACTTTGGTTGAAGTAACTGTATTTGGAGACTCAAGACAAGAATCATTTATAAAATTCTTCAAATAAAGAACAATGTACATGTATCAACAATTTTAATTTTTTATCTCTGATTTATATTCTATAAATTGTATTTTTATTAGCAGAGGCGGGATTTAGGATCTTTTCGGGAGGGGGCAAATTTGGACACTATTATGAGCATGATAATATTCGTTAATATGAATGTTTTAAATGAACTGTGCTGTAATTATACACTTTCAATTCTGTTAATTATTTAATTGATTATTATTGAATGGTATTAATTAGATTGGTTGAATACAGACGTGACGATCCTCTTTGTTATTTGAACAGTCTGAACTGTTAATTCAACGATGCATTTTTCTCAGTGAACCAAATATATCGGAATATCAAAAGTGTTTATTTATTGTGATCACAAATCTTTATACATAGTCATAGGGTACATATTTAAAATCTACTTCATAAATTCTTTTAATTAAAATGCAAGCTTGGGTTTTTGGCAAGGATTATAATTTGCACCTGACAGCTCAATAAATAATACAGTAATTTAAGTTTCTTATTTATTTTCTTAAAATTAGATTTTCTTTAATTAATTCACTGTCGGGTGAAAATGATAAGGTAAAAGGTGAGAATTTTGGGAAACTATAGAAAATTTACAGGGCTACAATTCGTGTTTAGCCCTTTTCATGTGTAAGAACATGAGATATTCTTAAAAAAACAAAGGGGAACAAATTTTTTTTCTATTTTTCCCCTTTGTTTTTATTGATTGTAAGGGTCAAAATTGGATATACACGCCTGAAACAATTCTCAAAACATCTTCATCATCTACAGAAAATCGCAAGAATTATTAATGTTAATATTCAGTCGTAATGTGGTTTTAAAAATTTTAACTTATATAAGGACCTGAAAAACACATTTCTTCCATTTGTACAAAGTACTGTGGGTAAATTAATTTAAACTTGGCAAAAAACTTGTTTCCTATACCATCAAATACAATTTTCAACATCAAATTTCAAGGGGACAGGGGAGAGGGGGCAATTCTGCAACCCTCTTTGAAGGTCCACCCAATTAATTGCCTACTAATTTTTTAATTTTTTTTTGGGTTGCCTCCTCTTGCCCCTCTAAATTCCACCTCTGCTTATTAGATTACTTCTAAAATCCAACTATGTTATAGTTTTCTTAAAAATATCTGAATTATAAAAATATTATAGTACAATTTTTAGAATACCCTACATTTCAAGGACTAGTAAATATATTTATCATCTGTAAGCATGCTAGTATAAAAGGTTCACATTACTTGATTAGTTTATTTGAATAAAAAAATCAGAAAAGGAAAATATCCATTTAATGGTTTTGGTTTTCTGATCTTAATAAACAGACACTAACATTCTGGAAAATATCCATATTATACTCACAAAATCCACATTGTAGAATTAGAGAGAAAATTATATAGATAATATAGATAATTTTAGATAGAAAATTATTAATCGATAAATGATTAATGGATATTACTGTCATTTACATTTTAAATACAAATAATTATTATCTCTAATCACATGATGGAAAAATATTCAGCACCTCTTGTAATATCTGCATAATTAATATCACAGCTGTATCATGGATATCTTATCTTTTCTACCAAGTATTCCATCTAACCAAAATGTTTGAAAAGAATCATTAATTACAATCATGTTTTATCTAAAATAAACATTCGTAACATTGAAAAAAATACTGTAAATCTACAATAGTATCTAATCTTCTTCATAAAATGTATTTTTTCTTTTTAATATTATTTAAAAAATTTCTTATTATATAACATTACTGTTTTCTTGAAAAGGATGCACTTGGAGTTTGACATCCTTTCATTGAATGATGAAAAGATTGTGCTTTTTTATACAGTGTTTCAGCATCCTTCCAATTTTCCTCTCTAAGCATCTGCAGGTATTCCAGATTTTGTTGGCTGTATACTATTGCAGCATGCAGATCAACATTTTTATAATATAAGCTAATCTTGTAACATGTAAATGCAATTCTCTCAACCGATTTTAAAGTGTTTTCATGTCTTTCACCCAAAAGATTTTTCTGATCATCATGAAGTTCCTTGTATATAACAAGAGCCTTATTAAAATGTTCTATTGATTTCTTATTGGATGATTCTTCAGCAAGTTTATTATGTGTAAATGCAACATTATTTTTGGTTCTTAAAATATACTTTAGTGTTCTTAAACAGTCTTCGTGATCTTTATGGAGATCTGTTTGAATTTTATGAATCTTATCATATATGATAAGTGCATTATTAAAATTTACTAAGGCTTCTTGTTTATCAGTTGAGTAATTTCCAAGTCTATTGTAGGTAAAGGCAATATTTATTTGGGTTTTTAATGCATCCTCATGTTTTTCTCCTAAAAGATCTTTTTGAATGTCATAAATTTCCTCATACAAAACAAGAGCTTTATTAAAATTTTTATTCATCAACTGCCACTTCTCCAAGTTTATTATGCATAAATGCAGCATTCCTTTTAGTCCATAAAATATTGTTGAGTGTTTTGGAACAGATTTCATCATCTTCACCAAGACCTTTTAGAATTTGGTAAATCTTCTCAAAAATATTCACTGCATCATAAAAATGTATTAGTTCTTCTTGTATATTAGTTGATTCTTTGCTGAGTTTATTAAGTGTAAATGCAATATTATTATTAGTTTTTAAAATATTATTTAGGGTTTTTGAACTTTCTTTGTCATCATTACCAAGAAATTTTTGAATTTTGTAAATCTTACAAAAAATGTTGAGAGCAATAATAAAATATTCAAGTGCTTCTTTTTTACAAAATGATCCATTTCCAAGTTTATTATAAGTAAATGCAATATTGATTTTGGTTTTTAAAGTGTCTGAATGCTCTTCTCCCAAAATCTCTTTCTGAACATCTAAATTCCATATAAATAAAGAGCCTTTTAAAATGTTCTATTGCCTCTTTATTGAATGACTCTTCACTCAAGTTTATTGTGTAAATGCAACACTATTTTAGTTCTTAAAATATTATTTAGGATTTTAAGCTTTTCATCATGATCTTACCAAAATCTTTTGCATTTTGTAAATATTTCATAAATGGTTAGAGCATTATTAAAATGAATTAGGCCTTGTTTATTAGATGACTCATTACCAAGTTTATTATAAGTAAATGCAATATTGATTTTGGTTTTTAAAGTGTCTGAATGCTCTTCTCCCAAAATCTCTTTCTGAACATCATAAAGTTCTCTATAAACAACAAGAGCCTTATTAAAATGTTCTAGTGCCTCGTTATTGAATGGCTCTTCACCAAACTTCATAAGTGTACATGCAATATTATTTTTAGTCTTTAAAATATTATTTAGGGTTTTTGAACTGTCTTTGACATCCCTACCAAGATCTTTTTGAATTTTGTAAATTTTTTCATAAATGGTCAGTGCCTTATAAAAATGTTCTAGAACTTCACATTTATTTGATGATTCTTCACCAAGTTTGGTTAAAGTAAAGGCAATATTGATATTGGTTTTCAATGTATCTTCATGTTCTTCGCCCAAAAGGTTTTTTTGAATTTCATACACCTGTTCATAAATTTTGCTTGCATTATTAAAATGTTTTAAAGCTTCTTCTTTATCTGAAATTCACCAAAAACAATTTTTGGCTTTTTAAGGTGCCTTTTTTCTTACCAAATATCCTTTTGAATTCTGTATACTTTCTTATAAATGTTTAATGCATTATTGTAATGGTAAATTGCTTGTTCATGTAATGACTCTTCACCGAGTTTATTGTGGGAAATTGCAATTCTATTCAATTTGTCTAGAATGGACCTTGTGCTTCTTCCAATCCCCCAAATGCCAAGTATATCTCTTTCTTTTCTAAAGACAGTAGTTGCTTCTAGTAAAGCACAATAAAAATACCACAATGCTTTCAAATACTCATTTGATGAGAATTTTAAGAGGCCAATATTCTGATGTAAAAGAATAATTCTTCTTCTGGTTGGCAGAATGGTTTTGTACTCTTCTCTGTAATCTGCTTTTTCTAAATTTAGAATTTCTTTGCAAGTTGTCAGAGCTTTTTCAAAATATATCATTGCTTCATCTTCACTCCTTCTCATTCCTTGTTTAAATTCATTGTAGGCAATAGATTTTTTTATGCTGATAATGTTAAGGTACTTTCTGCATTCATCAGATGCACTCAAGATTTTCTCATAATTAACTGATTTTTTTATCTGATTAAAAATCTCTGTGGTAAGAAATTCACCAGTCACATCTGACCCAAGAGCAATTTTTATCATTAACTTGTATAAGTCATGGCATTCTTTATAAGAATCATCATAATTTTTAAGTAAAGAATGGTGTATGCTTTACGACTCAATGCAAGTAAAGACTTTGGAGATTCATTTGTTGGTATTTCTTTCAAAATTTTCAATGCTTCTTCATACAACTTTCTTGCTTCTTCTGGCTTGTTCTGCCATGTTTTTGCTTGCCCTTCAGCGTTTTTTGCTTTAACTATATTGAGCTGATAATCAATAAGCAAATTATCATTAATATCTATAAATCCTTTATTTACTAATTTTTTGTACAGTATCAGGCCTGGACTATTACAGCTGTCTTTTTTGTCTTTACCAGCCAATATTTCAAGTGCTTTATCATTCTTACTCTTGTATATCAATTCTAGAATTACATCATTCAATATCTTAAGAATTCTTTTTGTAGAATCAATTGTTTCATTAGGAACACAATCATAACATCAAATCTCTTATACAATAAATTTATCAACTCTCTAGCATGTTTAGGACTGGCTAACAAAACCTGCATACTTTCAGCATTGATATCACCCTTTTCAAAAATCTCATAAACTACTTCATACAAATTGAAATCAGGTTTTTCACTTCTGACATACAGTAATTCACTAAGATACATTATATATCTATGTTTTTTAAATAAAATTTCTATTAGTCTTCTTAAATCATCTTCTTCAATTACTTCATCACTTTGTGTTTTTGTTATCAAGTTACTGATATAAGGTGCTGTGAATTCTTTTTTTAGGAGTTTTTTAATAATCCGAAATATATAATTCTTATCTTTAAACTTAAAACCATATTGACCAGGTCCTAGATTATTAATTTTTTCCACATCTTGACTCACTAAAAAGTCTAAAAATATTCTATCACTAAATGCTGCTTCTATATTATCAAATTTAATTTGATATTTATAATAGGCATTGTAGAATGTCTTGAGAATATTATTAACCACTTTTGCAATATTTATTTGTAATCCCTCAGATGGTATGTTTATAACTTCTTCTTTTTTTATTAGATTACAAAGCTTTCTTTCAATGAATTGTTTAGCATTTTCTGACAAATCATAGTTTCTCAGTAAATCTTGATGATTATTTAAACTGAAAATTTCTCCTTTAAATTCTTCCTGTATGAAACGATCATAAATGGAAATAATATTTGATTTAAAATTTTATATTTTAAATTTAAAAAATTTTAATTACATTTTCTCTATCTAAAGCATTGTTACCCTCTAAAGAGAATTCAATTGTCTTATTGAAATAACACTCTTCTATACCATATTTACCAAATTTCTCTTTCAAATCTTCCTTCTTTTGTTGGTATAGGTCATCACACTCTTTAATTTCCTCTAACCTCACAAAATCTTCAAAAATTTCCCTTCTTTCCACATCACTTAATTCCCAAATTTTTTTTCTTCATTTCAATTTGCCTTCTTTTTTCATCATCAATAACTGCAAAAAATCTGAGGTATTTTTCAACTAGATCTTCGACATCACCATCCTTTGCTGAAAACAACAATTCTGAGAAAACATGTTCAAAAGAACCTGTAGTTTCCCTTTCTGATAAAGTGAAGATGTCCTGACGAAACGTCTCCTCAAGATTCTCCAGTATCTTACTAAAATTATCTATTATTCTGTCAAGTTTTTCATCTAGTCGGGCATGACAAAGTTTATTATATATTTCTTGGGCAATATAATACTTAAATAACTTGGATCTTATATCAAATTCTCTTTTAAATTCTTTTAATCTCAAATTTGGATCCCTGTACATATAAAAATTATGTATCAGTTCATTTCTTAAATTTCTTAACTCCTCAAAACCTTCCTTTAGCTCTTCATCAAATAATGGAATAATGTTCACAGTAAGATCAAACATTCCTTTCTCTTGCTGTTCTGGTTGTTCACTATAGGCTTCTTTTACTAAATCACAAATCACCTTTAATACTGTTTCATTACCTTTAATCTTTTGCATAGAATTTGATTGTAATATATTTTTTAAATCTATTTTATTTAACTCACTCTGTTTGAGCCCACTTAATTTATCATACACACCTTGTACATAATCCCGTAAATTACGAAAAAATGACCCCTCATCCCACATGCCATTTGTTTTGGGAACAAAATTTCGTAGGTACTTGGGAGAAATATTTTTTTTGTTTTCACAGTCTTTACCAGTTCTCTTCACAAAACTTTCTCGAATATCTTTGATAATATCATTGTCTTCTTTTCCAAAATATTGCGCAATGAATTCGTTTTTGTTAAGCAGTTTTTTATTTATTTCAACATCCTGTAGGGCAAATGCTTCTAAAAAGAGGACAAAAACGTTAACATTCTTATGAGTAAAATTTTTAATATCTTCTTTTTCTTCAGTTAATTTTATCAGGGCATCTAAGGAAAATTTAACCTTTTTTCTAATCTTTTCCTCTATCTTTTCTTCTTTCTTAGGGGAGTGTATAAGTATACTTCTATTTTCTTTAATCATTTCAAAAGAATTACATACTATTCTCTCTCCCAATATCTTAATTATTTCATTTTCTTTGCATTTCATAGCAATGTCAAGGGGAGTGTTACCATTTTCATCTTCAAAATTAACATCCACTCCCTCTTCAATAAGATATTTTACTTCTATTGAATTACATTGAGTTATTACAGTCAACAAATTTCTTCTCTTCTCACTTTCATGAAAAGAACTTTGGTCTTGCTGAATTTCCTTAGTTCTTTCTTGACTAACTGCTAATGCACCTTTTTTGTCCAAGAATTTTCTGCCCCTTGATGAGAAAAACTTGTCCTCTTAATATCCCTGACATTTGATTTATCTTCTTCAGCACTAGTTTCACAGCATTTTTGTAGATTTGACAGTTGTTCGCTTGAAGCTTGTGGAGTTAGTAGAATGTAAAATTCCAAAATTTGTATAACATCTTGCAAGTTAAGAAGTCGAGCAATTTCAAGAGCAGTTCTTTTTTCATTATTCTTTACACAAGGCTCTGCATTATTTTCTAGAAGCAATTGAACAAGTTCTTTATTGCCGACATAAGAAGCAATATGTAATGGAGTATTACCTTCTTTATTTTGATGATTGATCTCTGTTTCCCATCTGGGTTGCAGTAATTCTTCAATTATCTCTTTTTTGTTCCTTTCAACAGCATAGTGCAATGGGGTGTTATCCTTGTTATTCTTATCGGTAACATTAGTCTTAACTCCACCCCATTGTAGAAGTGATTTAACCCTATTGAGATCACCATTTCGTATGGAAGTAAACAGTTCTCTATTCTTGGCCCTGTCTTCATCACTATCACATCTGTAATATCGGATATTTGGCATCGTAAAACTTTGGATGCGTTCGTTCTCTGGTGTGGGCGGGACACCAGCCGCTGCGTGATTGTATCATTACGTGAGTCATGAGGTTGATAACCTTCTGAGTATTTCGCTTTTAATATAGTGCACGCTGAAGTTGTGGATGATGACATTCCTTATATTAGTTCCAGATAATGAAACTAGTTTGAATGCCCTTCGTCGTTCTGATGCAAGAGAACTTGGAACGGCCTTATACTACCCCTCATGAACGGGTGTTCTACGCATATTTAGGCTATGCTTCTTGTCATTGAGACAGTGCTGTCATTAATACATGTAATAGATGTTAATAGATGTGTAGTATTTCCTGTTTTTTCTTTCGGAATGATAGCATGGAAGAATATGGCGATAGATCTTTTAATCTCACACGCCGAGGTAAAGTAAACAAGGTGCTCGTGGGAGATGAAAACTAGTGGCATCACGCACTTTCTCGCACTGTTTCTTAATTTGCAATTTTGAATTTTCGAAAATTCAGAGAGTAAAACGAAAATAAGACATGTGCCATTCTTTTTAGCGTTCCTTGTTCTATCCATGGAAAACATTTGAAGAAAAACATTGGAGCGATTTTTGACAAAAATTGTTTATATTTCACAAAAAAAAAAAAAAAAAAAAAAACGCAATAACTGCTTATAGTTTCGAAAAATTGCGTGTGACCTTATTTCAACTTCTGTCTTTAAAAAATAGATTTCATTCAGGAAAAAATCTGTCTTCAATATAATGGTTGAAAAAAGACGACGGAAAAGATGAACTCTTGCAATTTTCGAAAAATCAGGGATTTAGAGAAAATGAGATCTGTTCCATTCTCTTAAGCTTTTTTATTCGAGGAAAAAGTAAATAAAAAAATGTTGGAACCATTTTATAGAAAATTTTGAACCTTCATAGACAGTACTCCCCAAATTTAAAATATTCGTTTCAAACACAGTTCTCGAGTCCATTTCAACCGATCGGGTTTATTAATTTTGGAGATAATTGGCTGAACAGTTTACGCATTACAGTAGGGGCAGCGTTTAAGCGACTCTGACAGTTCTATGTGCTGTTGCCACCCATCACTACGCACATGGCACCACCTACACGTCAGATAAATGAAATCTCAAAACATTGACACTTACCGACAGACGATGACACGTTTTGATACCATGTTCATAAACGTCAGTACAGCCGACCCCTATCGCCTCCCAAACCGCGTTGAAAATTTGAGGCGTCAGCTACGGATGGCTTCGTCCTCTATTCCGCAGGCAATGGACACATACCGAGTCCTCTGAGTCTGAAGACAAATTTTTTTCACTTTCAACTGCTGCTGCTATTACCATCATTTCCTAATGATATTACCAATTGTTCAACATTTTCTTCTTGCAGACCTTCTTGCGCCCACGATTTTTTTATTTCCTGCCAAGTTTTTGTTTACATCTTTTCACGCGATACTTGAAGTGTTGAGAACTGCCTCGCGTGTGTTTTTCAACACTACTTAGTTTAAAATCCGTATTCTCTGCAACATATCCTTTGATTTGAGCCCAAATATACTCTATGTGGTTGTAGTGGCAATGGTTTGGTGGTAGTCGCAGAATTTTATGTCCGTGTTTTTCCTCAATACCGTCTATTTCATATAGAATGCTGCTTGGTTTATTATGTATTTTCACAATTTTCAGAAGTTCTGCTTTCTTGTATTCAGCATTAAGTATTACTCCATTTTTTCTTAGCCAATTAATAATGTCTTGCTTTCTGGAAGAAGTGGTCGGAGCCTTGTTTAATTGCAAAGAATGATACGGTGCATTGTCCATTATTATAGTAGAATTCACAGGCACTGCAGGCAGTAAAGAAACAAACAAACCAATCTTTAAATTTTGCAGCATTCATCTCTTCGTGATAATCCATGGTCTTCTTTGATTTGAAGAGAAGCATTCATTCCTCCATCAGAAAAACGATCAGCAGTTCCTGCATGCGCTAGGATAAGACGACCCCCCTCTCCAGTAGGTACTGGCATAGTACTTTGAACTGTATCGTCGGTACATCCCGGTATTTTCTTTGAATGGTTTGCATTCACCCAATTTTCGTCAAGCAAACCGATTTTTTCGGGTTCCATTTTCACTGCTTCTCTCAAAAGGCCGCATTTCCCGGCAACAATATTACCTCTCTCTAATACTAATTTTCTTCCAGAAAAGCTCTTCCATTTAAACCCGAGCCTCCGTGTTACAATAGAAAGGCTATTTTGCTGCCAGAAAATAGACCACTGTGTTTCAGTGAGACTATCATTTTTTTTCGAGAGGGATACTCTTTTTTATGGTAAAACCTGTAGACGCGCTGTCTAATGGCATCCATTTAAAAATTATTCATGTCTGTAAAAAGTATAAAGTATAAACTTTTATGAATTCCTCCAGTCCCATTTAAACACTATGAATAAGACAGATTTCTTAGCAATTGGAGGTGATTTTAATGCACGTGTTGGACAACAAATTATGGGAAATCTAATTGGAGATAATGGAGAACAAACTTTAAATGGGAATGGAATAGCCCTGAGAAATTTTGTTAGTTTTAATGAGTTTAAAATAACTAATACCCTCTTCCGCCGTAAAGATATACATAAATACACATGGTCAGCAAGAGGCACGAGATCAATAATCTACTACATCCTATCCAACAAGAAACTTTCCCCATACATGAATGATACACGAGTATATAGGAGCTGTGACGTTAATACAGATCACTTCTTAGTTCTTTGTAAACTTAAAATCCCTAAGAAATGGATCCACCGAAAAAAAACGAGCGTTACGCAAAATAAAACCAATTTTAAAGTATACCTGCTACAACAAGAGAGTATAAGAAGATTATACTGCTCACGATTGCTAACTTCTCTAGATCAAAGAGCAATCAGTACAGATGTAAATGTTGAATGGCAAGATTTTAAAGAGCTAATATTACAAGTAGCAGAAGAAGTCTTAGGTAAAATACCAAAAGCAAAGAATAAGAAGGGTGTTCAAAATTGGAACGAAAAAATACAGGAAAATATTGATCAAAAGAAAAAGGCTTACCTGCGGTATCTCCAATCACATTCTGTGGAAGACAAAATAGCATATAAAAATAAAAGTGCCATTGCTAAGAGAGAAATTAGAAAGATCAAGCGGGAAAGTTGGGATAGGTATATAAGCGAGAGCGAACACGACTGTTATGGTTCACAAGACACTGCCTATAAAATAATGAAGTATCTAAATTCGACAGAAAGAGATACACTAAAAATTAACAACATCTCCGAGAAAGAATGACTTATATACTATCAGTTGCTGTGAACAAATACAGAGACTCCTGAAAACCCCTTATCGGAAACAATAATAGAAGCGGACCCCATTGAACTCGACGAACTGAACAACATACTTAAAACGTTCAAATAAGAAGTCACACAGGAACTTACTGCATGAATGCTGAACTACTGAAGTATGCACCGAATGAAATAAGGAGGAGATTCCTCGAAATAATCAATATGTGTTGGAGGAGATATACCATTCACGAAGATTGGAGGAAAGGAATTATATGCCCTATCTTCAAGAAAGGTTGCAGACAGGATTGTCAAAATTATAGAGGAATAAGTCTTCTCAACACAGCCTATAAGATATATGCTAAGATAATAACTCGGAGATTGAATATAATTAATGAGTATATGTTATTAGAGGAACAGTGCGGTTTTAGGAAAGGTCGCTCATGTTCCGACTGCATATTTGTAGTGGAACAGTAATTCAGAAGAGAGGAGAATTTAATTTACCGACATATATACTATTTATAGACTATGTAAAAGCCTTCGACAAAGTGTCTGAAAGAAACTCTGGGAGATAATGCATAAAAAAGGATTCCCAGCCCACCTAATAAGAGCAATGCAAAGCCTCTACTTCGACACTAAAATATATATTGATAAAGGATCTCAAGGAAGTAATAAATTTGTAGAAATACATCAAGGAGTCAAACAAGGGTGCCCACTTTCGCCAGCTCTATTTAGTATATATATATATATATATATATATATATATATATATATATATATATATTGTGACGTCACGGGGTTATACGAACCCGTAACGCCACCATAAGACACTAGAAAAGACCAAAGAATGAGAAATAGGGTACGAGGCGGAGCGATGGTCCGAGAAGGCGACATCTACCGCAGGTTTTCGCACTCCGATGTCCAAAGTTAGCGGATAATATTTTCTCGAGAGGGCGCGAAGAGGAGAAAATTCACCCTCCAGAAATTTTTCCCCAGGCGGAGTTGCATAAATACCGTGACGCACTTCAGTAGAGTTCTCTTACGACTTCGACAGCGACGGCGACTCAACTAGATTCTTCAGCGGTAGTAATTGGTTAGTGCAGGAGTATAATTTTACTTGCTTTAGTAAAGCTGATTTAAGAAACGCGGTGATAAGTGATAGAATTCAGAAGCAAAGTGCATGTAAAGCATTTACACTAACATTACGCGAGTAAGCAAGCGTTGTGACTGCTCGAACTTAAAATGGTTTCATCATCGAAGTAATTTGCGCAGAAGGACTCTGAACGAAATCCAGTATTTAATTTTGTACGCCACGACCACGCACGCTCAAAGTGTGGTATGTCGGCCGAGTGCTAGAAGTAGTCAATTCAAGCACGTTAGTTATTTAAAACTGAAGCGCGAGCAACGGGTACGCGGCAGGCGGCAGAAGGACGACTCCAACACTCAAGCGTAGGCGAGAAAGACTTGACCAATCCGTCGATGGTACGAGCCCGAGGACGAGAGAAAGGTTTGAATTTGACGTGTGCGCCCATCCTGAGATCGAGCGAAAGAAGAGGTATGACCGCGGGACATCGGACCAGTCGAGTGACGTGGCGAGGACTGCGAGCGACCGAACACCCCAAGGTTAACTGACGGCGAGCGGGAAGGAAATGTCGAGGTAAAGAACTGGCAACTTCTATGCGGCAATTTGTTAGGAAACTGTGTAGCTTTAAACGCCAGGCGTAGCGTCCTAAAATAGGTGAAAGTTCCAAATAGTTACTGGGAAATATTTTGAACGTATGAGCGGCAGTTTTGATTTCATTCGCTGTACGCACCAGTAAATTCGTTGAATGCCATACCTTGTACAACTTTTCTAAAGTAAATTATAATTGTTCATGTAATGTAAAAGTAATCTTATTGAAAGTATTGTTTCCATTGTATGATGTCAGGAATAATCAGTTGCTATAATTTTGTAAAGGGTACGATTTAGTAACGTGTGTGTCACGTTTATTCTTGTGCTAGAGTTAACAGCGTTGTAATAAATGCGCAGCTCAAGGCTGACCTCTGTGAAGTCTATAAAAGAATAATTGTAGAGAATCACTTAAAGGGCCGTGCACGGAGAAAATTTTAGATTAACAAAAGTTAAATGAGGTACACGAAGTAATTGAGAAGGAGGTCAAAGCAAAAGTATTGTAAATAGTGCGTATTGAAGTAATCAGGCAGTCAAGGTGACGCCTATACATTCTCTTATGGTTGTGTTATTTCTGTTCTTTTGTTTCTGTTTTCTTTGCAGTGACCATCTACGTAAAGTACATACTTATTGTATATTTGTGCCGCTGTGTAATTTGTTTTACTGAATATATGCTCATTTTACCAGAATTTTATATAATTCATTGTGTCAAGGGTTCAAACCTTTCTCATACCCGAAAGATCCTGCTTCCTGAGAATTTAAAGCTCGCTTCACGAGCATTCATAGTTTCACGCTTCATCGCCACGGCTGGAAGGTAGTAGGTGGGCGTGTTATAATATATATATATATATATATATATATATATATATATATATATATATATATATATATATATATATATAGAGAGAGAGAGAGGAGAGAGAGAGACGAGATTGTCCGGCAATTAAAAACACATTTTAAAATAAATGAGAAATCTCTAAATACCATATTGTTTGCAGACGACCAAGTTATTTTTAGTAACTCAGAAGATGAGTTACAAATTGCAGCACACAAACTAAATGAACAGGCAACCAAATACAATATGCAAATCTCCACCAGGAAAACAAAATCAATGGGCTTTGAAGGAACAAACCACATGAGATGTAAAATTGTGATTAATAATGAACCCATAGAACAGACAAACAATTTTACCTATTTAGGCTTCAATGTGTCTTGCTGCCAGAAAAATGACATAAGTAGGAAATTAAATAGATTCTATAACATGTGTGGGACAATAAGAAGAACATAAAAAAACATGACTTTAAAACCACGCAACTCAAATTCTACAAACCAATGGCAGTACCCATGCTAACTTATGCATGCGAAAACTGGACAATAAATAGAACAGACAGAAGAAAAATAGAAAGCGCCGAAATGAAATTCTTACGTTCAGTAGCAGGTTACAATATCTTAGATAGTCAATATAATATTGACATCAGAACCGAACTGAATATATTCGATCTGATGGACATAATCCAATCATTTAGGAGTAACTGGCATGATCATATCCAACGCATGCCTCCAAACAGAATTCCCATAATAATGTACACATATAATCCTAAAGGAAGAAGAAATGTTGGCCGCCCCTTAACAAGATGGAGATACGTGAGTATCTCTTGATGTGGAAACAGGCCTTAAGGCCTAAATCCATGAAGCATAAGAAGAAGAAGTCTGTAACATATTTTTTTCTATCTGGTCTTGCCCGGTGTAGACAACGAACCACTCGGCTCACTCAAATTTCCAGGACATTTCTCTCGCGTGATTTTTTTACTGTTGTCGGGCCTATCTGCAGCGCAGCCGCAACTCTACCCACAACGTTGTCGAGAGGTTTGCCTTTTCGGCCTCGAAATATTCGCGTAAACGATAAACAAATTCACGAGTCTGTCTCTTTAACACAACTCCACGTTTGCGCGACGTGTGGGGCGTAGCCATCACGAAACTCACAGGCTCGAAACAATGCACAGAAGCGCTTGGAAGACACACACTAACTGGTCTGGCGCGAGCATCGGAAGAGGCATATTTCATTCACATTGATACTGCTGATGACAGGAATCTGCGCGCTTCCCAAGTGACTTCGCGTGAGTCAGATTAGCGGCAACGCTGAACCTGGCTGCGAAAAAGTAAATAAATCTTCGCACGCTGATTGCTTCAGAGCAGGTCACATGACGCACCGCTGCACGTGGCGAGAGAACTATCAGTCGCTTATACGCTGGCCCTATTTGTAGCGCTGATCACTGACAGACGGATGGACACACGTTTTACCGTCAATCGAGTTTTCGGTATCAAGTACCCACGAAACATGGATTCTGACACATCTTCACAACGTGTTAGGCCCGCAACAGACTACACCGAGAGATGCGTTGCCAGAAATGTGCGACGAGAAATATGGAAAGAGGTCGGCGAGACTGCGTCCACACACTACAAATAGGTTATTGATGTCTTGAAATGCCTTTATGTGCTTACAAGCCGAGAGTGGGATAGCAGTTAGCTATGAAATCACCTGCGAGTTCCATTTCTTGTTTTATTAAATGTTCTTGTGAAACTTTAACCCGTGAAATCCTTGTTTTGTTGCCATAATCGTAAACCATCTGTTTAACTAGTTCGAATTGCCTGAAGAGAAATACATTACTGCATTGCATACAAATCATTATTTAATGTAAAACATTGGAACGTGTGTGACTTTTAAGGGAGGAGTGCAATCTGTGCATATTTTCGTGAGCTCCGTAATTTCCCCTTCTGTTTTACTGTATTTATTGGTTAAATTATGAATAAATTGTGAACGATCAACTAATTCAGAATAAACCTCACAATTAATAAATTCATTCATAAATAATAAATACGAATTAAGAAAATAATGAATTAATTAAATTATTTCAAAATACCACTTCGTTTCTTGCTTCAATTCTTTTATTTTTATATTGCTCATTATGAACTGGTTTCATTCAAGTAAGAATATCTTTCACACAAGTTTTTCTTGTTCATTCCCGTTTAAAGAGAAAATTCAAGTAAACAATTAAAAAACTGGTTGTTTATTGCTAATACTGGTTGCCTTTTACTGCTAAATATTATAACCTCACTCAGTACGTAATGCGTCTTGCTGTAGCGACAACCTAAATGTCATATAAAAAAAGGAGTAGAAATGTGTCCGAGAAAACTCGCTCGCTGACCGACTCGAGCGAGGACCTCTTTCACATTCGCAGAGGCGAACGAGAAAACTCCTTCTAGTGTGTGGGGATCCATAAGTGTCCCTTGTTTCGGTTTTCCACAATTCACGTCGCGCCTTGCGAGAAATGTGGAAAATCGAAACGAGAGACATTAGGGCCGGTTTCACCAACCGGAGTCAAGAAGATGATCCTGAGTTGATCCGGGTCAACCTTAGTTTGATCCCGCTGTACGTTTCTCCACGCACTTGAAAGGAATCAACGTGTCTGACTCGGATCAAATTTGATCCGCAAATTGATCCTTCGCCAACCGGCGGATCACGACCGGATCAGGAATTATTTCTCGTCTTGTTCGCAGCAACTGCTCGTCTCGCTATCTGTTTTTCGTGCTTTTTTAAGTGAATGCCTGTAGTTGGAGTTATATTCAGTTTAGAAGTATTCGCTGACAGGTAGGATAGTGTGTATTGTTTGTTGGGCGAAATGTGTGTTTTTAAGAGAGTGTTATACATTAAAGTAAGGTTAACATAATTGTAGGTTTGATTACTCGGTATTGGGGAGTAAAATTTAAATATATTTTGGCATTCGGTTATTGTAGATTATAAATAACATTAGTAAAATAGCCTTTTGTTGGTTTTAGTGTATAAGAGGCGATATTTTTCCATATTTCTCTGATTTTTTTATTTATACGAATAAAATATGATATGTTATACGAATGTAAAGAAAACCGCTCCAAAAATAGACAATGAGCTTATAGAGAACAAGGAAACGATATTCAAGACAGACCTCTTGAATCTGTATGTCAAAATGCTCTACCAAAATAGACTCAGAAACAAATTAGATTTGGAAAAAGATGGTAATCCCACAGAAATGTATCAACACTTGAAGGAGAGTATTTTGGAAGCAGCTAAGGACGTCCTTGGGGAAGAAGAAAGAAAAAGGAAATATACAGAAAAGTTTTCTGAGAATTTAGAAGAAATGTTCAAGAGAGAAGAAGGCATATATGAAATGGTTAAAAAAAAAAATGTTCTGATTCGACAAAAAGTTAAAACAGGTGTAAAAATGGAAAAAAATGAACATTGGAACAGGTTATGTACATACATCGATGGAACTGTAGGATACAATAAATCATCGGAAGCCTGGAAAATTATAAATAAAATTAGAAGAAATAATGAGTGTAAAAGCATAGTACAAAGAATCCCCTCTAAAAATGGAAAAATTTAAAAAAAGAGATGTGGAGGAAAGCAGTTCATTCAAAAATATTTCAATTATTTCATTATTTCAAAATAACTGAGGATATTAAGAAGGCACTATGCAAAGCAAAAACTAATAAAGCCCCAGGACCTGGAAATATAAGAATGGAGCTCCTGAAATGTGGTGGAGATGTGGTTGCCAAATACCTAAAGAAAATGTTCAATAAGATAGAAGTAGGAGATGATCCACCTGTAGAATGGAACATATTCTACATCTCATCTATATTTAAAAAAGGGGACAAACAATCATGTGCGACATACAGGGCAATAAGTGTCATACCGACAACGGCAAAATTGTTTTCAAGTATTCTAAGTAAAAAAATCGAAGAAGATAAACCTGTATTGAGAGAAGAGCAGAGTGGTTATAGACGAGGACGATCATGCCTAGATAACATCCACTGTATCAGACAAGTTATAGAGAAACATAAAAGCAGAAATATGAACATTTATGTAACCTTTATAGTCCTCCAGAAAGCATGCAATAGTGTCCCAAGAAAAAAGATATGGAAGCAATCAGAAAGGTTGATAGTAAAGAAAAGTGGATCAATTTGGTTAAAAAACTTTACAAAAACACCGAAGTCCAAATAAAAATTAGAGATATGTTAACGGGAAGCTTTCTGATAAAGAAGGGTCTAAAACAAGGATGTGGGTTATCTCCCATTTTGTTCAATATCTACCTAGAAGAAGCCCTCTATAGCTGGTACAGAACATTTTCTGGCATGGGAATGAAAATTGGAGACGACAGCTTTCACTCCCTTCTATTTGCTGACGACCAGGTAACCTTTGCCCAAGATGAAGAGGATATGGTGTACATGCTAAGAAAGCTAATAGAAGAATATAATAAATGGGGATTAGAAATAAATGTTAATAAAACCAAATGTATGTGCATAGGACAAGGAATAACAGATATAGACGTGAACGGTAACAAAATTAAAAGCTGTAACACCTTCAAATATCTTGGATCTTTAATAAACAACTCGGGTACATGTGCTGCACTTATAAACTCGAGAATAATTATGGGGAAGAAAGCAACCAAAGCTTTACACAGCATATTATGGAATAACAATATCCGCCAAGATGTCAAAAGAAGATATTCCATTGTATAGTAGAAAATATAGTACTACATGGAGCGGAAATGTGGCCACAAACACAAAAAATAAGAGATAAGATAAGGACAGTGGAAATGGACTACATGAGACGATGCTTACAACTTACTCGCAAGGACAGAGTGCGAAATGAAGAAATATGGAGAAGGATGAATATAATTTGTTCTATTACAAAGACCTTGGAAAATAGATCACTACAGTGGTATGGACATGTTCAGAGAATGTCAGAAAACAGATGGCCACACAAGATCTTAAAATGGCAACCACTGAGAGGCGAAAAAGAGGAAGACCAGTTTTAGAATGGGAAAAATACATCCAGGAAGCTATGAAGGATAGAGGGTGTGGGGAATGAAAACGGCAAGCTCCTAAGGGGAAAATTCAAGAGAGAAGAAGAATTTTACGGATACGTTTACAGCATTACGTTACGTTTAAGTTTGCATTGTGAAAGAGGCCTTAGTGGGGAAGAACAGTTCGCGTGGTAGAACAGGAAGCCGGACGTTCGCAAGGGGAATCGTGAAGCGATGCGCGTTTTCCCTTCTATTGAGTGAATCTGCTCTAAAAAGACGCCGACTGTTCGCAGATCGGCGCAGGGAAACAGACCAGCGTACGCGGAGCCGTCCATCTCAGCATCTCAGCCGCGCCGCCGCCGCCGCCTGCAACACCACCGGCCGCCGCGCCCACGTTGCCTGCCGCTGCGATAACGGTGTATTTGGCTGTCGATGGCCGTTCATCGATGGAGTGACATTCGCCATCTGCGTCTTAGCTATCGCAATACTGCTCGAGCAACTATGTCATCGATGGAGCTATTTCGGCCATCTTGTTGTGGCCTTCTTCAGAGCTATACTGCTGCAATATACTGCTCAGTATGCAGCAACTATACTGCTCAGTCGATGGAGCTGAAGTTTCGGCCATCTTGTTGTGGCCTCTTCAAGCATACTCGCAATACTGTCAGATCAGCATTTCAGTCGATGGAGCTGAAGTTTCGGCCATCTTGTGGCCTTCTTCAGAGCTACACTGCTGCAGTATAGCTCTGAAGAAGGCCACAACAAGATGGCCGAAACGTCAGCTCCATCGACTGAGACGCGACTCATCCCGGACAGCCGAGAATACAATGATTCCGGCCGTGGAAGCCTACGAATCCAATTGAATGACGGGTTCACGCTCGTCACCCGCCGCCCCCCCTCGTTTCTGTCCGGGGTGGCTGATATTTTCCAACTCCTCTAGGGCTTGCGGACGGCCTGCGGCGTGCGCACCGCAGATGTGGGCGGTTACACTGTTAACATCTGATGCGACATCCTCCAGGCGCATCGGGACATAGCCGCCGTGGAGGAAAGAGTTGTGGAGTACCACACGTACTCCCACACCACACTCCACAGGAACGGCGAGAGTTCTATGGTTTGTTCTTCAGGGCATTCCGTTAGAACTCTCACTGCAAGCGCTACTTGTTAACCAGGGACGTCTGGAATTTCCAGGCCAAGAAGCTCGAGAGGATGACCAGCCAGCGGCCGGGTCTACGGGGCAGGGTACTGCCCCCAATCATCGCTACGTTGGACGACACGGAGCGTCACCGGATGGCGATGTTAATGTCAAACACACGACCTGAAGTTCCCGCATTGTCTGTCCTCGTGGCCATATGCTGAAAGCAATCGCTGATGCAAACGGCTGAGAGATTTTCGCCCCAACAGCACTTACCTATTAGCGGGTAATCAGTTTGAAACGCAACATTGGTATTCAAGGGCCTGAGAGAAAATTGAAATGTAACACTGCGTCTGGAACTGCTCCTTTGACTGAATTTCTGCGACAAACCCTTCACTCACAACCCCTTTCCTTTCACCCGCCCCCTTCATAAGGTCTGGGTCATACCTGCTCAAAGCAAAACATGCGCCTTCATTCATTGTTTTGAAGTTGACTAACGATGCGCCTGAGCACACAGGAGCGCAGATTTGTAGGGGAGGAGAATTTCCGAAAGTAATCTTTCAAATTGCCACAAAGATTTCGGATAAAAAGTTTCATGTGAGTATATTCTGAATAAGGGTACCATATTGCAGTTAGTGAAAGTCCATCGACAGGGAGCGCGTTTGATCGGAAACGCAGTCGCCAAAATACAGGACTCATGCAGCAACAATTATGGTAAGTTCGGGATATTTTTTCAACTTCCCCGAAAACATTATTAAGAAAGTTTCATCAGTAATATAATTTTTTGTACGGAAGTCCGCACAGTGCCACAAAAAATTGAAAATGTGCACTCAAACAGTGGGCATGTCAGGAGCTTAAGGTTTGTGATCGGACTGCTCGCATGAATTACTGTAATTGGCTACGATGAATTGTTAGCGTAAGTCTTGAAGCAATTGATAAAATGTTTTAGAGATGAAGCTTCGTTTTATGCGGATGGATATGTTAACCAGCAAAACAGCAGACTCTGGGGGTACTGAGAGACCATTGCATTAAAACGATTTGACTATGGTGCACCATATCTTGACGCAAAATAATTGGTCCGTTGTTTTATCAAAGAAATAGTAAAGGCGCTTACATATCATAATATATTGAGATTTAGTATCCCTTCTTGAAAAGGATGAGTGAAATTTTTGGTTTCAGCAGGATGGGGCGATATCACATACTGCCAAGTCGACAACGCAATTTCGGAAGAGGTTTTTGGGAACAGAATACCTTAACGAAATTTGTAGCCCCCATGTTCGCATGATTTGTGCTCCCCAGATTTTATCTTTTGGGACGCCTCAAAAGTAAAGTTTATGCAAAGAAACTTGCTAATATCGAAGAGCTGCAAAGAGACATCGAGGAAGTGATTCGAATGATGGACGAAGAAACTTTACATCGGAGTGCAGCAAATGTTCTCATGCGAGTTAATGCTTATTTGTTAGCATATGAAGGGTATATTGAATCTTTTTATGAGGTTCGCTTGTTTTCGACACCAATTCTTATTCATAATAAATAATTTCCGTTTCTTCTTTACCGAGTAGAACTAGCTTTCTTTTCTGCAAGGAATTTACAAAACTTACATCTTTAAGGTAGAGATAAATGAGATGTAGTGCAAAGCTGTGATGTATCATCAACCAGTGACTATCATTCACTGACACTTTAACCACTGATTATTACGCACTTACTGCTGAGCTCACTTTTCCAAAACTTTTTTTAAAGTGACATTGTTTCAATAATAATAATAATAATAATAATAATAATAATAATAATAATAACCATAAACGTTTGTTCTGCGAATACAGAATTAATAATTTTTGGACTTATTTATAGCTGGAAAAAATGTGTACATTTTGGAATTTATTTGAAACTAAAACAAGGACAGTGTGACATTAAATCTACCTGTTTATATATTGTACGTGGAAAGCATATTTCACTTTTAACAATTTACGAAGAAATCACTGTCCTTGTCAATATAACTTTCTTTCGACGACAAACAGGCAGGCGCGTGCCTTTCTCTTTGAACTCATGGCCACGACTCGTTTGGGTGGCATTAGGGATAGAGGATTAAGCATACTTTCCGACATTTTACCTGCTTGAAACCGACAACCACTATCCGACCCGTTCAAACACAGTTACCAGTGCAATTCCCTCTGCCTGCTGTGGGTTCCATTTTAAACTGATCACTCGGTATCTATTCAGTACGAACGGCAAGCCCGATGTTTTAGATATCGCGCTTTGCGAAAACGTTCACTACCCATGCACTCTCACTATTAATTGTGCTCTCTCTTCCGATCACTTTCCAGTGAGAGCGGACTTAAGACGCGGCGGCATGTCACTCTCTACTGCACCTACGACGCAGAAGCGGCGCACCGACTGGAAACAATTTCAGATGTTCGTACGTACCCTCACGCGCCTGCTCTGTCGGGACCACAGCAGTTACAAGCTGGATCATCAAAATTCGCAGAAGCTGTGACTGCCTCAACGCAGCAGTTTAGAAGCAACGTTCCTCTAAGAAGGAGCAGCCACTAACCCCCTACTTACTAAATTTAATTTCTAGGAAATACTGAGCTCGCAGAGTGTGGAAGAGCATGCGACACTCGGCTGATAAACACGAGCTGAATCGATTGAAACGTGAAGTGGAAATCGAATTAGCTGAATACCGGAATCAGAAATGGGAAAAATTGTTATCAGGCCTCAAACCTGAAGATACTTTGGAAAATTTCTCGCATGCTTTCCAGGAAACATATTTCGGTGCCGCTGCTTCAATCCAGCACAGAAGAGTATGCGGAGTCGAAGGGGCGAAAGCGGACCTTTCTGCTGATGTCTGTTTCAACTGGTCGAGGAGACGCCGCCAATACCGGACGTTGTCAAAGTGCGGTAATGACGGCATTGCACGCGGCCGCCGTGGAGCCGAGTTTCACTTCAGAAAAGAAATTGAAGTGACCATCACGGAGCTGAAAGATAAAAAAGCTCCGGGCTCCGACGACATCTCTAACGGCATCCTGAAGAAGCTGCCCCAGCAAGCCATAGTGTTTTTGTTCGCTTCGTGTCATGCAATTTTTATCTTTCAGCAATTTTCGAGTCAATGGAAGAACACACATGTGCTCACTTTTCACAAACAGAGGACACCACAAGAAATAGGAAAAAACTCGTAAAATTCATGGACACTACGATTCGACATAGCAATTCCTCTAATGATATTGTAACGAATATTGCATCACCTGCCGACACCACCACGAGCTGCCTGTGGGCGCGGGTTGCGTCATCTGCCGGCGGCCCTTGCAATAGATTGTCCCAGAGTGTTCGCGGGGCTTATCGCAGGGTCCGGAAAGCTCTCGACTCTCGGAGTATAAAGCGCGGCGGCCGGCGATCGCAAGTCAGTCTCAAGTCTGAAGTGGAAGCTGAGCTGTGAAGTATGTGCATCGCGGTGAAAAGCAGTGTAGTGATTGCGCTCAGTGACGTGAACCGTGATCAGTGTAGTGGACTGTGGCCAGTGCATCAAGCAGTGGGCAGTGTTTAGGACTGCGACAGTGCAAGAGAAGTGAACAGTGTAAATAAATAATTAAGAGAAGTGTAAAAAAAAAGAGAATTGTAGTGTAAATAAATAAAGAATGAGAGTAAATAAATAAAAAATGAAGTTAAAAAACCTTTTAATTCACCACCTAGAATCGTAACAATATAGACATGACATGAGTTCTTTTCTGTATTTTTTTGTCGTGACGAGGGACTATGAAATTTAAAAAGGAAATTTTGTGGATTCTGTTTTCTTAAAACAGTAACTTTATATTTAATTTTGGTTTAGTTTCTGTGGTGCACGTTTTCTGGACAAATTATGAAGATTCATCACGCCTCATTGTTCGGTGCCAAACTGTAATAATTACAATTACACTGACCCAAAGTAACATTTTTTACTTTCTGGCTACGCTTACGTGTAGAAAGTTATTTAATGACGCGGGAAAATTTTCGGTAGAAAAACTCTTATTGCCCGACCCTGGTAACGAAAAAGTGAATAAATCCAGTTGCTAAATCCCCTAACATGTGTAGCCAAAATCCATGTTTTGGGGATCCTTTATACCGAAATATCGATTGTCGGCAAAACGTCTGTCCGTCTGTCTATAAACAACTCTAGCAGCTAAACCGATCAGTCGATTTTCTTCGAAAATCGACATGCCGCAATCTATCTGGCTGATGTCGCGGCCCTTTAAATTTGAAATCAATATTTTAAATTGGAGGTACTTTACACGAAGCCCATGGGACATTTTCCAAATTTAAAAAAAATCCCCGTTTCTGATTAAACTTTGTCATTGGATGGTGTTAAAGACGTTTAAGACAATGGTGCAGATCTCATGTTCGTTCAAAAAATAATTTTTAGAAAATCGCAAAAGTTTACTATTTTTTCAGTCTTCCTACAACTAAACTATTAATAATAGAGATTTTTCTTTTAAAGAAATTAATTCCTTAAAGATAGATTTTGAAATAAGGTAATATTCGTTACAATACATAGTTGTAACAATTCCAGGAAATTGAACCGTTATTGCTTTAAATATTGCAAGTGAGGATTAGACAAAATGCCTGGGAAAGCGGGGCATTGTTTCTCTCGAGCGGCCGGGGAAAATCCGCAGGCCTAAGGGACCCCAACGCATCGGAAACAAAAACAGGAAGTGTGAGCCAATGCTTTCTAAAACCTAAGGTTTGGAAATGCCTTTCTCTTTATACAACTTTGTTAATAATAGAAATAAAGTGCATGTACTTTTTCCTCTAAATAAACAGTAAATGACTCATTTGCTACTAACATGTAAATAACAATAAAGCAAGCACTGAGAGGTGTTCTTTGAACTATCATACTTATAACATTTATAAACAATATTTATGGTTTTTATTCCCATATTTTCATTGGAAACGCCACGTAAAAAAATTACTAAACTCATGACAAAGTACTGACCGACCACAAGGAATAAGAATTACTTTAGTTGGTATTTAGACCTCAAAATGGTCGGAAGCCACCAGAATCTCTTGCTTTAACCCTTCAACATGGGATGCCGTCCATAGACGTACCGCGGCTTCTAACTTCTACCTGCGGAATGCCATCTGGAGACGTCATGACGCATCTTTTCCGCGTGCGGGATGACGTCCTGAGACGGCGTGGCCTTTCCTCTCCTCGGCGCGGGGGCCGAGCGGATGCAACTGAATTCCTAAAGGTATTTGGCGAAGGGAGTTTCCCTTCATGTTGCGGGCCCGCCAGGGCAGCTGTTCTAACGCTGCAGCGGAAGTTTTAGAAAGAGGAAAGTTTACAAGCACTGGCCGCTTTGCGTATGAGTGAGAAACCCAGTTACCAAACACTACTCTCTACGTCAAGGTACCGAACGGGGAAACCATAGAAAACTACCGTTCAGGAAACCCAACCTCTAGAATTCTGTGCCAGTCAACGGCAGAACTCGGCCTAGCTAGAATATGCTAAATCGAAAATCGCTATCCTCGGGACCCGAACCCTAGGACCTCCCGATAAGAAACTCTGCTGTAAATAGTTGTTCCTCTGAGTCATCTCAGCGGAAAAAATCACAATGAATTTCCCCCAAATACCTGTATGATTCTACTGACATACAGGTATTTTCTTCTAAAAATACCGGTATTTGGATGAGAGAATACCGGTATAAAACCTTTAAATAGAGGTATTTTACTGGTAAGAGGTGGATAAAGGTAAAATAGTCTAAAAATCCGGTATTTGACGTCTTATATCGTCTAATACCCATATTTTGTAATGAAGGTATAATAGAGGTAGAGATATTTATTAGTTTATTATTTCTATACCGGTATAAATACCTTTACCGCTATTATTTCGGTATTCGGTCCCTGCCGGTTGCTGTGATGCCCCTTGATGGTGTTTCGCCTCAAAAACCAACTGTTGTCCAGACAGATCAAACTGCTGCCCCGGCGTATCTCCTCCACCTCCCAGCGGTCCTTCCGGTAGCTTTGGCGCCCCATGACGGTATTCCGCCTCGCCTTGACCTGTCCAGACAGGTCAAACTGCTGCCCTGGCGTATCGCGTCCTCCTTCCTGCAAATAAGAATCATCAGGACCGTTCTTTGATGAGGATTCCTCCGTCTCCCTTTCCCTTGCATTGTCCAACTCCTCGACCAAAAAGTGATGCCGTCTCAACTGATCCTGGTGCCTTCTGACTAGACCACTTCCTGTTTGAACCCTCTAGCATCTAGCCCCTTGCACTTCTATCGCTTTCCCAGGTATCCACTTAGGCGAATCTTTGTACATCCTCAACATTACTTTCGCTCCCACTTGAAAGCTTGCATCCTGCTTCATGCGTGACGCTCTAGAAGGAAAAAAGTGACAGCAGAGTCCAGAGTTGCCTGCCATTTAACTTTTGAGCAGGACCGAGGCCGTCCCTCCCTGGCAAGGCCCTATGGGATGAAAGAAGTTCTAATACTGATTCTTGCTTATCTTTGTTCTTGAATTTAGCTTTATTCATGGTTTCTTAAATGTTTGTTCAAAACGTTCCGCCTCTCCATTGGAACGAGGCTGGAAGGGTGGACCTAATGCGTGATCAACACCATTCAGTTTACAAAAAATTCTAAACATTTCTCACGTAAACTGTGGTCTATTATCGTATACCAGCGTACTTGGAAGTCCCTCTATGACCAGTATTAGCTGCAGCACCTTCACCATTGTCTGTGCCGTGTCATGCGACCACATACGGTTATTCTGACGCTGCATCTACCGTCATTAACCACATTCCCCCCTGAAACTGGCCTGCAAAATAGGCATGTACCTTATCCCATTGCCCCTGTGACTCCTGCCATGGCTTAGAACTGCTCTTCAGATTTTTCAGGCCGTTTGTCCTTTGACTCTCAGACGGTTCTACACAACCAATTTTCGGCTCTTTTTATGTTAATCCGCTTCAAAATGTCTCCCTCATTCTGTTGCCACCCTCCCCACGCATCCACCTGCCCCCCCTTGCCGGCTACAGCTCGATTCTTCCTCCGCCAATCCCATACCATCTGCCGACTTCCTATTGGCCGATACCTTGACCAATCCTGGTCACCCCCTTGTCTTCCTTATAAGGCGGTCACGCGAGCCATTTGTCAGCAGTACGCTCTGAGGAAGGCCACAATATGTTGGCCGAAACGTCAGCTACGAGCAAATCGACGCGGCTTGTCCCGGACAGCCAAGAGACATACTCCGGCCGCGGAAGCCTACGCAATCATATCGAGTATTAAAGTGCTCTAGAACATAAAAATGATTGAAAATGTAATTTTGTTTTTACAAACACATTAAGTAACTTCTCCCATTTATGGATGAAAAATTTATCCCCATATGACCACCCAAGGCCGCGCGCGCGACAACGAGCAATGCGTTCCTTGAAGTTAGCGATGACGCGTACACACACATCTGGTGGCATGCCATTAATAACCCTTGTAATTTCATTCTTATTATTGTTTGTGGTTTGTGCACGTACACTTTCGATTTCATAAATTCCCACAAAAAAGTCACAAGGCGTAAAATCGCATTATTGGCAGGCTATTCCTTCTTTCCATGCAAAGATATAATTTTTTGAGGAAACTTTTCATTCAGAAGAGCAATCATTTCACGGGATGTGTGACATGTTGCTCCATCATGTTGAAATCATAAATCGTCATTTTCCATATTATCCAAAACTTGGAAAAACCAATCAGAAAGTATGTTCCTATACCGGTCGCAGTTCACAATGACGGCAGCTCCCTCATCATCTTCAAAAAAGAACGGGCTGATCACGCCTCCTGCCCAGAACCCAGATGTCGCAGTCGCCTGTGAACCCAGGTGTCGCAGATGTCATACACAGTCGTGTGTTGTGGATACATCTCATCTTCCACAGTCACTCGCGGATTTTCATTAGCCCAAATTCTGCAGTTATGCTTATTTACGTACTGCGTAGAGGTGCGCCTCATCTGAGAAAATCATTCTTTTTGTGATGTTTTCGTTCTCCGCTTGTCGATTCAAGACCCATTGAGCCAATGGACGTCTCTTTCCATGATCTGCATGCTTGCATCTCAACTCTTGTGTAAGTTGAATCTTGTAGGCATGCATTTTCAAATCTTTTGAAAGGATGATATGCAGTGAACTTGTTGACAAATTCAATTGTTGCGCTCGTCGGCGAACCGATTTTCTGGGGCTTACGGTTACATTATCACGCCCGGCAACAATGTCTTCTTCATTTCGAACAGTACGCGGTCGTCCTGTTTTCTTAACGTTTGACACAGAACCTGTGGTCTCAAACGTGGAGTTCCTCAAGGATCGATTTTAGACCCTATTCTGTTCCTACTTTACGTAAACGATATGCCCTCGACGATTCGAAACGAAAGAACGGTTCTCTTTGCTGATGATACGAACATCCTTTGCAATAAAGAAACCGTAAATAGTACAATATCAGATATTTCAAATTGGTTCCGAAGTAACAAATTAATAGTAAACGAAAAGAAAAGGGTTTTAATGCAGTTTTCCGTTTCAAATAAACAATTCTGTGCTCCATTGAAAATGAACGGTGTACTACTGATTGATGTTAAGGCAACAAAATTTTTAGGTCTCTCAATTCAGTCAAAACTTAAATGGAATGACCATTTAAATGAATTGAACACAAAATTAAGTTCATTATGCTATGCGTTCAGAATTCTTGCAAATTCAATCAGCCTTCATACTGCTCGTTGTTTATATTTCGCGAATGTTCATTCCCGCCTGAAATATGGTATAATATTCTGGGGAAATACATCTTATAGCTCCCAGACTTTTAGATTGTCAGATGACATTAAACGATTAACTTCAATAGAAAAGTTTAAATCCCAAGTGAAATCGTTTCTGCTGCATAACTGTTTCTATACAATTAGAGACTATA